>OZ007582.1:4354586-4692086 GCA_963931925.1 Onchidella celtica | reverse complement strand
GCAAACGTTCATGTACTGTAGATTCTAACTTGAACGTTGAAGGGATACTCAGATCTCCAGAAATAAAGTATAATGATTGTGTGACTTTAAGTGAAATGATGGTAAGTGTCCTGTCCTTGACAAAAATTTCGTTCATTATCCTCAAATATAAATTTCCTTGCATAGGTTTTGAGCCATGTTGATCAGTTGATTCCGGGCAGCAATGCCAGCACATGACACACAAAATACAAAACCTGACAGGAAAAGGTAGGAGCATTAAATAAAAAAGTGACAGGGCTAAACGTTCAAAACTGTCCGCTCTGGGCAGAATGCACAACAAACCCATAATTCAATTTGTTCATAGCACACTGCATTTTTCTTTAAGGATATTACATGAGAACAGCATATTTATTAGTTATTTTTTGTTGTTGTCTCAAAGTTGTTTGCGTAATTTTACAATGCTTTGTAGGCTCACAAACTTGGGCGAAACGAAATATTTGCCAATAAAATGCAATGATTATTTTATCATACCCGACAACCTTATTATTTTAATTTTCTTTGAATAAAAGTCAAACAATTCGGAAACATTTTCTGAAATAATAATTTGACACAACTTAGAATTCCTTAGTTATTGGTCTTCTTATATAATGACACGAATCACAGAAAGAACAACCAAAGTCATGCATTTTTATTCGAACACATTTCAGTTGCATTTTCAATGTTCTTAAGAAATATTTCCAATGGGCTATTCAGAAACAATTTTATTTTTCTGGACAACATGCCACAGTTTTGGTCTCAAGGTCTTACTTATGTATTCCGATGTGCTCCACAATAGCACAGTTTTATGCAAGATGGTGAGCTTTTCTCTACAGCCAGCGTGGCCTTTGTATCCTTTCCAACAGCCTTATTTTATTAGTTCTCAGCATGAATTTGGTGTTGAAGATCTTCAGAATGGGTTGAGGCAACTTTCCAATCTGAGCCACAACCATTTGATTTGTTTCCTTTGCGGATTTGAACTGGGAGGGAAGATCGCCAAACATGCCAAACTTGAAAAGCTAAACCGTTGACACGTTCTGTAAAAAAGAGCATGCCAAATTTCTCTCCGAAAGCTCTCTCCAGAAGTATTTTATTGACTCATCAGTACTCAATTTTTGCCATACACTATTGACAGCTTCTTTCGCCAAACAACAAAAGGTAGATCTGACAGCTTGCCAACTATTTGTGCGATAATTATCATGATAGAAATCAACAAGATGATTTCTTGCCTATGCCAAGAAAAGAGGTAGCACTGTCACAGTCACTGTCTCATTAAAAAAAAACAACATGCTTTTAACGATGTTTATGCAGAAGATCCCAGGTCAGATTTATCTATCAAGGCAAGAAAGGATTTCGTCCTGGTTCTGAAAAAAGACTGCAGACTTTAGAGATTTTCAACTTTTATCTGGTACTACTGGCATTATTCGAGTCCTACTCTTTGATTCCACTATGTCGGTTTCCCTTCCGAATACACGAAAATGATGCTGATGTCAATCGATGGGGATGGCCAGGGGTAATGGTAGAATTGTCCAGTAATGACTTCTTTAGTAGATTTACTGGTTGTGTAATGTCCGACAGATATTATTTCATTGCCGTACACCGTACATAAATTGCCTACCGTTTTATTGTCATCCCAATCTCCGTAATCCTACTATAAAAACTGTTTTATTAATATATAAGTGAACCCAGGATTTACCGAAGCCATGTTCGTTTTCCCAAAATTGCTGTAATAATTATTGTCGTGAAAATCTGTGGACCAATTATTATGTATTGCCTCCCTTTTTCCAATTTTATGTAATGCAGTTAACGTGACGATAGGCAAAATTAAGTATGGTGTACGGCAATGAAATAACATCTGTCGCCCATTATAGACCCAGTAAATCTACCAAAGAAGACTGCACTGGATAAGTTTACCATTACCCTTGGCCATCCCCATCGATTGACTCATCAGCATCACATCTTTTCAGAAAGGAAACCGACGTAGTGGAATCAAGGGGTGCGACTCAAATAATATTAGTTACTAGCTGAGTTCCCGGCCCTGCCCGGCATAAATCTTTTTATTAGTTTCATTTCTGGGTGATTATTACGGACCTGCTTCATTTTGCCTGTTCCTTTAGTTTTATCTTATTTTTGTTTGTTTGTTTTTAGATACGTTTTACTGCTCTCCTTTTGCGTGTTGACGTCCTGCGCGTCCCGCCAGCATCCGTCAAATAGCTACGATTTGCGCACGGGTTACTTTGTTTGCACATCGCAGGAAGTGATAACGTGATGTGTTAATGGAAAAGATTCACGATTAAGGTTGACCTTGTACGCCACGAGTATAGAGGGGGTAAACTTAGTAGGGGAGAAGGGGAGTTTTTAAGTTGTTGACTAGCATGAAAGATTACTATCACGAGGAAGGTCGGTGGCCTTGTGCGCCACGAGTCTAGGGGGGTGAGCTTAGCAGGGGAAAACACGGTTTTTAACATTGTTGACGAGCGTGAATAGATACACACGACTCGCTTTAAACTAGTCGCGTGTGCAAAGACCTCGGGAGTATAAGTAGAGAAGAAGCTCGACACGTGGTTCCCAAGTTATTCATTCCTAAAGGAAGACGCAGAATTTATCGGTCCGGGCGACAAGTGGAAGGTCGTGCCAGTGGGGACCAGAAGTGTTAGGTGTGTGAGGGATCCATGATGTTCACATTTATTTCCCAATAAGAAGAATTTATCGGTCCGGGCGACAAGTGGAAGGTCGTGCCATGGGGACCAGAAGTTGAGGAGTCCTGATGATAGGACGGGAACCCTTCAGAAGCTCGTGATCTACGATGGCGGGTGTGAACCGTCGATGTGCTGTGTGTTTGCAGAAGTTGAAGAGTCCTGAGGACGGGATGATAACCCCTCAAGGAGCTAGTAATCTACGATGGCGGGTGTGAACTGTGTGTTCTTATTTGTGAGAAGCCAGGGGCGTCTGTTTCCCCTTTTATCGTCGAAGTTAGAGATCTAGAAAGGATCGTGTGAACTCTGGAGACGTGAAACTGCATCAACGAGGAGGGCAGCTGTTGACAGAGACTATTAAGTATACGTAATTAAGTTTATGGACAGAGGGATTAGATCTAGATGTGAAACGGGGAATAGAGAATAGCCATGATCCCCAAGAGTAAATTTCAAGTGTCTCTGTTTTTGTGACTATGTATGTGATTATCATGAGTTGAATGTTTTGACATAAGCTTTGTCATGCATTTATAATTAAATATCGTTTAATTTAAATTTCACTCCATGTGTCCGTTGATCGCTGGTCTGCTTGCTTGGCTTGTTAGCTGGGTTTGAAAGGTAAATAAGTTAGGTACTCATCACACACGTGGTCGTGACCATCTTCACGCACGTGATCATGACAAAATATTATGATATTTTCCTAGGAATAATATTGAAAACACAAACCCGTACTTTTGGCAAAGCAGCGTCAATCTCCCAATTCCAGACCCTTTATTTTTCCCAGTCTAGGCACATTGAGAACACACAAAGTTTTATACTTGATAGTCTTAGAACTCAATCTCATCATTCAAACCAGTCCTAACCGGGAGTTGTTTTGTGAGTGTGATACAGTCTATACCGGAATCAATCTTAGTTACATTAATTTTCCGAAAAAATAGACCGAACGCCAATGTGTTGCAACCTAGAAACTAATACAAACGTTCTGCGAGTTATTAATTATTTTTTTTATTTTCTGTGCCGGGGACACGACGACAGTCTATACTAAGCGTTGTATAAAATCTGAGGGCCACCGAATCAGCATTAAGACAGGAGTAGCGAAAGGCGCGCTGCAATTGTCGTAAGGTTTCACTTTTATTAATACAGATACCAGATGAAAGATGATGAAAATCTCTAAAATCTGCAGTCTTTTTTCGGAAAAAAAAACAACAACTTCCTACAGAAGAGAATTTGGATATTTTCCATAGATCTTATGTTATGAATTTTTGAAAATGGTATATAATGCATTTCCATTTCCCCCTGTCTTCTGTGAAACAAAAATCATTTTAAAAAAACCAACTCAAAAATAAAAAAATGAACAAATTTCTTTCTGCATGAAGTTTTTAATTTGTTCAAACATGTTGTTAGGCACATTTCATACCAATTAGTATATTAAATAAAAAAAACAACAAACAAACGAGTTCACAAGTTAATTATCAAATTCAAAAGGTCAATTTCGAGACACTTGGATTGGAATTTTTTTTCTTTCAATAAAAATGTTGAAAAGTGTCACATATACTTCAAAACGTCCCTGCTCGGTGTGCTGGGCCTCAACAGTGATTTCCAAACGACCAAAGCCTTACGACATGTTTACAGAGCAGTACGTGGAACAAAGGGGTTTTTTTTGGGGGGGGGGGGGGGAGGGGATAGTATAGGTTGTAACTGGTAGAACGGGATCTACGAGATATAGAAGAATCAATAGTGGAGGACACACTGGGGGAGGGGGGTGGTTGTATCATATGAATTTGTGCAGGAACATGTACTAAAATAAATAATGAACGACCTCTCGCCTTTCTATTGATAGAGCTTTTGAATCTGTAACAGCTCACTCGGTTATTCACATTAATCAGTGTGACGTAATAAACACTTTTCTTCTGTTACTGGTCTACGCCTTGTTGAGATCGATTGTCTGGCTCTTTACATGTGAGGGGAATGCATAGTGACTGTCGTACTGCCACGTTATGAAAAGAAAATCTTGAAACAAAAGCACTGTCCAGTCATCTAACACTGTATTCATTACGCTATTAATATTATGTAGGTCACGGTCTAAATCATCCAAATATGCAGGGCATGACGTTCATCCCAGCCAATAAGAAGGCTCAATTTATTGCCCCGTTTACGGTCGACCAATCAGTGAAATAGAAACAAAGTGAAGGTCGGGCGTGACACGCACCTACTGAATTTTACTATGGCAGTGCCAAAACCATAGTGATATTATATGCTTGTATAGAATGGATTGGAATTGCTCAGGCGTCTTACCTTGACCTAGACATGTGAGCAACGTTATAAATAAGGGCCCCGATACCAAGTATTCACTAGAACGCGTGGTTTTGGTGACCTCATCGCAATGTTATTTAGTGCTAATGTTGAGGCTCAATGGCATGATTCTCGTGACTTTTCTTGACCCCCACCTCACTAAAATGCATATTTCCGGCTTATAAACATTCGGAATTGGCAAATGGTTAGTAAAATAGTAATTTGGATTCAGGACCCTCCCCTTTCCCTAACGTTCGCACAGAAAGAATGTAGGCTGCTACTGCAGACAGAGTCTGCGCCATACACTTTTAGAGAAATGCGGATGACTTGCAACGAAAAATTTACCGGAATGTCGGGTGAATTCTTGGCCGTTTGCATGCTGCTGGTTTTGTGCGGATGCGTGAGCGGCGTAAAGCTGCACAGCTAGATGCTTCTGTTGCCCGGCAATCTTCCTTGACTCCTTAGACATATTTTAAATGAGGCAACTTAAAGCAAGAACTCAACGCCAGAGTGTTCTTGTCAGTTGTAGGGATGCAGGGAATCTAAGAACTGCTATCTTCTATCAATCCTCATTCTGGTAAAAAAAAAAAAAATGTAGGCCAACAGATTAGCAGATGTACCGTTCACAAATCAGCATAGAAAGAAAATCAGATTGAAATTAAGCTGGGATGTTATTGTATAAACTGAGATGAGAATAAAATACGATTACTCTTATTCATCCATAGTCAATATTATTATTATTATTATTGTTGTTATCATTCTTATTATTGCATGTAACGCAGAAATGTGAAGGAAATTACGTCCGAAGATAGTATGTCAATTGCGAACGCGCCATTCGTCCCCTCGAGATTGCTATCACTTGGGAGCTTCATAACATTCACAAGTCCACTCTGCATTATTCCGTTAGATTGCCAGTTGTCTTGTCTGTTATTCATGCCCTCATACAAACGGATCATCAGATGTAACTCTTTAAAAAATCCAGTCCATGAAATTTCCAAAACAAAATAAAAGTTCCTTTAATGAAGAATGTAAGAAGTAGAGTGATATTTATGGCAAGAATGGGAACAAGTAAACAAGATACACAAAAGAAAGAGAGAAAAAAATAGCAAAGGGGCTGGTGAAGATATATTTCGATAATCGCATGTATTCATTCTTTTGTCTTCCAAGCCTGGTGAGGTTTGTAAAATAAACGAGCGAAAAGGTGGACGAGGGGTGAATATACCTCTACTGCAACAGTCAAATCGATTTTACGTTTTACGTTCTTCATGATATAAATACCGATAAAGACCATATAAGTGGAATCGCTGTTGGTCGTGTGCCGCAGGTAAACCGTACTGGTGAGTATGCTGGTATACTTCTTATCTTGTGAATGTGAATTATTAAACATTCTTGTCTGTGTTACCTATTCATGGGAGTCTATCGACATTGTCTTTGTGCCTATGACAAAACAGAAGCAATGACAAGAAAGTACACACAATTTTGAAGTCATGAAAATTATGTCCGAATAAAATAATATATGTCAATTGCGAATGCGTCATTCGTCCCTTATATTAGAGCCTGCTATCATTTGGGAGTTGTTAGTCATGCTCTCACACAAACGGATCATCAGATATAACACTTTTCGAAATCCAGTTCATCACATTTCCAAAACAAAATAAGTTCCTTTGATGATGAATGTAAGAAGTAGAGTGATAATTATAGCAAAAATGGAATCAGGTAAAGAAGAAACACAAAAGAAAGAGAGAAAAAAATAGCAAAGGGGCTGGTGAAGATATATTTCGACAATCGCATGTATTCATTCTTTTGACTCCCAAGCCTGGTAAGGTTTGTAAAATACACGAGCAAAAAGGTGGACGAGGGGTTAATATCATTATACCTTTACTGCACAAGGTTAAATCGATCCATTTTACGTTCTTCATGATATAAATACCGATAAAGACCATATAAGTGGAATCATTGTTGGTCGTGTGTCGCAGGTAAACGGTGCTGATAAGTATGCTGGTATACTTCTTATCTTGTGAATGTGAATTATTATACTTTCTGGTCTGTGTTACCTATTCATGGGAGTCTATCGACATTGACTTTGTGCCTGCGACAAAATAGAAGCAATGACAAGAAAGTACACACAATTTTGAAGTCATGAAAATTGTGTCCGAATAAAATAATACATGTCAATTGCGAATGCGTCATTCGTCCCTTATATTAGAGCCTGCTATCACTTGGGAGTTTCATAACAATTACAAGTCAAGGCTGCATTATTCCGCTAGACTGCCAATTGTCTTGTTTGTTACATCATTTAATTTCTATGTGAAAGCGTTTATACAAGTTCATTTTGAATATTTAGTAAGGTTGCCGATTTTTTTTCTTGTAACTTCTGTACGTACACGCTTGTACAACTTTATTTTTCTTTGGAATGGACCCTTTTCTAGATGTGTGTCAAATGGAATTTAGTTGTCTGTAAGGGTTTCTTGAATTCATTTCCACATGGATAACACACCAACTTCTCTCCGCTTAAGCGGCAGGTCTTGATTATTATATTTATACAAATTTCAGTAAAGCATTACAAAAACCGTGCACTCCACTATATCATTTTCCATCTAATGAAAAGCGAATGTTAGAGAAAGAATTCCCTTAGAAATTTTATATTTTCAGGAACTCTTTCCAACGCTTTGTTAACCAAAGAAATGAAGTCTATTCTCCCCGCTTGGTATTCAAAATTGTATTATGTCCACTCAACAAACTGCCCAGTGCACTCGTACAAGTTGTAAAAGTGCACAGGCTCCCATGACGGGAGTAACATTATATGCCAGTGCTTTATTCGAGTCATAATGTCAAGACATTGACCGGCTCGGCATGGTGCGAAACACGGTGTGATGTAAATTTACAACGAAAATAATATTAATGATGATGATGATGATGATGATAGCAACACAAGAAAAAGAAGATAAAGAAGAAACAGAAGGAGAAGAACAAGAACAGCAATAACTAATAATTGTATTTGTATTTGTATTTGTATTGGTATTTGTATTTGTATTTGTATTTGTATTTGTATTTGTATTTGTATTGGTATTGGTATTTGTATTTGTATTTGTATTTGTATTTGTATTTGTATTTGTATTGGTATTTGTATTTGTATTTGTATTGGTATTTGTATTTGTATTTGTATTTGTATTTGTATTGGTATTTGTATTTGTATTTGTATTTGTATTTGTATTGGTATTTGTATTTGTATTGGTATTTGTATTTGTATTTGTATTTGTATTTGTATTGGTATTGGTATTTGTATTTGTATTTGTATTTGTACTTGTATTGGTATTGGTATTTGTATTTGTATTTGTATTTGTATTTGTATTGGTATTGGTATTTGTATTTGTATTTGTATTTGTATTTGTACTTGTATTGGTATTGGTATTTGTATTTGTATTGGTATTTGTATTTGTATTTGTATTTGTATTTGTACTTGTATTGGTATTGGTATTGGTATTTGTATTGGTATTTGTATTTGTATTTGTATTGGTATTGGTATTTGTATTGGTATTGGTATTTGTATTGGTATTGGTATTTGTATTGGTATTTGTATTTGTATTTGTATTTGTATTTGTATTTGTATTTGTATTTGTATTTGTAATTGTATTTGTGTTTGTATTTGTATTTGTATTTGTATTTGTATACTTCTTTAATCCCATCTGGGAAATTTGCCTTTGTTTCATTGCAGCCCAGTTATAAGCGGCGCAGGCACATCGTCGCCACAGTGCAGCGCCGGTCGGCGGTTTTTTTTTTTATGGGGGTGCTGGGGTTATGGGGAGAAGGTGGCCTAGGTGCAAGGTGCGTGTAAATTGCGAATAGGCCTATTAATTAGATCAAAATGCTTGCCTTCATTGTGTGAAATGGAGGAAAAAGGAAAAAAAAAAAGGTTTTCGCATGTACATGGATGATGACGTAATCAAATTATAATTGTGTGGTGTTTAAAGAAAGTAGAATTGAATCGACCGATGAAGAACCGAAAAGCACTCGGTTGATTCGAGCCAACGAGTAGATTTAATGAAGAAATCGGTTCGCACGTATGAGAATGGATGAAAACAATTATTCTAAGGAACGAGGGATACCACAAAGGGTAGATGATACCCAGTTTTAGCATTTTGAACTTAATCTTATTGCGATGCATCGCCTATGGCTGTCCACCGACTCGCTACATCAGCGCACACCCGCCATGTTTGGGCTATTGTTTTGGCCCTTGAGCCTACTCGTTAGCTGTCCCAGGATCTATGACCCAAGGGACCGCCCAAAGCGACTAGATTCATTTCATGAAACGCCGCCGATGCCCAGCCGTGTCAAGCATCCATGGGCCTGTTTTCGCCATATTTGTTTGGGAACTTTGCCATGGGCGCTTTTCACGAAACCGACCACAGATGTGGTTGAGGGTGTAATTTTTGTTATTATAACAAATAGACAATTTTAACTATCATTCAGGGTAGAATTTGTCGCAAACATGTAAACAAATATGTTTGTCATATGGTTGCCACGGAAACGCAACCATCTTGGATTTTGACTCCCCCAAAAAGTGTTAACTTCAATATAGAAAGGCTTCGGCAAATTTTACTGGATTTATTTGAAACTTCTCTGGTGTCTTATTCAATCCAATTAAACACTTTATGCAGAAGTGAATTTTGATATCTTCTACAAATCTTATGTTATGCATTTTTGAAAATGGTATGTAGCGGAATTCTATCCCCCCCCCCCCCCCCCCCATTGTCTATCACAACAAAAAAAAAAGAAAAGAAAAGGAAAAAAAACACTAAAACAAAAAATAAATAAAAAGATAAACCAATTTTCTTCTGTACAAAGATTTTAATTTGTTCAAACACACAGTTTGCCAA
Source organism: Onchidella celtica (assembly GCA_963931925.1). NCBI lineage: Eukaryota > Metazoa > Mollusca > Gastropoda > Systellommatophora > Onchidiidae > Onchidella > Onchidella celtica. The sequence continues at coordinate 4,682,209 of OZ007582.1, read as the reverse complement.
ATTGTACACCAATTGGTCAATAAAAAAAAGAATAGTTCACAAACTACTTTTTTGGTGTGTGTGTAGGGGGGGGGGGTGGCTCAGATTAATACGCAATTTGGAATGTATTCATTCAGTTCACAGATTATTGCTGGTAAGTGCCATGTGGAGAAAAATCGCATTTGAAATTTTTTTTTTCAAATTAAATGTTATTCTTGCGACTTTTTCTTGACCCTCACTTCACTAAATGGCACATTTCAGTTCTATGAACAGTCAAAATTGGCATATGGTGATTAAAAAAGTGTTTCTTTATGGATAAACTGGCCGAAATGTACACATTCTCGATATCGATATTTTAAAGTCATTTCAGGACCCGCCTCTCCTCCTTAAATAGGTTTAGTATGCAGGATAGTAGTGTTTGTCGGTGGTTGTGGGGGGGGGGGGGGGGGGAGGATAGGTGTTTAGATTTCTTAATGTATTCGCTCAGAATGGATGTCAATTCTTCAGTTATACAAGTTTCGTAGGGGAGGGATTGTGGGGTTGAAATACCAAGGGGCGTTTTTTCAGCTTTCATTAAAAAATTTTGGAAGGGCGCCCAGTAATGATCTCTGGAAGAGTTAGCCGCAAACGATCAAGCTAGTTCGTTTGCGACCTCTTGTTCCTCTTCCGCGAGAGAACTGTCTTGCTTTTTGAGATGGCCGATTCCAGGGGTGATGGCAGTGCCTTTAATGTTCTTCTTTATCATTTTCCACAATTTATTTAATGGGGTGCACCTGTTGATTGGTGATATTAAGTTTCTCCAGGTGTTTCTTTTGCTCTCTCTGATTACCCTACTGGCTTTCGTTCTTTCTTGTTTGAAATTCGCCATGCTGTGGGTTTTCCGGTTGGGCTTTAGTTCACTGAAGGCTGCTTCATGGGCCTCTGTGGCCCTTTTGCAGATCTTCGTGAACATCGGTTGGCCTTTTCATAGGAACTGCAACGGTCTTAGTGTAGGCCATTGGAAATGCTATTTTTGGTCTTGCCACAGTGATTGCGTTTCTGACTTGCTCAAGATACCAAGTACCTCTGTTTTCAGTTTTGTGCCTTTGGGTAGCCTTTTCCTCTTGCCATTCCCGGAAGTTTTTGTGAAAGGCGATGTATTTGCCTCGATAGTTCGGACATTAAATTTAGGTTTGGCTGAGCAAGTCTTATCGTCAGCATCGTCTTTGCCGCCGCATCGAGTGCAACAGCTGGTCTTTCGCAGTTTAATTTGACGTGTCCATAGCACTGGCAGTTAGAGCATCATGTCATTCTTGATGAAGACTGTAATTGCCACTTTCAAGAGAGTAAGAGGTTTCATTCTGATAAATGTGAGGATAAGGGAACAGGTCTCGGTCAGCTCATATCTTCGGCGAATCTTATTACGTTGGGCGTGTTTGACCCCTCCAGCTTAATACCTGAGGCCCTTCCTTCTCTGCATCCAATTTATGGGTATGTATAAGGCCACGTGTTCTGTTTAGGCAAATGTATCGTTGGACCGAAATGGGCATACGCAAAAGGTAATTTGCTTTAGCAGGTTTTCTGAATGCTGTCTTGTTGCACATTCTATCAACAGTTGACCATTATTCATTGCTTTGACAGATTCTGCTCTCTTAGGATGCTTTGCAGCGTTTTGTGGAATACAAAGACGTTTATTTTCGATAATGTTTGTTCAGGGTTTTTGGTTGCTGATCACCAAGAATGGTGACCAGGCCTGCCCGTCGTCGATGTTTACGCCCAGCAGAGTAATGGGCGTTAACCCTGTCCGGAGGCTAAACCCAGATCCTCTTCCCTGCGCCTTTTACCAGTCGGGGATACTGGAGGGGTCGTTATTTGAAACTATTGCCACGAGACTTTGGGGTAATTCTTCATCTCTGGCTCTCTTCATCCACCATCGAGTCCAAAAAGTGGACACACTATGCTTGGATAGTCAGAGATCTCGTGTCAGGGCAAATCCAGAGACATACTCCTAACATGTATTAAGTCTGTCAGGATTGACCCAGTTCTCGAATCGCAAAGAATTCATTGGCTCACCGATTGAAAGGCATGGGCTCTCCTGTTTCGGGATGACCCGGTGTAGCAGGCCAGATTATACCCCCTCCAGACTATATCCGGGGTATACTTTGGCCTAGGCCAGACCCTCCCCCCCCCCTCCCCCCAGTCCCCCCTACGTTTTTTTTTCTAAAAAGCAAGTCAAGACCACAGTTTATTTGAACTTTAGTTTAAATTGTTTATTATCACTGTCATCAAGGATCATATTGAAGCATACATCCTAAAGTGTTGTAAATTATGATTCATTTAAGAGGAAATAAACATGCACTAAAAAGCATTGATATACAAAAGGATTTAAAATCCATTGAAACTGATATGATTAAACTTTAACATTAATTTTACTTGTGTCCGTTGGTATTATTATTGTTTTTGTTTTTTTTTGATAATTAGTTTTCTATGTGTTAAACGTGTATTGTGTTTTTTTGTTTGGCACCACTGATACTTAGTGGCAAGGTATGAAATAATTATAAAACTCATAAATGTAAAGTCATGTGAATTGTATTTTAATTTTTGAAAATCAGAAATGTTCTTGATATGTCAGAACAATTAGATCTACATACAGAGTTACAACGATGCAGAGAGAAAAGGCCGGGAAAGAACAACACAGAAAAAATAAACTAACATTTCAATAACCCAACTATTGACAGATGGTGCAATCCATCATCCAGCAGAAATTAAATACTTCACATAAAACTAAATACATACTAAAAATTTTTCACATGATGAATTTAACCTGTCCATATCCACTTGAAACATTACAGAATACTATCCAGTAATATTACAATAATAACAATATGAATACCGAATCATCTTATTTACTCTTGAAAATAAAGAGAAATATCAATATCAGAATCATTATTATCACCATCTTGGAATAATATAAAGATAAGAGGGGATATGACAATGACGTACACATCAATCTAGAATCTAAAAGAACAATGTGTGTGTATCAACTATGAGTAAAAAAAATTATTAGAGCTTTTCAACAATTCAAGTAGAACTGGACAGAAAGCTTTAATAAAGTAGCTTTGATAGTCATGTAAACTGGCTGATTAAATCCACTGAGACAACAATGCCTTGTAGTAGGTAATTACTATATGTTACGGCAAAAGTTCGATGGATCACATTGCGTTAACATTTCTTGTTAGTAAATTTTATTCTTTGATAGCTTATTTGTAGATAGATATACACAATGGATTAGTTTGCAGGGTATTTGAAGGATTGCAATTGTGTGTTATAGTGCATAAAGGCATGTCACTCGGGGGTGAAAAAAAATAATTAAAAACTTAATGTTGTATCCTTGAATATTTTTTGCCCGAATATGGGAGTATAATCTGGACTGGTGGAATATAGTTTGGCCTAGCCCAAAGTATAGCCCGAGTATAAACTGGCCTAGCCCAGAATATATCTGGGGTAAAAAATAGACTGAGCCACTTTAACCCCAGTGTAGCAGGCCAGAATATAATATATAATATATAAACAAGGAAAGACCACAATTTATTTCAACCATAGTTTAATTCGTTTTTTTTATCACTTTCATCGGAAGTCATAGTAATACATACATACATACATTCTTGACTTCCGTAAATCATAATACAATTCAGAGGCAAAGAACATGCATTAATATGTACTGGTATACTATAGGTTGAATATCCATTCAAACTGATATGATTCAACTTTAACCCTCATTTTACTCACGTTTGTTGTCATGTTGCAGTTGTTTTTGTAGTTGGTTGCCCATGAGTAAAATTTGCACTGTATTGTTTGCTTGGCACTGACATACATTTAGTCGCAATGGACGAAATAATTAACGGATGCATAAAAATGAAGCCATTTTAGAGATTTTTTGTGTGCAAATATAGAGTTGTTAAATCCATTGGGCAAGGGACGTGTCAAGCTTAGGAAGGTAAAGACTGACAAGATCTTTTTCTAATTTTTTATTTCACTCGCGAGTGACATACCTTTATTCACTAAACACATACGTTCAATCTTTCAAATGCCTTTGCAAACTAATCCAGTGTCTTAAACAATAAGTTACATGAAATGTATAATCTTTCTACAAATAAGCTATCAAAGAATACTACTCACTAACAAGAAATACTGTTAACGCAACATTATCCATCGAATTTTGCCTTAACATGCTATAGAACCAATTACTTTTAACAATGCACTACTTTTGTCTCAGTGAATTTACTCAGTCAGTTTACACAACTGTCAAGGCTGTTTCACTAAAGTTTCCTGTCCAGTATTACTTGAATAGTTGAATTTAACACATTTTTTATATAATATAGTTGATACACACGTCTTGATGCTTATAGATTCTAGAATGATTTGTAGGCCTACACTGCCATTTTTACACTCCCTCTTATATCTTTGTATTATTCCAAGATGATGATTCTGATATCGATATTTCTCTTTATTTTCAAGAGTACATAATATAAGATGATTTGGCGTTCTTATTGTTATAATTGTATATTACTGGTTAGCATTCTGTAATGTTTCAAGTGGATCTGGACTGGTGGAGTTCATCAGGCGAAAAAATTAGTGCCTATTTAGTTTTATGTGAAGTATTTAATTTCTGCTGGATGATGGGATTGCACCATCTGTCAATTGGGTTATTATTATTATTTTTTTTTTCTACGTGTGTTCTTTTTTCAACCTTTTCTCTCTGTATCATTGTAATAAAAAATACAAGGCATGTTCTACTCATGGCCAACCAATTATCAAAATAATCAAAATAATGATAATAATAATAAGTAGAATAATAATAATATCAACAGATACGAGTGAAATTAATGTTGAAGTCTAATCATATCAGTTTGAATGGATACTCAACCCTTTTCTATATCAATGTATGTTTGTTTCCTCTAAAATGTATCATGATCTGCAGAAGTCAAGAATGTATGTATGTACACCAATTTAAACAAAGGCTGAAATAAACTGTTATTATTATTTCCTCTAAATTGTATTATGGTTTACGGGTGTCAAGGATGTGTTTATATATGTAATAATATGATATCAGGTGACAGTGATAAAGAACAGGCTAAAGTAAACTGTGGTCTTGACTTGTGTTTAAAAAAAAGTAGGGGGTATAATCTGGACTGGGGGGGGGGGGGGGAGATCCTAAGGCCACTGGTTCGTTTCCATTTCCTTAAAATATATATTTTTTGTAGTTCCATATAGTTTTAAAGGACACGGAAATTATAATGCCGATTTGGAACTTATTTTAATAAACATTTTGTAAAACACAAACTTGATGGAGATCTTCAGTGGAAGAACACATTCTATTGCCTGGCCAAGACGATAGTAATTTTAAAATCTTTATTTGCAGCCGGTTTATTCGTTAAAAAGCTTCAATATAATTATAATCTTTCAATTAATGTTCTTATCATAGTGATACGAAAACAGTAATAATTACAAAACTGGTAACTCGTAAGTGATATATACATACACACACCCACACACATTATTATATCATACCAAAAAGAGACAAACAAAATATGTAATGTTCTCGTTCAGTTACCTTTCGTGTCTTTTTTCTATTGACGATTGTCATCAGATCTGAACTGTCCCAGTCCTGTTTGGTCATGAAATCGCTACTTCTCTCGCTGTTGCTTTTGGTGGTGCTGGCTGGGCCGGGCCATTCCTTAGGTAAGAGTCATTCAAAGAGTTCTGTAGAAAAATGACAGCAAAGAAACGAAAATGTGTCTATTGTAAATTTGCAATTGGGGCAAAAATTGTTGACATAATAATGTGATTAATTAAATTGCTTCAATTATGATGGTGGTGGTGATGATGGCTATGCTTTTGAAGATGGATATATTATTGCTGTTTATTCGCCTCGTTCTCGTCTAAAAAGAAATAAAACTATATAATATACTATTGATAATATTGACAAAACAATAAAAATAACACTTGTTCATTAAAAAAATTTTTTTTTTTACATTTCGTACATACTTAGAAACATGTGAATATTTAAAAAGAAAAACTTAAAAAAAAAAAAGCAACACAGTAGTTTTTACTGCCAAATGTTCAAATTAGACTTACAGTGTGTTCCTTCTATTCTATCAGCTGTGTCTGAATTTCCACTGTTCGACTTTATCTTCTTCGTGGAACATTTGTCAATGCCAAGCAAGTGGAGGAAGACATCAAGCATGGAAGGTCACCTGTTCACACCTTAATCAGAATGAAATTTGTGCCAATGGATATTCCTGCCTTGAAACCGGTACAAAAAATTTATTGCTATAAAATAACTGGTGCCGGATCTATATTTTAGGACTGTGAACCTTGAACTGTTAAGGGTTCCCTTCGCAGCCATCAACTAAAGGGCAACATCGAAAATTATCTCCTTAAAAAAATTAAAAATTGGTCAAGGCCGCTCCGAGATGGAGCCCTAAAACTTCATCAGTTTCGTAATACGTTCGTCACTGACAATGGCGTAAACAAATGAAAATGAAAAAAAATTGAAAACAAAAAGATATATATTTTGTAAAATTCTGTAAATTAAGTGTCAGCGTCTTGAGTAGGATTAGTCAAATAATTCAATACACATGCACAACCCAGACAACAAGCTGAAGAAATGCTGAAACTATTTTAGAACACTATGAATGATCCCAAGGCAATGTCTTTAATAAGAAACAATAGGGGCAATAACCTGTTGGACTTTTTTTTTTTTTATTGACGGGGTGGGGGTGGGGGGTGGAGACATTTCTGTCCCCAATTCTATGGTAGGTGAGATCGAGCACGTTTTCTTCTGGGATAAGGACGAATGGCTTGGAGGGCTCATGTGTATGTTACCCACGTCAAAGATCCCTTTGCAGTTAGAGGTCGAGAAGAGCAGGCCAAACAAGTCCGCTGCCAGGGGAAAATTCTGAAAAACGAATCCTTAAATGTCACACACACACACACACAAATACAAAAATTCACCAGAAATAAGAAAAGGAAAAAAAAGGGGGCGGGTGGGGAGGGGGGGAGGGGGGCGCGTGTCAGTAAATGGCAAGAGCAGCAAACCTAAAATAAGGACCTAGAAAACTAAGCTGCTCGTCTCCTTCGGATTCAAGATCTGGATGCTTAATGTTGACACCGGTGCCAATGGTACCAAGAGAGATTGGCTTGATCCGGATCTATACCCATATATACTTGCAAGTCTATTTAGTACCTTAATATAAACTCCATAGTCAAGAAGAGCTTCTGGAACCAGCCAAATTATTATAATTTGCATATCTTTATAAATCGTTTCCTCTAGTATTCTGCTAGGTATCTGTCTGCCTTTTTTTTTTTTTTAGCCCAATATCGCAGTTTTCATAGCGACGCGCTTTCTCTAAACTCCAGCTCCAAACTCAAACATCACCATACTGAGCAACTGTGACAATACTTGAAAGAAAAAAAAAAGAGACTTTGTTCATCTTTAGGCGTACACAGTGTTTTTGGAAGAGGACGCAGATGGAAGGGTTAACCGCCGGCAGATATTACGAGTATCTGCTGCAGATGACGAAGGTAATATTCAGATGCAAGTGTCAAACATCACTGACCGATCTCAGATCCGGTGAGTATCTGTAACCAGTTGTCATTTGATGCCTAAACAATGAAGTGTAACAAAACTCTACTTATAAAAGGATGTAACTCGTTGTTCATTTGTATAATATACTCAGCATGTACTGTATGCCAGACAGGTGAATGCCATATTCTATTTTTCACTTTCATCATTTAACTTCTGCAAGCATTATCCCCCTGTCTGTTGGACTATTTAGGATTGTATGTTCATAAAACTATATTAATCTATTACATATTTCAGTAACTTGCAACCTTTGGCATGACTAACTGGCCAAACTATACACTCTTCAGACCTTAAATTTGGCAGGCAGGTGGCAGTTGAGATAAGGAAGATGATGGCTATAATTAAAAGTTGTTTACTTCAAGCATGCATTTAAAAAAAATTACAATGTTTATTGCTATGTAACATCTGTATTTTTGCATGTTTCTTTCGTAATATATTATAGTATCGCACATGTCATAAAAAGTAACAGTATCAAGCGTTCAGTTTGGTGCGTAATGTTCTGGTGCGCATGAGTTCTGAGGCAAGACTGTAGTCTATTGCTTTTAATATAATTATGAGAGAGAGAGAGAGAGAGAGAGAGAGAGAGAGAGAGAGAGAGAGAGGTGGGGGGGGGGCACATGATTGTTTATTTAATTAATATTTAATAAATATCCAATCAGTAAAGACAATAATATAAAATTCATTTTATGTTTAATTATTTTCACTATTTAGATAACACCAAAACATATGAACATAATTTTTATTATTATAAGTGTTCGCCACCTTTCATTTTCTCAATAATATGTGTTTACACAAATGTCGGTGTGTGTCGCCGGATCCTGCATGTGCTGAGATTTACAGAAAGATTGGTGTATAAATATACAAATTGTGTTTAATCTTTACAATGTGGTTATGAGGGTGGACCATTTGTTTACCTCCGTCCCCCAACCATTGACCTCGGAGTGCTCAAAGGCGCCCCCCCCCCAAAAGTATATAAACAAAATAATGATACATCTCCGCAATTCCTAGGTCCCAGAGCATCGATGTCTCGAGTTTGAGCGACTTGCAGCCTTCGGATCTGGTGAGCAGGGAAGAATGCAATGTCTATCTGAAACAGGTGGAAAGAAATGTTTTCGTGGGAACATGGGCTGACTGTACAAGCCCCGACAGCAAGGGGGTATGTTTGAAATCTCGGTGAAGTAGAAACTCAGCCATAAAATATTCCCTCTTGAAATCTTGAGAGTTCTGTGTCGTTTTATTTTTTCACACTTTTTTAATCGCCTGAAGTTGTATCACTTAAATTTTTTTATTTTTTTTATTACAGAGGTAAATAAATTAGACTAAAATCACAGTTATGACGTTCAGTGGAAATCCAAGACGTTAAAAGTGACGTATTTATTCACTGCCAACCAAAATTAAATTGAAACTTATGAAAATAGGATTTCAAGTGGCGATATTCAATATGACCTTTTCTTATACTAATTGTTCTATTTTTTGTTATTTTAATTTTTACATCGCACCGATATTATTTCGTTTTCTTTTACCTTTTTTTATTTTGAGGTAGGGATGGGTATAATCGTCATTATATGTATTGTTCGAAGCGATCCGAGAAGTACTAAATGGCTGACCTTCAAAACTCGGTTGTCACTTTTTTCCCCCGTTTTTACTCATTTGAGATTTCTGAATACTAATGAAGGTTTCATAGTCTTCCCTTTGAATTCCTGTTTCTTCTTTTGCACCTCTTAAATAATTGTTTCGTTGATTTTTAACACATGGGGTAATTTTCTGTCACCGTTGATCAATTTATTATTTTTGCTCATTGGTGTGGTCTCTAAGAACAATTTGATTACATCTATTTCCTAGAGTGTTACCTACACAGAACTGTGCATGCCCTAATCAAAAAGCAACACCCACAGACACAAATAGCATTCATGGCAGTCACTCTCCTATCAACAAATACTCAAAAAGGCCAAATGTCCCAACTTCCGCAACTTTTCTAATCCGGTATGATTTACTAGATTCAAAAAACGGGTTCCTGATGGTATAATTATTAGTTTTTAGTGCATGCATCAGTTTGTAGTATATTTACTGATTGTGTAGGACACGTTAGCGAACAATAATGACTTTATTTTTGTCATGTCACATAATTCAATTCTAGTGAAACATTTAGTAGACATTTGATATTTAACATACAAGCTGCCCAGGAGATACAGCTTGATGATGACATGTCACAAAAGACCTTTTTACTTTAGTGAGTGCAAAAGTTATCAGTCGTTCGCTTTTCGATATCCCAGATACCCGGTAGGTACAACTTGAACACCTCATAAAATATTTATATTGCCAGACTGTTTAGCATTCCAGCTATCGGGGTACATAGTTTGATGTTAATATGACACAAAAATACAGCTCTGGTGCAAGACGTTGTGACCATTCTTTTCGTAACATCCCAGCTAACCAGAGGACATGTCATAAAATATAATCCTATAGTAACATTTGTGACCTGTCATTATTTAGCATTCCAGCTACACAGGAAAGTCACATTATGGAGAAAAGAAAAAAAAACAACAACAACAACTTGTATGTGGCAAAGTGTTGCTTAAGAAATAATACCGAAACGATTGCAGTAAAACCGTGTTCCGGTGGTTCTGATAATATTCCGACAGTTACCTAGGAGTTACAGCCTGATATTAATATGTTAATTCAACTTTTGTACAAGATTTCCTTGTGATTCTCTATTTTGCATTACAGCTACCCAAAGGACAGCCTGAACATATGACATGCATGTATCTAATTTTGTAGGCATTCATTTTTAACAACCCAGGTACCCAGAAGATACAGCTCTGTGGTCACGTGTAACGCATTCACTGGCATAATTTATTGGAAGAACAATCAAGAGATACCAAGTCCCGTACCGTATCTTATGTCTTTAAAGAATCGACGGTAAGTTTTTCTTCGTTTGATTGGGCTCTGTTTTGTTTTGTTTGTTTTTTCCAATTTATCAAACTGCAACGTCTAGTTAGAATTTGCCACATTAAAGAGCAATTTTCTGATAGAAGTGATCATTTCTGCCTGACAGCTCAGTGAATGGAACGGCATAACTATCTTTTTATGTAAATATTTAAATATTCTTAAAGTGTAAATACGCCAACATATGAAAGTGGCCAGAAAGCAAAAGAATTATTCAATTTTCTTTGGAGACGACAAACACAAAGTAAGAGTTAAAAAAAAAAATAAAAAAATTGAAAATAATACTTCAAAAAAAAAAAGAAGAATTATATCCGTCTTGAGATGAGATTTAGGGATTGCCTCTATAAGTAATAATCAGAAGACATAAAGTTGGACTGGCCCATGTAGAGCAACAACAGTATTCAAAACTGCAAGAAAAGTGGACACTATTCCTACCAAAGCGGCACAACACTTTCTGTAGCTTGAGATGAGAGCGCAATATAAAGATTATTGTGTTGCTAACTGCAGTCCACAAATCATCTTTTTCAAAATGATTATTTTAATAATAAAATTCTCATGACATTTTTGTTGAAAGTGTACTTGTCTTGACTGATTTGATAGGTTGTTGTGAAAAATGTGTGGGAGAGGTAGAATCCCCGCCTCTTCTCCCCACCCCCACATATCCCCCTCTTTTTTTTTAAAATTGCTCATTAGTAGAGTGAATAATTCTCGTTCTGTACAGGAGCTAAGGTATAAAATGTTTGTTCAGAGAAACCCATTGTACTCTCTGCCTACAGACCACCTCTTGTGCCATCCTGGTTGAAGCATCTGCCGAACTACACCAGTCCATGCCCTGATAATTAAGGAGATTACAGTATACTATGAGGTTCCTGGTTTCCTTTATCCATTCTGCACTTTGTGCAATGCAATCTTGAGTATAGTTCACCACCAGAGGGATCATGAATCATCATTGAATAAATTCGCATGGAATCTCTAACCTCAAGAGTTTTATCTTTTTAGAATGATTTTATGTCAACCAACTATTGTGTCGCACTCGACGAAAACGCAGTCGCGCGTTAAAAAATAAAAACGAGTCAAATGTGGAGGGCGTCTTCAATATAGGGACGTATCTAAAGCTGATGACGCTAAGGGCAAATTAAACGCACAAACACTCACACACACACTCGAAACCCGCCCCCTCCCCTCCACCAATTTTGGCTGAATCTCTACATATAGGAAAACCAGGGTCAAATTAGCCTCCAGGGCTGATGACCCTCATGGTCCAGTCTAGTTAAATCTTTGGCTGGAAGGAAGAAATAAACATTGAGTACAGTGATTCATGGAGACCGAGGCAACAGAAAAATAAACAATAAATAATATTCTTGTTCAGCGGCAGGTTTTATCTTTTGTTGCAAAACCAGGCGCTTCAAATTTATCAAGTCAATGTTGTGGCTGAAGAACTGGGTCTCTGTTACCGAGGCATAAAAGAGACACTAATCTGATGTTTTCCTGCATTAAAAAGATCATCGATTTGTGACACAAAACAGCCTGACTATTTTACATCAGACATTCACACTATATATCATTAGGTTTATAATTGTACGCCAGTCAATGTAAATGTTTACTTTATAATTCTGTTTTCTGGTGTCCTTTGCTAAAATATACAGTATAACCTGGTGTTACATTTACTAAATTTAGCTCTTATGTGCATTAAGCTTAAGTCATCATTGCGATTATATCTACTTACCTTGGGGAAGTCTTTGCGTCACCTTAAAAAAGGGTTAACATTGGGTGTTCACGATGCAGTGCAATGAATGGATAGTGAGAAAATGAACAATGTGAATGGTTTCTTTGTTGTATCATCATAGTAACAATGCGGATTGATTATGTGTATACCTTGAGCCAGGCAGTGTGTAGAGTACTTAACAACAAATGTTACACTGGCCCGCACTCATAAAACAGGGGATGTAACTGATAATTACCGAAGCCTTACAATAGTTTTGCTCAGGAATGAACAATAGTGTCGTTGAGTTTCAGCTGATAAGAGAAAAAGAGATGCCGTTTGGAAGACAAGAATAATAATATCTATATTATTGAAAGTGAAACTTTACGACAATTGCAGCGCGCCTTTCGCTACTCCTCTGTTAATGCTGATTCGGTGGCCCTCAGATTTTATACAGCGCTTAGTATAGACTGTCGACGTGTCCCCGGCACAGAAAATAAAAAAAGAATTAACAACTCGCAGAGCGTTTGTATTAGTTTCTAGGTTGCGACACATTGGCGTTCGATCTATTTTTTCGGCAAATGTAATTGAGATTGGTTCTGGTGTCTGTATCACACTCACAAAACAACTTCAGGTTAGGACTGGTTTGAATGAAGAGACTGAGTTAGTCTATCAAGTATGAAACGTGTGTCCTCAATGTGCCTAGACTAGGAAAAAGAATGGGTCTGGAATTGGGAGATTGACGCTGCAGGGCCAAAAATACAGGTTTGTGTTTTCAATATGCCTAGGAAAATCTTATAATATTTTTTTTCCATTAACACATGGCGTTATCACTTCCTGCGATGTGTTCACTAACAAACAAACTAACCCGTGCGCAAATCATAGCCATTTGACGGATGTTGGCGGGACGCGCAGGACGTCAACACGCAAAGGGAGAGCAGTAAAACGTATCTAAAAATAAACAAACCGTTGTTGAAAGGGAAGCTCCAGTCGTAAGGGTTTCAGTGGATTGTCAGACACCAAGTGAGACACTCGGTGATGCTGTGATGAACGCTACTGATACCAGGGAAGAACATGGGATTTAGCACGGGGATACAGTCTGGCAAGGGTGCAGTCGAACCGAGACAGCATGGTGTTGGGTTTGCAATTAAAAATGACCTTGTCAGAAACTTGCAGTCCATGCCAATTGAAATAAATGACAGGCTAATGACACTCAGGATCCCAGTTGGGAAAAGCCAGTCAGCCACCCTCATTAGCGCATATGCGCCCACCATGACAAACCCAAATGAAGCCAAAGACAAGTTCTATTCTGATCTAGAATCTGTCATATGCTCTGTCCCGGCAGCTGATAAGCTGATTCTCTTGGGGGACTTCAATGCTAGGGTTGGCTCAGAAATCTCAGCGTGGCCAAATGTTTTGGGCCCTCATGGAGTTGGTTCATGCAATAACAATGGGTTGCGCTTACTTACTTTGTGCGCTGAATTTGGCCTGTTCATTACCAACACAAATTTTAGTCTCCCCGTGAGAAACAGAACGTCATGGATGCATCCCCGCTCAAAGCATTGGCATCTCATAGACTATGTCATTGTGAGGAAGACTGACAGAAAGGATGTCCTTGTAACAAAGGCGATGTGTGGTGCCGAGTGTGGAACTGACCACAGACTCATTGTTTGCAAGCTCAGACTAACATTGAGGCGCAATAGACGCCCTCAAGGGAAAGCGCCACCTAAACGCCTAAATGTTTCAAAACTCTGCTCAGCTGAAAAACAGAGCGAGCTCTCATCAGAACTCTCCTCAAAATTGGATTGCGTGACTTTTGACCCTGAGAACATTGAACAGAGCTGGTGTAGCGTCTGCAAGCTATCCCTTGCCCTCCCCCGTTTTCGTGTTACACTGGTGAGCATGTGTTCATTTGACAACCGCCAGAGTGTACTGTACTCCGTGACCTGACCTTCTTTTCTAGTGAGTAGTTTTTTTCCTCGCTCGCTTGTTGTCAGGTGTTTTGACTCGTTAAGTAAATATTAGTATGTTCCCGAACATTCGATAACGTTGTGGAAACGAATGTTTACGCCAGATTTGGCCTTGAGTGATGTAACCTGATGACGTATTGATGCGTGATTGGTTAGTTTGTGCGAGGGCAAAGGTAACGTTTATTTCGGGAACTTTCTGTAGGGATGTTTATATATATAGACCTGTGTGAGTGGTTGGGGGGTGAGTAAGTGAGTTTCCTTTTGTGTGGCGTAGATATTTAGTTTCGCTGGTGTCTTCCTAGTAATTTATTGTTCACTATACAGTTATTAAACTTTAGTATTATTTAATCTATCGTCGGATCTCGTGTTTATTTATTTTACAGCTGTAATAGTTTCGTTTTCTAAAGGGTTGTAGTTAGATCAACTAACTCCCCCCTACTATAACGTGCTAGAACAACCTCAGCTGTTACATATTGGGGGCTCGTCCGGGATCCGACCATATTCGAGCGGACCAGATCAAAATTACTAGATTTATTTACATAGTTTATTGTAGGAATATCATCAACAAGCTATCTACAACATGTCAGAGGCTATTGGAAGGCTTAGCCAGGAAGCAGACGCCTTGGAGCTCACTGGGAAGGAGAGACAGAACTACATCCGTGAAGGCCTAAAGGAGGAAAGAATGGAGCAACTGAAGATAGAGGCTCGGGAGAAGGAGATGAACCACGAGCTGGAGATGGAGAGGATCCGCCATCAGCGTGGAGGCGAGTCGACGCAGGGGACCAGCGACCACGCCAGTTCTAAGAGACCCAAGCTACCTGCATTTCAGGACAAGAAGGACGATCTGGATAGCTGGTTGCTGCGGTTTGAGAGGTTTGCTGAGACAGCTGAATGGCCCAGATCCACCTGGACGACATCACTGTCTGCCCTGCTGACCGGGAGAGCTTTGGAGTGCTTCTGCAGATTACCGATCGACGAAGCCAAGGACTACGACAAGGTCAAGGAAGCGTTGCAGAAGAGGTACAACCTGTCAGAGGACGGATACAGACTCATGTTCAGACAAGGTAAGCCTGAAGATGGAGAAGATGTTGGAATGTTTTTGACCAGGATCAAGACCTATCTAGAGAGGTGGATAAAGCTGTCGAAGACGGAGGAGACCTACGAAGGAGTGAGAGATCTGTTCGTCAGAGAGCAATTCATGGATGCCTGCCCACCAGACCTTGCAACCCATGTGAGGGAGAGGAAACCAAAGACGCTACAGGACATCGCAGATTCAGCGGAGGCGTACCTGGTAGCGAGGAACCGGACACTCAGCGGGAGCGCCAGACTGCAGAGCCGGCCATTGCGACAGAGGCCCAACGGAGACAGAAGCCCACAGGTCTGCCATAGGTGCCAGAGGCCGGGACACAAGGCGACGGAGTGTCGTGCAAAGTTAAACGACAAAGGTGAGTTGAAATGTTACCTTTGTGGAAAGCCAGGCCACGTTCGGAGGATGTGTCCAGCCCAGAAGGATATGGGACGAGGCAAGCCGAACAAGGCGGCGGCGGCCGTAGTTATAGCGGCGGACGAGTCGTCAAGACAAGATGTGACGACGGCTGACATCAGAACAACGTCAAGAACTCTGCGATGTGGTGAAGAATTACCAGCACGTCTTCACCAATCTCCCTGGATGCTGCCAGTTGGGTGAACATCGCATCGACCTGACACAGAAGTACCAGTTCGTCAACGACCATACCCGGTGCCCTACGCTATGCGCAACTCCTTGAAGGAGGAGCTTACCACCATGGAACGGCTGGGCATCATTCGAAGGAGCTCATCAGCTTATGCTTCACCTATTGTTGTCGTCAAGAAGAAGGACGGATCCAACCGAGTCTGCATCGACTACAGGAGGTTAAACAAGATCACAGTATTCGACCCTCATCCGACAGCAGCGCCATCAGAAGTGTTTCAGAGTCTCTCGAGAGGAAAATTATTCTCTCGGATTGACCTGAGCAAGGGATACTGGCAAGTGAAAGTTCGAGAGCAAGACATTCCCAAGACGGCGTTCGTCACCATGGGCGAACACTATGAATTCATTCGGATGCCTTTTGGGATGATGAACTCAGGAGCCACACTGAACAGGATCGTAAAGCCATTGATCCGTGGAATGAACAATGTGACAGCATATGTGGACGACCTGCTGATTCATACAGAGACATTCGACGAGCATGTGAAGACTCTCAAGGACTTACTGCAGAGGATGGACCAAACTGGATTAACTGCAAGACCATCGAAGTGTCTGATTGGAACGTCTGAAGTAGACTTTGTTGGACACTTAGTGGGAGAAGGTATGATTGGCCTGTTAGAAGAGAATGTATGTAAGGTACGAGACGCACCCAGACCCACCACTAAGAAGGAAGTGAAAGCATTCTTAGGATTAGTGGGATATTACCATGAATTTATTCCTAACTTTTCAGCGATTGCGTCACCATTGTCTGATTTATTTAGAAAGGGTCAGCCCAATATAGTTCAGTGGGATGAAACGCAGGAGAAAGCGTACACCTCTTTGAAGAATGTCATTATCTCCAAACCCGTGTTATGTTTGCCAGATTTTTCCAAAGAGTTTGTCTTAGCAACTGATGCATCAGATCGCGGATTAGGCGCTAGTCTTATGCAGGAACACGAGGGAAAGTTGTACCCTGTGGCATATGCTAGTCGTAAGCTATTGCCTCGTGAGACAAAATATTCGGTCTCAGAGCGCGAATGTTTAGCTATTGTTTGGGCTGTAAAAAAGTTTACTTTGTATTTGTATGGAAAGGAGTTTGTGCTCCAAACTGACCATCGGTCATTAGAGTTTTTGAACTCTGCCAAGTTTGACAGTCCAAAGTTATTACGATGGAGTTTATTTTTACAGTCTTATCGATTTAGGATTCACTACGTAAAAGGCAGAGAAAATGTCTGTGCCGATTTCCTGAGCAGGGTATTTTAAAGTAGTACACTATCAGTGAAATGCATTGTAACCCATACTTTTGCCTACTGGATGAATTTCTAGGACGGCAGTATTGTACTGTAATTGGGGACATAGTTCATCTGTGATTGAATACTGAATTGATGGCTGATACAGAGTCATGATGTGTTAGTCACATTTTGATTTTATGCTATGTCATATTAGTTACCGGTGGAACTTGGTGTAATTTTTGGAAAATGTAACCCAAATGGGGACTGCGAGCAAGCAGTGTTTGTGTTATATTGCAATGTTGTAACTTGTTTTGACCTAATATGATGAAGAAAGACCCTAATCAGTGGTCGGTATGTATTGGTATTTTTGCCATTGTACGTATGAGTTATACATTTTGGAGATAACCATGTTATGTACAACAAGTTATATGCTATGATTCGTGCACGAAGCATTGTGTAAACGATGGGCCATCGTTTCACCTTATATGATTTGTAATAATATCATTGACCATTGTTTCACCACAGTGGTGGCGTTGTGTTATTTTGACCAGTAGGCCTACTGTTTACTATTGGGAAGCAATGACGGTATTGTATTAGTTATGGTATTAGTGATGCAAAGTACACTGCATTGTATCGTATTTGTGATGACATTCGGGAAGACACTGAAATTGTTATTAATTGTAATAGAATTAGCAACTACCTTTGTGAGATTGGGAGTGCTATAAGATTATTTCAAGATATTGCAGACGCTGAATAATGTTTTGGAGTCGAAAAATATTCAACTTAAATTGGGGAGTTGTGTAGCGTCTGCAAGCTATCCCTTGCCCTCCCCCGCTTTCGTGTTACACTGGTGAGCATGTGTTCATTTGACAACCGCCAGAGTGTACTGTACTCCGTGACCTGACCTTCTTTTCTAGTGAGTAGTTTTTTCTCGCTCGCTTGTTGTCAGGTGTTTTGACTCGTTAAGTAAATATTAGTATGTTCCCGAACATTCGATAACGTTGTGGAAACGAATGTTTACGCCAGATTTGGCCTTGAGTGATGTAACCTGATGACGTATTGATGCGTGATTGGTTAGTTTGTGCGAGGGCAAAGGTAACGTTTATTTCGGGAACTTTCTGTAGGGATGTTTATATATATAGACCTGTGTGAGTGGTTGAGGGGTGAGTAAGTGAGTTTCCTTTTGTGTGGCGTAGATATTTAGTTTCGCTGGTGTCTTCCTAGTAATTTATTGTTCACTATACAGTTATTAAACTTTAGTATTATTTAATCTATCGTCGGATCTCGTGTTTATTTATTTTACAGCTGTAATAGTTTCGTTTTCTAAAGGGTTGTAGTTAGATCAACTAACTCCCCCCTACTATAACGTGCTAGAACAACCTCAGCTGTTACAGCTGGACTGACCTAAAAACGATTGTACACTCTTGCGCCAGCAGCACAGTTGGTTTTCCTGTCCGCAAGCATCAGGACTGGTTCAATGATAATGATAATGTTATCAAAGTGCTCATCAAAGAAAAAAATAGTCTCATCCAAGCTCACTGCAGTGACCCCTCTTCCACAGCAAAAGCTGATGCACTGCGTGCATGTAAGGGTGTACTCCAGAAGAAGCTGAGGAAAATGAAAAATGACTGGCTTGAAGAGCGAGTAAGAGAAACTCAGAAATATGCCGACACAAACAACACTAGAAAGTTCTTTGAGAGCCTCCGAGCTGTGTTTGGACCATCCCGCTCTGGCACTACGCCACTTCTTGCGTCAGATGGTTCAACACGCATTGTTGAATTGAATGCCATAATTCAGCGTTGGACAGAACATTTCGGAGGTGTGCTAAATCGGCCATCAAATATAAATACTGAGTCCATTGACCACCTCCCCCAGACTCCTATTAATGCAGCTCTTGCCAAGCCATTCACAGCAAATGAGACCCGAACTGCCACAAATCAGATGTCCTTTAACAAATCACCAGGCGTGGATTCAATTCCTGCTGAGGTGTATGCCTTCGGTGGAGAAAAGCTTATTGAAAGGTTGACCGAGTTGTTCAATCATATGTTGAAAGCAGGGAAGCTGCCACAGGACTTCAAAGATGCTTCAATCATCCATCTGTACAAAAACAAAGGGGACAGCCAAGTCTGTGACAACCATCGGGGAATCTCTCTACTTTCAATTGCTGGCAAAATATTGGCAAGAATGCTTCTGAATCGCCTTCTTGATCACCTCTCGTCAAATGACTTGCTTCCCGAGAGCCAATGTGGCTTTCGTAAAGAGAGGGGAACGGCGGATATGATTTTTGCTGCCAGACAGATTCAGGAAAAATGCATGGAACAAAATAAAGCGCTGTATATCACATTTGTTGACCTCACAAAAGCATTTGACACAGTGTGTCGTGAAGGCCTCTGGAAAATCTTGGCGAAGTTTGGGTGTCCACCCGAATTCATCACAATAGTGCGCCAGTTTCATGATGGCATGCAAGCTGCAGTCAAAAGCAACGGCAGTGTTTCAGAGCCCTTTGCTGTCACAAATGGGGTAAAACAGGGTTGTGTCTTAGCCCCAACTCTGTTCAGCATCATGTTCTCTGCAATGCTACAAGAAGCCTTTAGCTCTCCTCATCAAGGGGTAAGCATCAAGTACCGAACTGATGGCAGTCTATTCAACCTCAGGAGACTTCAGGCAAAAACCAAAACCAAAAGTACTCAAGTCTGTGACCTACTATTTGCTGATGATTGTGCACTTCTGGCACACGATGAGGATAGCATGCAAAACTGTGTTGATAAGTTCTCTAGTGCCTGTGACAACTTTGGCCTCACAATAAGCACAAAAGAGACGGAAGTGCTCCATCAGCCTACTCCAGACGACAAGTATCCTGTGACCCCAAATATCAAAGTCCATGACAGTCTTCTGAAGGTGTCGGAGAACTTCACCTATCTTGGCAGTACACTGTCTTCCGCGGCTCGTGTCGATACTGAAATTCTCTCAAGAATCAGCAAAGCCAGCTCTGCATTTGGCAGGCTTCGAAAGAGAGTATGGGATGTTGCCGGCATTCGCACAGACACTAAGCTGAAAGTGTACAATGCTGTGGTCCTTCCCACCCTACTCTATGGGGCTGAAACCTGGACAGTGTACCAATCGCATGCCAGAAAACTAAATCACTTTCATCTGGCCTGCCTTAGAAAGATCCTAAGGATCAAATGGCAGGATAAAATTCCAGACACTGAGGTCCTCAATCGTGCCAAGGAATTGAGCATCTTCTGCCACCTGAAAAAAATTCAGCTACGTTGGGCAGGACATGTTGTCAGAATGCCCGACTCCAGACTCCCTAAGCAAATCTTCTTCTCTGAGCTCTCCAATGGAACGAGGAATGTTGGGGCCCCAAAGAGACGTTACAAAGACACTCTCAAGCAATCACTGAAGGCCTTTGCCATTGATGTGAGTGAGTGGGAAAAGCTCTCGCTTGATCGTGCAAATTGGAGGGCGGCCCTTACCAGAGGCAGCAAAGCATGGGAAGCTGACAGAGTCCAGCAGGCTATCAAAAAAAGAGAACGGCGCAAGAAAAGGCCCAGTGGTACTGAACCAACGGAGCACTCTTGTCATTTATGCGGAAGGGTCTGCAGGGCAAAAATAGAACTTATCAGTCACATGAGAAGCCATAAGTCATGAAAGAACAGTCTTTCCATTCTGTCCTCTGTGTCCTTTAGTTCTCTTTATTGTCCATGTGTTGAAATTCTCAACAATTTCTGTTCTTTATTCCTCTGGTGTTGTTAAGGTCATCATCATACCTGATGGACGAACTATTATTACGAACTATTACAGTCGGGCGTATTGATCTGGCAGACTGAAGTTATCAGGCGACAAAAACAGAGAGAGAGAGAGAGAGAGAGAGAGAGAGAGAGAGAGAGAGAGAGAGAGAGAGAGAGAGAGAGAGAGAGAGAGAGAGAGAGAGAGAGAGAGAGAGAGATAGATAGAGAGAGAGAGAGAGAGAGGGAGAGACACACACACACACACACACACACACACACACACACACACACACACAGAAAACAGAGAGAGAGGCAGAGAGTTGGAATGGCTGATAATGCTAATGAGGGAAGTCAACATGCATTGCTATCATTAACTATCGTAATCGGATTCAAAATGTCTGAATTAGTTTTATAAAAAAAAAAGTGGAAAAAAATGTTTGTCATAATGCCATGGAAACGTCGCCATCTTGGATTTATAGTCCCCCAAAATTGTCAACTTCAATACAGAAAGTCTTCGCCAAAGTTTACTGGATTTATTTGAAACTGCTCTTAGTCTTATACATTGTACAGTAGGGAATTTTGATATCTTTTACAAATCTTATGGTATGAAGTTTTGAAAATGGTATGTAGCGGAATTCCATTTTGCCCCTATTTTCTATTACTGAACAAAAAATTAAAAAATCATAAAAAAAGACAGAAGATAAACGAATATCCTTCCGTATGATTTTTTAAAAATTTGTTCACACATTCTGTTAGCCAAATTTTATATCAATTGGTCAATAATTAAAAAAAAAAAAGTTCACAAATTACGGCTAAAAGTGCCATTTCGGAAAAAATTACATTTGAACGTTTTTTTTTAAAAATAACAAGTGAAGCACATACTTCAAAGCATCCACGCTTGGTATTGTAGAGCCAAAATAATTCGGCTCGCATCGGCGGAAATCTGGCCACCGGAAATTGCCTGAGGAGGACTACAACGGAAGTGAGACGGTCAGATGTCAACCGGCTGAAGAAGTGAGTACATCGTAGACTAGTTTCAAGTTAGGATTATTTAAGATCCAACTTCATCCACTTCTTAATTCTACAGTATGCTGGGCCTCTACAATGATTTGCAAACTACCAAAGGTTTATGACATAGGTGTACAGAAAAGTAGGAGCGGGGGGCGGGGAGAAATAGTATAAGTTCTAGGGTACAACGCGATGTACAGCCGTTGGGAATTGGGGATACACTAGAGGGCGGGGTGGGGTAGGGGTGGGGGGCTTGTATGAATTTATGCAGCAACGTGTACTAAAATGACTAATGAAGAACCTCTCACCTTTCTAGCTTTTGAATCCGTTACAGCTGAAATCGGCAATGCATGATAAAAACAATGTAGTCCTAACACAACCAGCACTCTTCTCCTGTTACTGGTCTACACCTTCTTGAGATCGCGTGTCTGACTTAAACTGCAGGGAACGCAAAGTGACTTTCTACTTGGGCATCTTTTACAAACAGTAACAAATTCCATGTGGTGGTGCAAGGAATAAAAACAAAAATTTGAAACGAAAGAAATGTCCAGTCAGCTGACAGTGTATTCTTTAGACTGTTATGTAGTTCACGATCTAAATTTGAATTTGATGGCCACTTTTTCTGTCCATGACTGTTATAAGATAAGATAAGATAAGATAAGATAAATTTTATTCGTCCTTGTACAAGGAAATTTGTTTTGATCATTGAATACATAACAATACAGTTACAGAAGCAGAAAGTATGATACATAGCGCGCACACACACATATATACACACACACTGCTAAATTAACTAAATTAACAAAATTAACAGTGCACACAATATGCTTCCCCAACTAAAACACATTGACCTGACACGCAGGACATAATTCAACTGTGCACAGATTAGTAAGCTTCATTTTTCAACATATCATTATGGTGAAAACCCCATTTCACTGTGGCAGTGTCCTACTTTTTTTCTGTTCGCGTGACCTTGTCAAAGTTCGGCTGCCTTCCCGATTCAAAACTTTAAAAGCAGTTTAATTTTTGTCCCGTGACCCGCTTGATACCACACTTTTATGAACAAGACTTTATTTTGACAGCTTACGAACATTTAAGCTTGCAAAACGGTTGTGTGGCTGCGAACGGGGATCTGGGTCGCTCTACTTTCATTGTTCAACTTTCTGAAAGAGAGAGAGAGAGAGAGAGAGAGAGAGACAGACAGACAGAGAGGGGATTTGGGGAGGGGGGGGGGTAGTTGGAAAATTGTACACCGTGTGATCACTGAGGCCTAATCGAAATATAATATTATGGCTTTGCTAAGCCGTCTTCGTTAAAAAGCCACTGCAGTGCACGGTTAGGTCACAATCACTGAATCGGTGGACAAGACGCCGGAAGATGCACGCATGGCTGGCGTCCTTTGGTGTGCTGTTCCACGCGAACGTGATGGCCCGGAGCGGACTCTCTACGACGTAAATGAATCTATGCGATAAGCAGAATAGTTATACACAATTGTGGAGAAGACTGTTCGCGCAGAAACAGCTAAATTTTGGTTGTTTTATACGATCCGTTTTCAAGGTATTTAAAATCAACTTGCATTAAGTTCCAGAAATGTGTAGATGGACCTACAGTGTATTTCTTTATTAGAGGGAGTTTGAATATTGTGTCCGTGGCTGCACAGGATACGTTCGCAAAGTTCGCGTCACTTTCCTACAACAAGCAAAATAACTGAAGCTCTTGGTTGGTCAGCAATTTGGTAAGTGGCAACTTGACTTTAAAAGATCACTATCTTTTGTTACCAGGAGGACTTTACATCTTCTCGCAAGAAAAGTCTAGGTGCAAGGTTTTCGCCATGCATGCCGAAGGTATCGGGTTCGATTATGGAATTTTGGGACTTTTCTCATAATTATTTTCTCTTAAGGACGAAAACCTCGGATTGCCCATGTGCAAGTTGCGCATTTTAAAGATACCTTAGCAGTTGGAAGTCAAGAAGAGCGGGCTTAACAAGGCCGCTGTTCATGCAAAATTAAGAATTAATTCCCTCTTCTCCCCCCCCCCCCCCCCCCAAACCACCCCCCACCACCACCACCAACCGAAACACAATGAGGCAGATTTCCGAAATGGGATCAAAGAAGTATACACTATACACAAGTAATGCAAAATACAACTGTCAGTTTTAGCTGCACGTGATGAAGCGTAAATTTCTTTATAAATTATTTATGCATAACGTTCATGTTATTGTCCCTATTATGAAACCACAGAAGGTGCGAATGACAAAATTTTACAAGATAAAAAAAAAAAAAGTTTTACTTGACTTGCATTCCTTATCTTAAAGGCAGTTTTGCTATACAAGCTCGAAATGCATATACTAATTATTATTTAAATAACTAACAAACAAAAAACAACAAAACTCTTTCCTTCAACCCACTAGTAGTTTCATAGAATATTTGCACCAAAAAAAAAAAAAATGTGACATGCGTTGGGGTGAATGCACCTGTGGTGTTTCATGATGTGATCATAAACAAATGTACCATCTTGTCTTGTCTTGTTTCCTCAGGGATCAGAATACAAAACTGTAACAGTTAAGATTTGGTCCTATATCTCATATTGTTCTACTTTAGGTTTGTTTGCCTCTTTTTTTTTTAGGTTACTGTGATCTTAGGTTCGCTCTGTCTCTTTCCTTAGTAAATCTAGAGCATAGATCAAGACTGTGAACTTGGCTATGCGAGGTACAAATCTCTTGAGTTTCAGAAGGTTCGTTGATCTCTATTCGTGAATGAAAACCTATCAGAAGCTTTGCCCTGGGGTTAAACAGGAATGTAATGTCGGAATAGCGGACGATATCGGACTTTTATCCATCCGTCATTCTTTCTCATCTCATTTGAAAACAAAACAAAACAAAACAAAACAAATAACAAAAAAAGCTTGTCGGTAACTGCAATCAATGCCCAAAGAATGTAAAGCTAGCATTTCTAAAGGTGCTTACAGAGAGAACGCTTGACGCTTGAGAAAGCTCGCGTTTGAAAGTAAGCGCCTGTTGAATATTGAAGGGCACATAGATAACGCTTGTCGCTAGCGCTTGCTTTGGGCGCCATCTGAAAATGACAGTTGATTTGGCGCCATGGCGGCTTCGTCTGACGACGCATTATTATTGCTGGACGGGGTTTTACCTAAAATTATCCTTGGAAAACGAAAGAGAATAGCTGTTCATGAAATTCTTCAGAAACGAAGAGAAGAAGTTGAATATCATCACCTGTTTCCTCGACTGAAAAACCACCCCAATCGATTTCATTCATACATGAGAATGAGTCTCGACACGTTTTATTACATCTTGGGAAAAATAGAACCTAAAATAATTAAGACCTCGTGCAAATGGCATCAATCCATAATGGCAGAGAAACGCCTTGTCATCACGCCAGTCAAGCTTCACTTTCAGTTTAAAAAAAAACTGTAATGCAGACACTGTGTTATCAAGTATTGAATTTTTTTTTTCTTTTTATTCTTAGTACAGCTGTGATAAGCGGTTCGACATCCTTTTGTTGAGGTTATAATAAACTACTGTGCGCTACACACTAGGCCTGACTTCTCTGCAGACAACATAGCTTAGCTCCTTCAATAAACTGCTGTAGACATAATGTAAAAAAAAAAAATAAAGCCTAACTTCTTTGCGGAGGAGACACCCTAGCTGCTTTAAACGCGAGAAAGAATTAACAAACAGTTCTTTACGCTTTACAAGCGTCGCGACAGACCGCAAGGCGGGCTAAAGAACAAGCTTTGTCTCTGAATGGTACTAAAGAAATAATTGTGAGAAACATTACAGGCGCTTGTCTACATGCGCTCGCTTTCTCAAGTGTCAAGCGTTCTCTCTGTAAGCAGCCTTACACCAGAAGGAGAGAGCCATTGTATCGGGTGAAGCAAACCAAAGCGAATTATTATTCATCAGTAAAACACTAATCATTGCCCACACCGCGGCAGCATGGGCAGTGACTAGTGTATTAGTGTGTTGCATAATAGTACAGCCTAATGGTCAACAGTCTGACGTTTACACCAGCTTTGGTCTGTTTCACCCCTAAGGCAATGGTTACACGCGGATCAGGCCAAAGTACCTCACAACGTTGTGAGAACGCCTCGACCTGACCTAATAAAATGTACTTCAGGCGATTGCCACGCTGAAGTTGGTGTCGCCGTTTATTCTCTCCGTCTGACTACTGCTGAGTGTACGTGAGTAAGTGCAGGATTTTTCTGAGGATCACTTTTTTTCGTTTTTGTTGAGATGCTGTTTGGAATAGATTTATTCTGCACATGACTCATTAATCAGCCTTAACTAAATAGATAAATAAGTAAGTACATGACTGAGCAAACAGATAGAAACAAAATCAATAAAGACATCTACATAAATGGATTCTGAATTAGATAAGCATGTAACTTGTAAGTACGTCGTTAAACAGATTAATGAATACATAACTGTCTGTAAGGACTACCTTGGGAATCCGACCCAAATGAAGTCTTTTAGGTCCCAGAATTGTCAACAGCTAACTTCTGGTTTGTCGGCTGTTCTTGAACCATTTAGGTCATGTCATTCTCAGCTGACATTATTTTACAGTTGAGTTTAACAACTGGTAAACATTGTTTTTCACACGTCATGTGTGCTTCCAGGAGACTTGATTGGATGAATCATAATAAACATCAAAATATACATAGATCACAGCTGTAATTATAATAAAACATGTGATGTACAATACAATAAACAAAAACACAAAACACATTACAAAGTCTGACAAATTATTAAACATAGTATATACTTTCTAAGCAAATAGTAAAAATATAATATCATCAATTGAATAATAAGAATAAAGTGTGTACGTGAACTAGCTTTCCTTCATGCACATTGGGACAGCAATATTTGCATTTTTCATCTATTCGTCATTGCCCCCCCCCTCCCCCGTTTTTTCCCACTTGCTCTCACGTTTATTCTATCTCATTCCCTCACCCTTTTCAGTCATCCATTCATGCTTGCTTTCTTTATCCATGCCATCCTTTACTATATTGTTCTCTTATCTTCATTTCTATCTCGAATGCCAATTTAAGATTAACTGATTTTCCATATTTTACTTTACTGATCCGTATTTTAACGGATAGTGGTATAGTGTTCATGTGATCAACCGTATTCTGGTTTACAATAATATAGTTTAAATTATTTTGTAGTATTCCAAATACTTTAGTTTTCTCATTTATTTTAATTCTTTTCCCATATCTAGTTAGAATATACTGGGCCACATAGTGCCCAAAATCTTTCAGACTGTTGCAATGGAAACAAAAGCTCTTTACAACCATGCGTTTTACAATGCTCCCATTATTCGCTTTCGTTTATGTAGGAGATTGTTGGGTAAATATGCAGGATTGTAAATACCTCAATCTGGACTCTTTACCAGCTCTAAAATCAGTACGAAATAAGGGTGTATGTCAATACCGTATTTCGTTTCCAGAATCCTACGCTACAGGTCGCAGACTTTTGGGTATTCACTAATTTCTTTTTTCATTAGCTTAAATATACTTTTAACATTTTAGTCTACCTCATCTTCTGTAGCCAAAAAAGTTCTATCTTCTGTTTTTGTTTTTACACACTGTTCTCTCCATTCTATTTTCACTGCATTTGTGACGCACGAATAATCCAACTGTATTCCATGATAACATTTCCAAGGATCATATTAGTATTCCATAAGACTTATGCACGAACATGTACTAAAAGGGCTAATGAAGAACCTCTTGCTTTTCTGCTAATAGAGCATTTGAATTCGTTACAGCTCACTCAGTTATTCACAATAAAAACAGTGTAACATAACCAGCACTCTTCTGTTACTGGTCTACGCCGTCTTGAAATCGTCTGGCTTTTTGCAACTAGCAGGGAAAGCATAGTGACTTTCTACTTGGTTATCTTTCACAAACTGTAACAATTCCACATCGTATTGCAACGTTACAAAAACAAAAACTGTAAAAAGCAATGCCCAGTCCGTATTCTTTACGCTATCATGTAGGTCACGATCTAACTCGTTTAAATATGCAGGGCATGACCTTCGCCGCGTCGAGTCAGAAGACTCGATGTATTTATTGCTCCGTTGACAATCGATCAATCGGTGAAATAGAAACGAGGTGAAGATCGGATTAGAACAGTATAGTGATACTGTATACTTGTATAGAAGGGAATGGGATGACGCAGGCCTGTTATCTTGACCTAGACAAGTTGGCACGATATGAATAAAGATCTCGATTTCAGGACCCCCCCCCCCCCCCCCCACCCTTTAAGAGTTCAATCCTACACTGTCCCAGTGTCCTCGACAAAAACCTGTTTACGGTGCCCGGCGGGAAGGGAAGACACCGACCATAAATCAATTATTGGCAACTAGATGACCTACCAGACATTGCCCGGAACAAACAATAATGTCTCTTCCCCCCCCCCCCCCCCCATCTCTCTCTCTATTGCCCCGGAATAAACAATCATGTGCTCCCCCCCCCCCCCTCATCTATACTAATAAAAGTGAAACTTTACGACAATTGCAGCGCGCCTTTCGCTACTCCTCTGTTAATGCTGATTCAATGACCCTCAGATTTTATACAGCGCTTAGTAGAGACTGTCGTCGTGTCCCCGACACAGAAAATAAAAAAATGATTAACAACTCGCAGAACGTTTGTATTAGTTGCTAAGTTGCGACACATTGGCATTCGATCTATTTTTTAGGTAAATTAGTGTAATTGAGATTGGTTCCGGTACAGACTGTATCACACTCACAAAACAACTTCCAGTTAGGGCTGGTTTGAATGATGAGACTGAGTTCTAAGACTATCAAATATGAAACTTTGAGTGTTCTCAATGTGCCTAAGCACTAGGAAAAAGAAAGGGTCTGGAATTGGGAGATTGACGCTGCATGGCCAAAAGTACAGGTTTGTGTTTTCAATATTATTCCTAGGAAAATATCATAATATTTCTTTTCCATTAACACATGACGTAATCAATTCCTGCGATGTGCCAACAAACTAACCGTGTGCAAATCGTTGCCATTTGACGGATGCTGGCGGGACGCGCAGGACGTCAACGCGCAAAAGGAGAGCAGTAAAACGTATCTAAAAACAAACAAACAAAAATAAATAAAAGCTAAAGGAACAGACAAAATGAAGCAGGTCCGTAATAATCACCCAGAACTGAAACTAATAAATCGATTTATCCCGGGCAGGGCCGGGAACTCAGCTAGTATTATAATAAAAGTAATAAACTACAGTCTTGCTTCAGAACTCATGCGTACCAGAACACTACGCACCAAACCGAACGCTTGATACGATTACTTTTTATGACATGCACAGTACTATATATTACGAAACAAACATACAAAAATACAGATGTTACATAGCAATAAACATTGTTATTTTTTTTTAATACATGCTTGAAGTAAACAACTTTTAATTATAGCCATCATCTTCCTTATCTCAATTGCCATCTTCCTGCCAAATTTAAGGCCTGAAGAGTGTACAGTTTGGTCAGTTAGTCATGCCAAAGGTTGCAAGTTACTGAAATATATAATAGATGTGCCAACATCGGTCCCCAACAACGAAATTCAATGTTTCTTGAAAATGTTTGGGGCCAACAACCGCTCGGTCATGAAATAAGAAAACTACAGGGATAAACATTGCGAAATCACCAGGTTTAAGACCGGAGCCAGGTTTATCTACATTGACCTTCCCCCTCCTCATTTCTAGAAACGGCCAAGTGGGGACACATTCACTTATTACAAGGAGCAAGAACGGGAGGTAGCAGAGACATAAATAACAGGCATAACACAACCTGAGGTTGAGATGGGCAGAACACGAAGGGGCGACTCAGGGAACTATAGGCCAAAAACTATTGCAGAGGTCTGTCACGACGGTGAAAGAGTAGATTAACAAGAGATAAAAGATTATGCCGTCACGTGTCAAAGCGTGTTTAACAAGCGATAAAAGAGTATGCCGTCACATGACAAACGATAAAAAGAGCAATTGACACGCTCGCCAAAAAAAAAAAAAGTTCTTTAAAGTGCAGCTATATCGAGAGTCAGAATGAAAAAGAAGCCGCCCGTATAAGCCAAGCCTGAATGTGGCCATCGGTGTGCAGTCGTGCCTGCCACTGGGCAAAAGGTTAGCATTAGCAGCTGCGGGCTTGCTTTTCAGAAGGGGTAGGTGGTAGGTGTTATAATGCATGAGCTTGAGAGAACATAATACGCAAATGTTTTAAATGCTCTTTAAACGTTTCTGAGCACTAAAACAGCTCATTATTAGACAATATCGCATTGCTATTACTTCGGCCTAACTAAAGAAAACAACAAAAAAAATAATAGCTAAAAATGTTAATATAGATTTGGATTGTTAAGCTTGGCGGAATGTAAAAACTTCCCGCATTCAAAAATTTCCACAGAGGTTAACCTCCCCCCCCCCCCTTTCCCCCAAACTTATTCGACACAGAGATGTTATTTAAAAATGACAGTTCGACCAGATAGTGTCTCGTGTGTATTCATGCCCCCACTCACCCATGCATCAGAAATACTGGTTGCGGCAGAAAAGAAATCGTCATGCTTATAACAGTCGCATATTAACTTATCATCAATGGCCATCTCACCAATTAATCAGTATACTTGCCTAGAAATCTGTGCTCGTTTACTCAATATGTCTTTTGTTAATTGAAGTTATCAGTTCATTCCCCAGCATTTACATCTAGTTTCATTTTTACCAATGTGCATATGCGACTTTCAGCTTTTCTCACAAAAGCATTTAACAGCCAACTCATTTGCCCCTACTCATGTAATATAAAATTGAACATGATGTAGTATTTTGAACTAGATCTCAGAGGATTATTCCGTCTACCAAACAGTTGACCATTCCTCACATATCAAAGCCTTCCCACTCCCCGATGTCCATTCCTATACACTCAGTGTTAGGTACTCTTCTACAAGCTTTCTCACTTCTGTTTCCCTGACGAACAGTTAATATATATTTTTTTTTCGCTCAATGAAAGGGAAAATTAGGGGAATTTTCCAGCAACAAAGCATGATGTGAATTTCCTTTTTCTTTTGTATTATATCGGGCTCTCTGATTGGGTCAGATCGGATGTAAAACTGTCTAAGATTGTAACTGTTGAGATTATGGCCCGCACTTTGGCATGCAGAAGATCAGGTAAACTCGGGCAAATATCTATCCTTTTTCCTTATTTATTATGAAAGAGACTTCCGGGATCATGACGTCACTAGAACTGACCTTCCTGCTCCTGATCACCGCCGTGTATATTCTGATCTACTTGAGGTATCTACGCCACGACTCCCGACTTCCCCCTTGTCCTGTCACACCCTGGCCTCTGGTGGGTAACTTAGTCCATTTGGAGGAAAATCCGCGACGGCAGATTCTGCGTTGGAGAGAACAATTTGGAGATATCTACAGGTAAGGGTATACTATAAAGATAAAGAAACGTTGATACAAAGGATATGGAAATAACTGAGAGGTAATAAAACAAACCATATGTTTACTGGTAAGGAAACCATAATAGAAAGATCTACAATATCAAAACATCCCCGATGAATTATATTTCGAAGTAAGGAAAGAATTCGGAAATATTTTACAGATAAGGACGCCCTGTATAGATTAAGATACCATAGTAGACTTATATACAGATAATGAAAGAGTTTATAAATATCTCAGTTAGGGAAACATTGCGGTTTATTCGGGCGAAAGACCCTGGAGGAGACTGAGCAAAATGTGAAGTTAAACAACGGAATTGATACGAAGAAGATCAAGAAACTAAAAGCAAAACAGAGCAAGTTTGGATATTCCTTCCATTGGAGATCGATGCCAAAGGATTTGTTGGAGTTTTCGCTAACAGTCCTACGAAGAAGGTTGGTGTAAACGGCCGAAAATGATCAGCAACACTGATAATTTGAGTTGTCCGAGTCTGCCGAGTTCATCTTATCTGGATATAGAACACGTGGGGTGACATTAACCAAAAATAAAGTCCTGGGTCAAGTCTGTTTTTCATCGGTTTTGACTCAGACATGAACTCCCGTTTAATCAACCAGCAAGACAAACTTGTTTCGGTCGCACCAGTGCGTGAGGTCTCGCTACAGTGACAACACGTCACATTAAAACCACGGCAAAACAAAACTGACTGAATCCTTTACTAGCCTAACATCCAGATGGTCGAGTGGAACCACCATCTGCAAACTCCGGAGACGTCTGAGGTTCTTCATCAGGCTGTGGACGAGTCCCCAAAGAGTATACTCATATTAAGGATGTCGAAGATCCGAAAGCCTTACTTGAGGGGTGCTCTCTTCCTCTGCGGCTCTCCCATAGCATCGCTCTCAGAACGCGTTCATTAAAATATTAATAATAATAATTTTATAATATTCATGTAAGGTTCCCAAACCATTCTCACATGATCACTAGGACAGCATTCCAGGATCACTGAGACATCAATTGTGGATCACTTAAACAACAGAGCAGGATGCCTAAGATATTACTTGATTACACGGCCAGTTGACGTCTTATAAATAATTTCTCTTTCAGTTTGTACATGGGCAGTATACTGGTCATTGTCTTGAATGGTTATGGATGCATCAAGGAGGCGCTGGTACATAAAGGAAATATTACAAGTGATCGACCTTACTTCTTTTATGACGTGGTAAGTAATTCAAGAGATCAAAACTGGTCTTTCCATGGTGAAACATGGGTCTCTGGTCGAAGGCATGGTGGCTTCAACTTGATGAAAAGCAAACGTGAGAGTGCACTGGAACAGAAATATTTACGGAACCGAGAATTGGCTTTTCATTGTCAAAAACACAAACAATGCCTTTTACTGAGGAAACTGATAATCTACTCACTAAAATGATCAGGGGTGGTAAGTGATTAGTATTATTCAGATTGTATTCATTTTCCGTATAACTTAATTTCCGTATAATTACATGTCTGAAAAGCAAACGCTAATCCCATTTAGACCTAGGCAAAGAAGAGATGATAATAAATTATGCCCTAAAGCATAATGATTGTAACACCGAATGAACGGGCTGTCCAAAAAAAAAAAAGTATTACTACTAATTACGTATGTGTTCCAAGGTCGGATAATATACAATTTCAATGTGGGAAGACACAATTGTCATTATAATTAGTCGCTGGTGGCAATGTTTATGTGTCATTCTTTCCTCAGCCTCTTGCGATGACTCCCGGGAATCGGGGTCTGAAATCCAAATTACCCTTCATTTTTGTTTTCATTTTTTCCCTTTAAAACATAAAGGAGCATCGAACTCCGCGGCATACCAGTGGCAAAAATCCATAACAAGATCTGTTTAAGCTATCAAAATTCCCTTACATCTAAAGTGTGTTTTTTTCTCTTTTTTATCGATTAAGACACGTGAAAGTTTCAAATGAATCCATTAAACTTTGGGGTAGCCTGTATGTGTTAGACTTGACACTTTTTTGGGGGGCTGAAATTATCAAATAACAGTGTTTCCACGGGAACCTTATGATATTTTCTGTTCTAAACTTTTCTCTTTACTACTTCAGATACCCTGTATTCCATGATGATGCAGTAGATAAAACTGTTGGTTTCTTATAATGACCAAAATAACCCACAGGATCCCGGCCCCCGTACCCCCCTCCCCAAGCGGCCCCTAAAATGTATCGATTGAACTTGAGGAGTGAATCAAAAATATTTTCAATATTTGAAAAAAAAAAGAAGAAAAACAAATTCTGACATCATTCATTCATAATCACTAAAAACATAATTTTGGATCACTATGACATCATTTCAGGATCATTAAGGCATCATGTCAGGATCATAATGAAATCATTTCAGAATCCCTAAGACGTCATTTCAGATTCCCCGACATTTTTCAAAATCACTAAGAGACCATTTCAAAATCGTTAAGACATCCGTTCAGGGTCCCTAGGACATCATTTCAGGATCACTAAGACATCACTTCAGGACCATTAAGGCAATCGTTTGAACATCTTTAGACACCATTTCAAGATTACAAATATATCATCAGTTCAGCATCCCTCAGACAATATCTCAGAGTCACTAAAACTGGTTGGCAGAGACAACTGGAATGTGAACATTTTCCTGAATTATTCCACTTTTTCATATAAATAATCTTGTTATCCCATCCACATCAATGCTCTTACGTTGTTTTGTCTTTCAGGCCAGCGGCTACCGAGCCAAAGGGATATCCTTTAGCTCTGGGCGTGAGTGGAAAGAGCAAAGAGAAGTAACCGTCACCGCTCTGCGGTCTCTGGGCATGGGCAAAAATGTCATGGCTGAGCGAATCTCGGAGATTGCAGACCATTTGATGACAAAGCTAGCCAGTTTGAAAGGACAACCTGCGGATATATCTAATTTGATTACTTTTGCCGTTGCCAAGGTTATCGGGTCAATGGTTACTGGTGAGTGTTTTCAGGATGACGATGAGGATTTCCAAAGAACTTTCCAATATTTTAGCCAAAACATTGCAGATGCGGGTCCCACAGCATTGCCCAATTACTTCCCCTTCTTACAGTATTTTCCCGGAGACCTGTTTAAAGCAAAGTCAATAAAAAGCAGGGCACACTATATAATGAATACGTTCATTGCAAAGTATATCCAACGAAAAGGTTACGATGAATTCGATGAGAACAACACAGATAACTTTATTGCTGCTTACGTCAAAGAGATGAATCGGAAACTAAACGCGGGTCAACCCACAACCATGGATACTGTCAATCTGAAGAGGTGTATTTATGATCTGTTTGGGGCTGGGACGGAAACTTCATCTACAACCTTGAGCTGGTGCGTATTGTATTTACTCCATAACCCGGACATGCAGGAGAAGCTTCACGAAGAGATTGCGAGAGAAGTGGGCACCCACCGTTTGCCGAACATGAACGACAAAATCAAGCTGGTGTACTTAAATGCTTTTATTCTGGAGATTGAGAGATTGGCTGACATCGTTCCATTTAATCTGTTGCACCTGAACTCAGAAGAATTTACATTACGCGGTTACACCATCCCGAAAGGGACACGGCTTCTTCCTAACCTGGATTCCGTTCTTTGGGAGAAAGAAATCTGGGGTGAGGATGCTATGAGCTTTCGTCCAGACAGATTCATAGATCAGGACGGGAAACTTAAACACTTCGAGGAATTTATTCCATTTTCTCTGGGGAAACGGGCCTGTGCAGGAGAAGCATTGGCTGTAACAGAGATATTCCTCTTTTTCGCAACCATGATTCAACGCTTCAAGTTTTTGCCCGCCACTCCGACATCTCTTCCATCGTTACAAGATGTGTTTGGATTTACGGCACGTCCAGCTCCTTATGAAGTTCGAGCTATAGATAGGAGAACCTTGACATAGGTCTCTGAGGTCAGCTTCCACTGATAAAGATAAGATCGGGACGGCCTTGAAATGGTAGGATCGAGTACCTAGTTTTCTCGGATAAGGACGAAAAAATTCGGAGGGCCCGTGTGCACGTTGCGCACGTTAAAGATACCTTGGCAGTTGGAAATCGTAAAGAGCAGGCCGAAAGGCCGCTGCCCGGGCAAAATTGAAATTAATAGATTAAAAATTATCCATATCATCTCTTCCCCCCCCCCCCCCCCCCCCGCCAGAACAAGAAATAATAAAACAAGTAAAGTGAGGTGTAAATGCCAAGGGCAGCGAACCTCCTAAAATAAAGACCTCAAACCTTGAAATGGTTGCAGGGCCCAATGTGGAATAGGACCTTCCCTCCCCAGTACCATAAGATTTCCCATACCCCAACACCCATTTCTTCCCTAACCTAATTCTGCTATCCACCCCCTACCCACTCCCCGATCCAGAGCCATCGGCAGACCACCATGGCCACTTCACAACCCATCCTGCCCAAACTTTTAAGCAGCACCGTCGGCACGGCGCCATGGCACCCCAAAAACTGGTAAATTAATAAATATATTTCCAGTGCCATCGGCACACCGCCATGGTCATCCCTCTCTCGACTCCCTTTTTTTGGGGTACACTGTCGTGGCCACGCCCCCCCCCCCCCCAAAACCCAATACAGTCTATCAGCAGGGGCGACAACTAATAAATAGTCATATAATTAGACTAACAACAGTTACCGCCCTTGCTATGGGGTTAAATCCTTTCATACTGTAAGGATCCCCCATTACCCTCCCCCCCACCCCCCACCCACCTATATTAGGAATCCTTGCTCTTCTCAGTTTGTTTGTTTTTTTTGGCGCCAACCAGTAAGCAAGAAAGAAAGAAAGAAAGAAAGAAAGAAAGCAACCTGGACGGAAAGGAAAGAAAGTCAAAGAAACAGGAAGAAGATGCCCATTTGGGAGCCCTTTTGAGGTCTAAGAAAGCCACAGGACAAGGGCAACAACCCAACAAGAAAAAGCAACAAGAAAAGAGAGGTGCAAATGCTCAACGCGGAGATCCTCCTAAAATAAAGACCTCAATACCTCGAAATGGTTGTGGAGAAGAAATCCAGCAAAGTTAGTATTTTAATAGTGATACTTTTTAACAGGCATTCGCACGGTGTTGATGGATGGGGATGAACGTTTTATCATGTTGTTAGATGTGATTTAAGGTTTGTTTCATGTTCGTAGATGGAAATCACGGTTTGTACTATGTAGTTATTTGGAAGTGATACCTGTACCATTTTGTTACATGGCAGTAATGACTTGTACCATGTTGTTACATGAGAGTGATGACTTACACCATGTTGTTAGAATGAAGTGATGATTGTGTACCATATTATTGGATGGGAGTGATGTTTTGCTTGTTAGATGGAATTACTTCTTATGTCAATTTAGCAGGTGGGGATCATAGCTTATATCGTTCTAAATTACAATGTTTGTGTACGTAAGTGTAAAGAACATATATACGTAATTGTTGAAAATATATTATTCGAATCATAACCGCTATCTACTAGCCATTTAACAACTTAGCAGTTACAGTTGCTGACTAATTCTATACCATCTAGCTGAACCGCCCGTCTATAGGTAGAATTTCAAAAGTCTTTAAATAGTGGGTTTTTTTTTTTTTTACACAATAATAATAATTGATATTCAAACATATGCGTCCCAAAATAATTAAGATAGGGTGCTGGGGCAAGGAACAGTTCACCTGGAAGTTGGGCGTGAAATTCAAGAAAATATTGACCCCGGTTCAAGTTTTTAAAGCGATCTGTGCTTGTAAAATTTGGAATGGCGTCCTCAAGCATATGTGGGAAAAAGTGATTGATACAATGTGTCAAAATCATGAAATATGTTACTTTCAGCTGAATGAACATATCAATAAATGTTATATTGACAACCTTGAGTACTGTAATGCACCGGATTAGCGAGTGAAATGGTGTAGAATCATGTTTCCATACAGCCTTGATTTCAGGCAGAAATAGAACGGTGTTGTTTGACTAAGCATGTCCACAATATAACTCCTTTTTTTGCATTCTCTTTTATTAAACTTGTGTGGACAGCATCATTATTTTGTTTTACTTATTTCTACCTGTTAATGTAGTCAACAATAATTTTAAATTGTTATAATGCTTATCCAAGGCACACTAATCATTATGACGTGAAATGTTTATTAAATCGAAACTGTAAATCGAATAATACCAACCAAGAATTCTTAAACCTAGCCAGAATAATGTTTGGTACTGGCTGTCGAAATACAATCTACAATATTCGACAATCATTCGAAGCAAGATATTTCTCATTTCAATTGTGTAGGTGACATGGATGTGTGACAGACAAAATCAGATAATGTGCCTATCATGTCTTGCCAGCCTGAATCACAATATACTACATCTTTTACGCACCCTTGCTAGATTCATTAAACTTAGCATACTAGACTTCTCTAGCTCTCACTAACCACGAAATGAACTCATTCTAAATCAGCGTGCTGTCCTATCAACAAGAAACTTCCAAAACATAAACACAAAGCATAAACAACCCCAGTAACCTACCAAACCACCTACCAGACAGACATATTGAAAGAAAGCCAGCATTCGAGGACTATGACACCTCATACTTAACCGACCCCCCCCCCCCCGCCCCTTATCCTTAACCTTTCCTCCTTGTCTCATCCAAAAAAAAATAAAATGTGTCCATGGGCGCAATAATGACACGTCTGTGTCCAGAGTCTCATCAAAGAATATTCTTTACACACTTAATAAGTGGAAAATTAGCAGCAGCTCTGATTACCTACAGGTTAATAGGATGGATATGCAACGGTGCTCTCACTTTAACGTGGATTCCCTAACGTTATTGTGTCGGTTTGCAAATCTGTGATTTGATCATTGTCACCGATATTTTCACAGCCTACAAAAATCGTTGCCCTGGCTAATTAAAAAAAAAATCCTACCATAAAAACATTAACAAGAAAAGTGAGATATAAATTCCAAGAGCAGCGAAAATCCTAGAATAAAGGCCTAAATCCAATGGATACCAAAATCCAGTCCGTGTCGGGAATTGTTGGTATCTCCTATTTTGTGGCTTGATGTACAATGGAAGCTTAAAATGTGTAAAGATCAAGCTGTCCATTATAGGAAAAAAAAAAAAAAGGGCCACAATTTATTGAGGTGTGAATTGGACAGCAGTTTGCACGCTTCAACAACATACGTGGCAGCTGGACACATTTTGTCACCTAAACTATAATTATGACAATATAGAATGATTGTGGATTTATCACCACCATCATTGAGCTATGGCAGTTGTTGTTCTATGTGTAAATTTCAATGTTTTATGACCAAGTCAGAGACGACCAGGATATACGTACAGTATCATAAGAAATGTAAAACTCCCTTTAAAATGGAAATGATATTAACTTATTCACTGATAAGTTCCCAGGTGGGTCATAACTTCTTCATTCTACGTAGATCATATTTGCGTGTCTCATAAATTACATCACTTGTGTATTTGTCAACATCGTCCACCATCACAGCTGGCATCAACAGACTGTTGGAACAAGAACAACAACAGCGATCTAACAACAACAACAACAACAACAAAATGACACAACGACAACAGCAGCAGCAGCAAGAAATGTTTTGACAGGAACCACATTAATTTTCGCACATAACAGTTGTTATCAAATTACCAATCTACTAATGCTAAGCGTTGACCAAGTTATAACCATTAGAGTTTAATAGTTTGCATTCTTATTATGCACGAGAACAATATATAATCGTTGGAGACGTGGCTATGGGGTTTTCATCGCTGAGGAAACTTTCATCAGGTAAATGAGTAAGACACTGTAAGTCACTTTGAAAATAAGGTCTGTAAATTTCATATAGGCATTCAGGAAGTCCTGGATCTCGAATGTGATGGTTGCAGCTACACATCTATCTTATTATTTTAAAAAAAAAAAAAGGTGCCGGGAGTCATTCACAGTTTTGCAAATTTGGCCGTTCTTTTTTTTTTTTTTTTTTTTAAATTTTACAATTTTTTTTTTAAAAGTGTAAATTAATCCACCCCAATCGCTTTTGCATCGGCCGATTGTGTTGATTCAAGTTTCGGTATTTATAAATAAAAAGTTGTAAATTGTAAAACACAATGATCATTGTTTTGGATCCCTCCTGTGGTAAGCCTACCGCACCGGAAACGATATCAACACGCGTTCAATTCAGTGCGCGCAACTTCCCTGCAAGAAATGAGTGCGCTGTGCTCTCATGCTCATGAAATCTGTAGAAAGACTGTAGAATATGGGAAGCTTTCTAGACCAAAAGAT
The DNA here is from genome assembly GCA_963931925.1 of Onchidella celtica. Classification (NCBI taxonomy): domain Eukaryota; kingdom Metazoa; phylum Mollusca; class Gastropoda; order Systellommatophora; family Onchidiidae; genus Onchidella; species Onchidella celtica. Next base: position 4,642,583 of record OZ007582.1, on the reverse strand, counting down.
AGATAACACGTCGAGTTCACAAGTTTATGCCGGATACATCATCTAGTCTATTACAATAGTAACAAAATATGGACAACTCTCGGGATTTTAAACACACCTACCGTCGCTTGTACATTTCGGATTTGCCTGAGATTTTACAGGTGCCTTTCTTTGCCCGGCAGAAGATTCTTTTTTTTAGATTTGGAGACTTGAAACGTTGAGAAAGTATTTTTTCGTGTTAGCATTGTGCCTCTAGTTTTGCCAGCATACATACTTACTTTCCCATCAATAGCTAATGCTATCAACCATTAAACGCACCAACCCGTATTCAAATCATAGCTATATTATATTAATTTGCTGACGGGGTGCACAGGGCGTCAATACGCAAAGGGGGATCACTGAGGCTTGTCTTAGAAAAAGTAAACAATAATAACAACAACAACAACAATAAAATAGACCTAAATGTAACAGGCGGTGTAAATTTCAGCACGTTATGATAGGGAGAGTCAGGTGATCTGAACTGCTACCCTTTAAAAATGAAACTATCTCGAACTGTTGTAGAAATAAATGAAACAGGATCCGATAATACTTAACACTAATGTTTAATAATTGTAGATGAACGCTGGGTATGTCACAACTTACTTACGGGGAAGGCACACCAGGTCTACCTACAAAACTTATAGATTGGATCTTGCAACACCACTCGCTCGCTTGCCATCCTTATATACCATCCAGATGGAACGTTCACGAACTGGAAATCCAGAAACTACGGGACGCATGCAGGCCACCTAATCGCATTTAGACACGTCACAGAGTTGCGTCACTCCAAGGCCAACCCTGAGCAACTACCCCAAAACGAATGATATAGTACGTTCTCGATTGACCTACAATAAAACAAAAACGTCACACAGCGAAGCATCAAAGAGAAATAAAAACTAGCACACGATGGGGTCGCCGAGGGCTTTGACAACATTGTTAGCCCGTAGGACGCTACACAACTCCCCAATTTAAGTTGAACTTTTTTCAACTATCCACAGCATAAAGCGTCTATACTATGATAAAATAACAGACACCCATTACTCTTCAATCTCACAGTAGACATTGCTAATGCTATGCATCAGAAATATAAACTAGGTGCCTTCCCAACATCATAATTTATACAATACCATAACCAGAGTATTCTTGCAACACTAGTACAATGTCATCATATTATCATTGCAGTGCCATCACAAAGCCAACACAATACCATCACTGTGATAAAACAATGGTTAATGTTACTGTTAATATAAGTTATACAATACCACCACTGTGATAAAACGATGGTTAATGGTACTTTTGCAAAACTAATAAAATATCACTACTGTGATAAAACAAAGGTTAATGATGCTGTTACGGAACCAATACCATACCATCCCACTGTGGTGAAAAGATGGCCATCGTATATAAATGCTTCGTGCACGAACCATAGCACATAAACCGTTGTTCATAACATGGTTATCCCATAAATGCATAAACTCATAAGATACAATGGCAGAGTACCGAAATATATCGACTATTATTCGGGGTCTAGCCTCACCATATCAGGTCAAACAAGCCATAACAAAGCAATATTAACACTGTCCAAGCTTGGAACAATCGTAAATTACATCAGTCCTTGCTCACACCTCCCATTTTGGGTTACATTCTTCCAAATTTGCACCAAGTCCAATTGGTCACAAAATTAATAATAAAGACATAATACAAGATCAAAATATGACCAATACATCGTGGCTCTCTGCCAGACATCAATAGTCAGTCAGATATCTCATTACACTAATAATATTACAATGCAACACAGTCATCCTAGAAAGTCATTTAATAGGCAAAATTCTGGGTTACATGGTATTTCGCTCAAAGTGTACTACTTTCAAAATACTCTACTCAGGAAGTCGGCACCGACATTTCCCTTGCATTTGACAGACCCAATCCCAATCCTGAATCGACATGACTGTAAAAATAAACTCTATCGTAATAGCTTTGGATTTTCAAATCTGGCAGAATTCAAATACTCTAATGACCGATGATCAGTTTGGAGCACAAACCCATTTCCATATAAATACAAAGTAAACTTCTTTACAGCCCAAACAATAGCTAAACATTCGCGCTCTGAGATCGAGTATTTCGTCTCAGGAGGCAATAGCTTACGACTAGCATAAGCTACAGGGTACAACTTTCCCTCGTATTCCTGCATAAGAGCAGCACCCAACCCGCGATCTGATGCATCAGTTGCTAAGACAAACTCTTTAGAAAAATCTGACAAACATAACACGGGTTCGGAAATATGGCATTCTTCAAAGAAACACACGCTTTCTCCTGCACTTCTTCCCATTGAACTAGATTAGGCTGAACTTTGTAAGCAAAACAGACAGGGGTGCTGCAATAGCTGCAAAGTTAGGAACAAATTCTTGGTAATATCCCATCAGTCCTAATAATGCTTTCACTTCCCTCTTGGTGGTGGGTCTGGGTGCATCTCGCACCTTATACACATTTTCTTCAAGTAGGCCAATCATAACTTTTCCCACTGAGTGTCCAACAAGGTTTTCTTCAGACGTTCCAATCAGGCATTTGGGTGGCCTTGCAGTTAATCCAGCTTGGTCCATCTTCTGCAGCAATTCCTTCGGAGCCTTCACATGCTCATCGAATGTCTCTGTATGGATCAGCAGGTCGTCTACATACTCTGTCACATTGTTCAGTTCCTTGATAAATGGCTTCACGATCCTGTCCAGCGTGGCTCCTGAGTTCATCATCCCAAAGAGCATCCGGATGAATTCGTAGTGTTCGCCCATGGTGACGAACGCCGTCGTGGGAATGTCTTGTCAGTCCGAGAGAATATTCTTCCTCTCCACAGACTGTGGAACACTCCCGATGGGGCCGCTGTCGGATGAGGACCGAAAACAGTGATATTGTTCAGCCTCCTGTAGTCGATGCAGACTCGGATGGATCCATCCTTCTTGTTGACGGCAACAACCGGCGAGGCATAAGATGATGAGATTCTGCGAATGATGCCCAACCTTTCCATGGCGCTAAGCTCCTCCTTTAAGAAGTCGCGCATAGCGTAGGGCACCGGGTATGGTCGTTGCCGAACTGGTATTTCTGACGTCAGGTCGATGCGGTATTTACCCAACTGGCAGCATCCGGGGAGATTGGTGAAGATGCGTTGATACTCCTTCACCACGACACCGAGTTGTTGACGTTGTTCCGGCGTCAGTTGCGTTCCATATTGGACATCTTCGTAGCCTTCCTTCTGGTCCCAGCTCCCTAGGTCGGCAAGGTCCTCCGTCGTTCCACCGTTGTCGCCTTCCAGGTCGCAGTCCTCGACGACTGTCATCCCAGCTGACTCCATGGGTTGGCTCACGTCCGTCAGGTCGTCCTCTGCCAGCACAGTCCCAGCACATTCACCGTCTTCATTGATTATGGCGTCGACATCTCCAGTGGTGTCGCTCCTGCTTTCGTTCATCTCACACGTCTCGGCCACGACAGGTGTCTGTCCCATTGCCCCTGTCGCTGCCTGTGTCACACAGCGAGACATCAAAAAGTAGTAAAAACCTAGCACACGAGGGGCCGCCGAGGGCTGTGGACAACATTGTTAGCCCGGAGGACGCTATACTAAATGAACGGGCAAGATGAAACAGATCTATTATAATCTCCCAGAACTGAAACTATTAAACAGATTTATCCCGCGCAGGGCCGGGGACATTGGCTAGTAAAATAATAATGATAATTATAAAAAGTACCCCAATTTTAACAAGATCTTACAGCTTGGATTGGCGTGACATTTTGAATTTGCTCTCCTTTCGACATGCACCTTTTTTTTTGTTGTTGTTGTTGTTGTAAGCTTCCCCCCCCCCCCCCCCATACTTGGAGCTTTAAGTTCATTGGCTCCTGATCTTTTTTTTTCTTTTTTTTACAAGAACGCACGAGCAGAAGGTGTCATCACTTCCGCTGCTGTATTCACCAACACACTGTCCAGTGCGCAGGATAGGGTGCTTTCACTAGAATCTATTGCTAGGGTGTTGACGGGTAGGAGATATTTAACGCGCAAGGAGGATACAGCAAGACCTATGTAAAACAAATGCAAAAAGTGCCCACGTTATAGATATAGCCTGGCAGTTGCAAGTCGAAAAGAGTAGGCCTGACAAGGCCGCGGCCCCGGAAAAATTAAATAAAGACTTACCATCCCTATCACCCCCACCCCACTTCCCACCAAAAAAAAAGAAAGGGCGACCGACGGTGCACAGCGGCGACAGCGTGCCTGCTTCACTTGTAACTGCAATGCAATGACACTAAGGCACATTTATCAGATGCGATCAACGAAGTATTATATAAACAAAATTTTTAAAAAACACGATAAAAGCAAAATAAAGCTAAAAGAGTGGACACGTTAAAGCAGATCAATTAAATATTATAATTAATAATCACCCAGGAATGAAACTAATGAAGTATTTATCCCGGGCAATGCTGGGTACCTAAGCTAGTTTTGTTAAAATACTTCTGAAGGCAATCAGCACAGGCATGTATCTTTCTGGCATTTCAAAGTTTGCTATATTGGCAATAATTATGTAGGACTGCAGCATTTTTTTCCCCGTGCTGCGTTCCATAGACGGCATAGTTTCAGGGTTCTACGAAAAGTGTCAGAGTTTGATCCATTTTTCACGATTGGTCCGAATAACATATTTGTTCACGCGTGGCCACTGCGCTGCTGTCGAAAATAAAATTGGTTATGAACTGGTTAGAAAAATGGATTTTTTAAATCTCCTGCCTTTTGCGATTTTTTCCTTATCTCTCTTTGGGCTAACTTTCAAACTCAGATGAATATAGGTAAGAACAGAAAATAATGAGGTTAAAGATCCAACTGGAAAAGGCCCGTATTAAAAATCTAACAGGAGAAGGCCCTTACTGTAAAGTCTGTCTATAGGATTTTATGATAATAGGCCGTCAAATCAATTTGTAGAGTTCGGCCTCTTTCTGAATGACAACATGCGCTGCGGGTTCACGTCAGTAAATAATTCGCCCATGGATTCTAAGGCCAGTGCTTCGTTCCCATTTTTTTTTATAGTTCTATATAGTTTTAGGGGACACAGAAATTATAATGCCAGTTTGGGATTGATTTTCACAAACATTTTGAAAACACAAAATTGGTGGAAATCTTGAGTGGAAGAATACATTCTACTGCCTGGCCAAGACGGTAGTTAATTTAACATCTTTATTTGCAGCTCATTCATTCGATAAAAAGTTTAAATATAAGTTCTTATAATAATGATACGAAAACAGTAATAATGACAAAACTGGTAACTCGTAAGTGATATACACAGGTGCAAAGAAATATAATAATATACATCACCGAAAAGAACAAACAAACAAAATTATTATGTAATGTTCTCGTTCAATTACCTTTCCTGTCTTTTTTCTATTGACGATTGTCATCAGATCTGAACTGTCCCAGTCCTGTTTGGTCATGAAATCGCTACTTCTCTCGCTGTTGCTTTTGGTGGTGCTGGCTGGGCCGGGCCATTCCTTAGGTAAGAGTCATTCAACGAGTTCTGGACAAAAACAACAGCAAAGAAACGAAAATGTGTCTATTGTAAATTTGCAACCGTGGAAAAAATTGTGGACGAAATAATGTTATTTATTAAATTGCTTCAATTATGATGGTGATGGTGATGATGGCTATGAATGTTGAAGATGAATATATTATTGCTGTTTATTCTCGACCAAAAAGAAAAAAGTACTAAAACTATAAAAATATAATAATATGCTAGTAATAGTATTGACAAAACAGTAAAAATAACATTAATTTTTTGTTCTTCGGTTGTTGTTGTTTTTTTTGTTGTTTTTTTTTACATTTCTGTACATACCCTAAAACATTAAAATATTTTCTTGAAAAATACTTAAAGAAAAAAAAAAAAAAACGCAAGTTTTTACAGCCAAATGTTCGAACTAAACTTTCCACGGTGTGTTCCTTCTATTCTATCAGCTGCATCTGAAACTCCACTGTTGGACTTTCTCTATCTCCTTCGTGGAACATTTGTCGATGCCCAGCAAGTGGAGGAAGACATCGAGCTAGGAAGTTCAACTGTTCACACCTTAATCAGACTAAAATTTGTGCCAATGGATATTCCTGCCTTGCGACCGGTACAACAAAATTATTGCTATAAAATAACTAGTGCCGGATCTATATTTTAGGACCGTGAACCTTGAACTGCTAAGGGTTCCCTTTGCAGCCTGCAACAAAAGGACAACATAGAAAATTATTTACTTTAAAAAAAAACTAAAAATTGGTCAAGGCCGCTCCGAGATGGAGCCCTAAAGCTTAAGCTTCATTAGTTTCGTAATATGTTCGTCACTGACAATGACGTAAACAAATGAAAAAGAAACAATCACATCAAAGAAATTGAAAATAAAACGATGTATATTTTGTAAAGTTCTGTAAATTAAGTGTCAGCGTCTTGAGTAGGATTTGTCAAATAATTCATTACACATCCACAACCCAGACAGCAAGCTGAAGAAATGCTGAAACTATTTTAGAACACTATGAATGATCCCAAGGTAATGTGTTTAATAAGAAACAATAGCAATAACATGTTGGACTTTTTCTTTTTTTTTTTGAGAGGGGGTGGGGTTCTGTCCCCGATTCTATGGTAGGTGGGATCGAGTATGTTTTCTTCTGGGATAAGGCCGAATGGCTAGGAGGGCTCATGTGCATGTTACCCGCGTTAAAGATCCCTTGGCAGTTAGAGGTCGAGAAGAGCAGGCCAAACAAGGCCGCTGCCCGGGGAAAATTCTGAAAAATGAATACCTACATGTAAAAAAAAAGCCGCTCGTCTCCTTTGAATTCAAGGTCTGCATGCTTAATGTTGACACCGGTGTCAGTGGTACCAAGAGAGATCGGCTATATATCCTGATTTTTACTCATATACACCACCTGCACGTCTATTTAGAACCTTACTATAAACTCCATAATCAAGGAGATCTTCTGGAACCAGCCAGATTATAATTTGCATATCTGAATAAATCTTTTCCTCTAAGTATCAAGCAATATTCAGCTAACTTCACCACACGAGGGTAGTTGGTGGGCTATTTTGGTGGGGTTTCCTAAGGGTACAAACATAAACGCCACCGAATTCTGTCACCGAGCCACTAGGCGCTTTAGGTGAGAAGAATTGCAATATATAAACGGACCGAATCTAGGTGGGCTCTGTGTGGAGTTGTTGAAATTATATAGTGCAATTCTTCTCACCCAAAGCGCCTGGTGGCTCGGTGACCGAATTCGGTGGCCTTTGTGTGGCTACCTTGATGTCTTAGTATTCTGCTTGATTCTGTCTGCCGTTTTGATTTTCTTTTAGCACAATATGGCCGTTATGATGACCACGTACTTTCTCTTAACTCCAGCTCCAAACCCAAACCTCTTCTTACAGTGCAGCTGTGACAGTACTTGAAAAAAAACAAAAACTGGAGAGACTTTGTTTGTTTATCTTTAGGCGTACACTGTCTTTTTTGAAGAGGACACAAATGGAAGGGTTAACCGCCTGGAGATATTACGAGTATCTGCAGATGAGGAAGGTAATATTCAGATGCAAGTATCAAACTTCACTGACCGACCTCAGGTCCGGTGAGTTTATGTGACCTGTTGTCATTTGATGATTAAATAATGAAGTGTAAAAAAAAAACTCTACTTAAAAAAGGGTGTAACTCGTTGTTCATTTGTATAATATACTCAGCTTGCTTTATTCTCACTTTCATCATTCAACTTGTACAAGCATTACCCATCTGTCTGTTGGACTATTTAGGATTGTATGTTCATAAATATATATTAATTAATTAATATTTAATAAATGTTCAATCAGTAAAGGCAATAACATAAAACTCATTTTGTATACAATTATTTTCACTATTTTAGATAAAATCAAACCAGATGACTATAATTGTCATAAATGTGCGCCACCTTTAATTTCCTCAATAATAAGTGTTTACACAATTACTGTTAGTGTGTGACGCCGGATTCCACATGTGCTGAGATTTACAGAAAGATAGGAGTATAAATACAAATTGTGTTTAATCTTTACACTGTGGTTATGAGGGTGAATCATGCATTTACCCCCGTCCCCCAACCATTGACCTGGGAGTGCTTAAAGGCGTTTCCCAAAAATAAATAAGTAAATTTAAATAAACAAATGATACATCTCCCCAATTCCTAGGCCCCAGAGCATCGATGTCTCGAGCTTGATTGACTTGCAGCCTTCGGATCTGGTGAGCAGGGAAGAATGCAATGTCTATCTGAGGCAGGCAGAAAGAAATGTTTTCGTGGGAACATGGCCTGACTGTACAAGCCACGACAGCAAGGGGGTATGTTTGAAATCTCGGTAAAGTAGAATCACATAAAATATTCCCTCTTGAAATCTTAAGAGTTCAGTGTCAAGTTTTAGGGTTTCACACTTTTTAATCGCCTCAAGTTGTATCATATTTTTTCTTAAGAGGTAAACCATCATACTAAAATCACAGTTATGACGTTCATGGAAACCCAAGACGTCTAAAAGTGCAGTATTTATTCACTGCCAACCAAAATTAAATTGAAACTTATGAAAATAGGATTTCAAGCAGCGATATTGAATATGACCTTTTCTTATACTAAAACTTGTCTTTTTTTAAATTTTACATCGGATATTGTTTTGTTTTCTTTTGCCTTTTTTTATTTTGTGGTAGAGGTGGGTATAATCGTCGTAAAAGATATTCCCTTTTTACTCCTTTTTTTCCATATGGGCATTGTTTGAAATGATCCGAGATGCACTAAATGGCTGGCCCTCAAAACTCTGGTTGTCACTTTTCCCCCCGTTTCTACTCATTTGACATGTTCGAGTACTATTGGGGGGGAGGGGGGGGGGGTCATAGCCTTTCCTTTGAATTCCCGTGTCTTCTTTTGCACATCTTGAATAATTGTTTCATTGATTTTGAACAGATGGGATAATTTTCTGTCACCGTTGACTTGTTTTGCTTTTTTTCTTGTTTTTTTTTTTTTTTTGCTAATTGATATGGAATCTAACAGTAATTTGACTACATCGATTTTGTTCGAGTATGACCTACACAAAACTGCATGCCCAATTCAAAAAGTTATACCCAGAGACACAAATGGCATTCATGGCAGTCACTGTCCTATGGACAAATACTAAAAAAGAACAAATGTCCCGTACCTTTTCTCATATGGTATGATTTACCAGATTCAAAAACGGGTTCCATGCGGTATTTTTATTTGTTTTTAGTGCATCAATTAGTAGTACATTTACTGATTGTATATGACATGTTAGGGAGCAATAATGGCACAATTTTAATGTTGTCATGTTAATAATATAATTCTAGTGCAACATTTTGCGGACATAATTTTGTTATTTAACATATCAACTGCCTTGGAGATACAGCTTGATGTTGACGGGTTCGTTTTCCTTAAGAAAAGCCACTAGATCCTTATGGCACGACGCGTATAGCTGATCACGGATCATTAGGTCCTTCAATTTAACAAAATCTGTGCCAACGTGCGACAAGTCCAGCCAGTTCGCGAAATACTCCGTCAATCTGGCGACGAAGGCAGCAAAGTCCTCCCTGGTATCCGCACGTGCTCGCCTAAACTTCTCCCGGAAATATTCCTCCGTACGCGCAAATCGGCGAAGCAGCAAAGACTTCAGCTTATCGTAATCGTGCACGTCTTCGCGCTGTAACTCTTTAAAGTAAGTCAACGTTCGACCCTGCAATAAGGATGCCAGGTAGGTGGACCATAATTTCTTATTCTACCCCCATTGCAGTTGTGCATTTAGGTCGAACCTGTAAAGGAAGGCGTCTATATCGTCCTTCTGGTCGTCGAACGTAGGCAGCTTAATCCGAACACCACTCTTATTTTGTCCCTGCCGCTCAACTGTTTCTGTTGGCGCATTCTTCTTGATTTCCAATTCCGCGATTCTTATTCGCGCCTCTCTCTCCTGTTCCTTATCCCTAGCCTATATCTCCTTTAACTTTAACTCCCTTTCCTGCTGCTGGGCCTCTTTTTCTCGCTCTCTATCTTTAGCCTCTCTCTCCCGCTCTTGAGCCTCTTTTTCTCGCTCTCTATCTTTAGCACGCTCATCGCGCAATTCCGCCTGCTGCTCCTTAATCCAGCTACGTAGCTCGACGGTTCCGTACCCACTTTCATGAGCTCACGGAGATCCGCCATTTCACGGATTTATAATTATACGATTTGAAATATATAATAACTGTCTGTGCAGCTACCATAAACGACGTGACCCGAGACCTGAAATTATGCCACTACAATAACAACCACTATTTTCAAATGCAATTCAGAAAAATACCTAACTGAGCATCTATAGCATACTCTCTAACTAATTCTATGTTCATAAAATGTATAGCACTATTAATAATAAAAGAGAATAGCAAAGACAAGAATGAGAAAATTCAAAAGAAGGACCACAAGGACATCAAGGACAACAAACCAGACTAGGACAAAGAATTCCAAAAAAAAATGGAAAAAAAAATGCAATCTAACTACGCCGATTACACTACAAGGTACGAACAAGAACAGAGCCTGAAAAAAAGAACGTTTCTACAGATAGGTAAGAGAGGGGACAAGAGAATACGTCTTCCTGCAGAACAGAGAAGATATCGACGCTATAACTAAACAATGACAAAGCCCTAAAGAACTGTTCACTGTGATGAACGAAGTTCCAAAGTTTAGCCCACCTCCCGAAGAGGATAAACTACGTTCACCACAGCAAACCCACTCCACCGCCCGTATAATCTATAACGACAACAAAAACAGCAAAAACAGAGAAAAAGACAGATTAAAGAAACAGCCCACAATCCAGGGCACAAAAATTTTGACTTTTACTTAACTTTCTTTAACCCTCACGTATGCCGGAGCTCTGGCTGCTTGACTCCTTCAGGCTGCACGCACACACACTGTCTCTCTGAAAAGTTTAAGTACACATTAGTACATATCTATAGCAATACATGCATCAATACATATTCATAAATATACATAAATCATATCATCATGAAATTCCCATTCATCCAACGAACAAAAGACAACAGCACAAATTCCTACCACAACAGAAATACAGCTAGATATGACGAATACACAATGTCAAAATGACCACAGATAACTGGACGAGCCCCCACTGTCACAAACCCCAGACTGGGAAATGTAATAATTATGACATGACAACAATCACGAACGAACAAGTATAACACTTAACAGAACAGCCAAACAGGCTCACACATTTATTGTACATAGAAATAACGATATACGTGCATTACATTATTCAATTCCAATACCATACAATGGTCAGTATCCCCGACATTCATGCTTCTACGGGCCCACAACCCGATAATACTTTCTAAAATATGCTCTGGCCTCAGCCTCACATCTATATATATATTACTTGCTGGCCTCTCTTATTGGCGCCTGCTCAACCTAATCTCCGTAGCTCAATCTCCCCTCGAGGTCTTAACAGCACATTACTATTTCAATAGCACATTATATTCTCAATGGCACATTAACATCTTAATAGCACATTAACATCTTAATAGCACATTAACATCTTAATAGCACATTAACATCTTAATAGCACATTAACATCTTAATAGCACATTAACATCTTAATAGCACATTAACATCTTAATAGCACATTAACATCGTAATAGCAAATTAACATTTGAATAGCAATAAGGACAATAACAACGTCCCTGTCTGTGGCCAGACTGCCACGACTCATGTGCTCCCGCTGTCCTGCGCGACAGCTTCACTCGGGCGGCCTGTGGGTAGCCTTCTGCCCAACCCCGGCACAAGTCCGCTCACCGCGGGTGGCTTCTCTGCCCGACCCCGGCACCTATAAGAATAACATTACATCTGTAATACACCACACAATTACTATCCACTTCACCACTCATTACGAACCATCAAGCGTACTCACAATAGTCCACATTTCACTCACCACACATCTTACGGTAACACACCTCCACCGTGTTACACCGTACTCAGACTCGCTACGAATCCATGATCCTAACTTACATCTATCGCTCATTGCGCACATCTCTATACACAGTAATCAATGACTTTCACAGTCCTCACATATAACTTATTTACATCATGGTCATAGGAGAATCTAGTACATCAATAATCATAATTATCAATCACAGTTCAACCTACCAGTCATCACTGGAAAACACACAATCTCCCGACTGCCTCTGATCTCACGTCTGTCCCCTTGGCCTCCTTAACTTGCAGTGATCTGACTATTCAGATTTTGCCTCTACTACGCCTCAACTTCACTCACAACATGCACGCTTTAACGTTAACTAACAGAAGTCAATACAGGTGAGCAGCCGCACTATCCCGTGAGTCCATCCTACACTTCCATGCCCCCGTAATCCTTGAATCTCGCTCACTCCACTCGTGACACAGCTACACTGTAGATACTACTTTAACAGGTCATAAAAGATTCCTATTGCAAGACTGTTTAGCATTGCAGCTATCGGGGCACACAGCTTGACGTTAATATGACACAAAATACAGCTCAGGTGCCGGGCGTTGTGACCATTCTTTTCGTAACATTCCAGCTACCCAGAGTACATGACAACCTGAAAATGTCAAAAATTTAAATCCCATAGTAACAATTTGTGAACAGTCATTAAATTTATTTAGCATTCCGGCAAACTAGAAAAGTCAAACAATGGCGCAAAGAAAAAGACAACAAAAAAACTTGTATGTGGCAAAGTATCGCGTAAGAACGAAACGAAACGATTACAATAAACATGTGTTTCTTTTATTCTCATAATATTTCGACATTTGCTCAGCAGTTACAGCCTGATGTTAATATGTCAAAAAATTCAGTCTTTGTACAAGACTTCGCTGTGATCCGTTATTTTACATTACAGCCTGAACATGTCATCTGCATGTATCCAGTGTACATACATTTATAGACACTAATTATTTAACAACCCAGGTGCCCAGAAGATACAGCTTTGTGCTCACGTGTAACACACTCAGCGGCATAATTTATTGGAAGAACAATCAAGAGATACGGACACCCGTGCCTTATGTTATATCTTTAAACGATCGAGGGTAAGTTTTTCTTGGTTTGATTTTCCTTTGTTTTTTGTTTTTTTCCCAATTTGGCAAACTGCAATGTCTAGTAGGAATTAGCCATATTAAAGAGTGATTTACTGATTGAAGTGGTTAGTTCTGGCTGAGAGCTCAGTTAACCAACGACATAGATATTTTCTTACGTAAATATGAAATGTTTCTTAAAGTGTAAATAAGCCGACAAAAATGCAAGTGACCAGAAAGCATTTCTTTGAAGATATCAAACAGGAAGTATTAGTACCCCCCCCCCCCGCCTCCCCCCCACACACACACAAACACACACAAAAAAATGTAGTAAAAGTTTGTAAAAGTGCCTCTATAACTTATAATCAGAAGACACGAAGTTAGACTGGTATATGTAAAGCAAAGAACTGTATTCAAAACTACAAGAAAAGTGTGCATCATTCCTACCAAAGCAGCACGACTCTGTTCTTTACAAGAGAAAACCCATTGTACTCTCTGCCTACAGACCACCGCTTGTGCCATCCTGGTTGAGGGACGTGCCGAACTACACCAGTCCATGCCCTGACAATTAAGGAGATTACAGTAAATGAGGTTCCTGGCTTCCTTTATCCATTCTGCACTTTGTGCAATGCAATCTTGAGTGTAGTTCACCGCCAGAAGGATCATGAATCATCATTTAATAAATTCGCCTGGAATTTCTAACCTCAAGAGTTTTTCTTTTTTTTTTTTGAAGGATTTAACCAACCATGGTGTCACACTCGTCGCAAACGCGGTTGCACGTTAAAAAATAAAACAGGAGACAAATGTAGAGGGCCTTTCCAATATAGGGGCTGATGAATCTCAGGGCAAATTAAACACCCACACACTCACACAAACAGTTAACCCCCCCCCACCCACCCTCCACGACTCTTAAAATTTTGGAAGTAGGTCTATATATGATAGAAAAACCACGGCCAAATTGGCGTCCAGGGCTAGTATCGTTCATGGCCAGGTCTAGTTAAATCACTGGCTGGAAAGTAGAAACAAACATTGAGTATAGTGATTCATGCAAACTTAGATAACAGAAAAAAAAATAAAAAAAAATAATATTCTTGTTCATCGGCAGGTTTTATCTTATGCTGCAAAACCTGGCTCTTTAAATGTATCAAGTCAATGGTGTGGCTGAGGAACTGGGTCTCTGTTACTGAGGCATGAAAGTCACACATATCTGATGTCTTCCGGCATTAAAAAGATCATCGATAGTGACACAAAACAACCTAACTATTTCACATCAGACATTCACACTATATATCATTAGGTTTATAATTGTACGCCAGTCATTGCAAATGTTGTCTTCATAAATATGTCTTCTGGTGTCCTTGCTAAAATATCCAGTAGTGCCTGGTTTAACGTTTACTAAATTTAACGTTTATTTCAGCTTTGGACATCATTCTGATTAAATCTACTAATCTTGGGGAAGCCTATGCATCGCCTCAATAAACGTCTAACATTGGGTGTTTATGACGCAGTGCAATGAATGGCTGGTGAGAAAATGAAAAACGTGATGGTTTCTTCGTTGCATTATCTTAATGACAATTTAGATTGATTATACATTGAGCGAGGCAGTGTTTAGAGTAACAATATCACACTGGTCGGCACTTATAAAACAGATGATATAACTGGCCATTATCGAAGCCATACAACAGTTTTTCTCGGGAATGAATCACACTCTCGTTGAGTTTCAGTTGATGAGAGAAAAAGAGATGCCGTATTGAAGACAAGAATAATAATACAGTTTAATATTCAGGACTCAATACAGTGCAATTGGATGAGTAGAATTCAATTTCGTTTACGAACTGATGATGCTGTTTCATTTGAAATTTGGAGGAAGCAAACAGTTGCTGAAAGGAAGCTCCAGTCGTGAGGGTGTCAGTGAGTTGTCACACACCAAGTGAGACACTCGGTGATTCTGAGATGAACGCTACTGATATCAGGGAAGAACATGGGATTTAGCACGGGGATACAGTCAGGCGTAATGGGCTGTTAGGCTGAAAGTATCCAGCGACACAAACAGAGAGAGAGAGAGAGAAAGAAAAAGAAAAAGAGAGAGAAAGAGAGAGAGAGAGAGAGAGAGGGAGAGAGAGAGAGAGAGACAGAGAGAGAGAGAGAGAGAGAGAGAGGGAGAGAGAGAGAGAGAGAGAGAGAGAGGGGGGGGGGAGAGTTGCTATGGCTGATAATGCTAATGGGGGAAATCAACATGCATTGCTATCATTAAATGGCCTGACACACAGAACAGTCAAAATGGAAACCTCCTTATTTGTATGAATTGACACATAGACGAACCTAGAGGACTATCCACGTTATTCCTTTGTTTTTGTATAGGAAAGAATGTAAATCACAAGGAAGATTGTACAATAACGACCGGAGAAAATCGTTCGAAACAAGCAGGCACGGTGGTCCTCTAATTAGAGCAGAAATAAAGCCTTTGATTAGGAAGGGAAAAAGTAGCAAGTTAGAAACCTCTCGATGTAGAGTCAAACATAATTTAACTTTTTGTCTTATTTTTTAAAGCGCACCCAGTGGGGACCTGGCAGAAATGAGGCAGTATCATCAAACTGCAAGAGTTTGTAAGTCTATAGTATTAAAGTTCAAAATAGAAGAATGAGAGGAGTAAAGTACAGCATAAACAAATTGCGAACAGCCGTGATATTACTGGTAAAAGAAAAACAAACAAGAAACAAAAATCTGCTTCAGTTCAGTTACATCTTCCCAATGATCGGATAAAACGCAGAACATTGTATTCAATAATAATTTCAATACTTAAAATTTGAATTACAAACTGGCTGGGTCATGGGGATAGACAACATAAGTGAATGAACGAAAAGGTGAGGATTTAGACGATTGAGGGAATGAATAGGTAAGTGTCACGATTAAGGTTGATGACCTTGTACGCCACGAGTATAGAGGGGGTAAACTTAGTAGGGGAGAAGGGGAGTTTTTTTAAGTTGTTGACTAGCATGAAAGATTACTATCACGAGGAAGGTCGGTGGCCTTGTGCGCCACGAGTCTAGGGGGGTGAGCTTAGCAGGGGAAAACACGGTTTTTAACATTGTTGACGAGCGTGAATAGATACACACGACTCGCTTTAAACTAGTCGCGTGTGCAAAAACCTCGGGAGTATAAGTAGAGGAGAAGCTCGACACACGTGGTTGCCAACTTATTCGTTCCTAGAGGAAGACGCAGCGAGAAGTGGTCCGGGCGACAGGTGGAAGGTCGTGCCATGGGGACCAGGGGTGTTATGTATGTGAGGAATCTATGAGGTTCCCAAGTTATTCATTCCTAAAGGAAGACGCAGAATTTATCGGTCCGGGCGACAAGTGGAAGGTCGTGCCAGTGGGGACCAGAAGTGTTAGGTGTGTGAGGGATCCATGATGTTCACATTTATTTCCCAATAAGAAGAATTTATCGGTCCGGGCGACCAGTGGAAGGTCGTGCCATGGGGACCAGAAGTTGAGGAGTTCTGATGATAGGATGGGAACCCATCAGAAGCTCGTGAATCTACGATGGCGGGTGTGAACCGTCGGTGTGCAGTGTGTTTGCAGAAGAAGAGTCTTTGAGGACGGGATGTCGAGAACCCCTCAAGGAACAAGTAATCTACGATGGCGGGGTGTGAACTGTGTGTTCTTATTTGTGAGAAGCCAGGGGCGTCTGTTTCCCCTTTTATCGTCGAAGTTAGAGATCTAGAAAGGATCGTGTGAACTCTGGAGACGTGAAACTGCATCAACGAGGAGGGCAGCTGTTGACAGAGACTATTAAGTATACGTAGTTAAGTTTATAGACAGAGGGATTAGATCTAGATGTGAAACGGGGAATAGATAATAGCCATGATCCCCAAGAGTAAATTTGCCATATCTCTGTTTTTGTGATTATGTATGTGATTATCATGAGTTGAATGTTTTGACATAAGTTTTGTCATGCATTTATAATTAAATGTCGTTTAATTTAAATCTCAGTCCATGTGTCCGTTGATCGCTGGTCTGCTTGCTTGGCTTGTTAGCTGGGTTTAAAAGGTAAATAAGTTAGGTACTGTAGCATCTGCGGGCTACCCCTTGCCCTCCCCCGGTTTTGTTGTTGTGCTGGTGGCTGAGCATGTGTCCACTACTTTTTCCATTTTATTGTTGACAACTGCCAGAGTGTACTGTACTCCGTGACCTGACCTTCTTTTCTAGTGAGTAGTTTTTTTCCTCGCTCGCTTGTTGTCAGGTGTTTTGACTCGTTCAGTAAATATTAGTATGTTCCCGAATATTCGATAACGTTGTGGATACGAATGTTTACGCCAGATTTGGCCTTGAGTGATGTAACCTGATGACGTATTGATGCGTGATTGGTTAGTTTGTGCGAGGGCAAAGGTAACGTTTATTTCGGGAACTTTCTGTAGGAATGTTTATATATATAGACCTGTGTGAGTGGTTGGACGGAGTAAGTGAGTTTCCTTTTGTGTGGCGTAGATATTTAGTTTCGCTGGTTTCTTCCTAGTAATTTATTGTTCACTATACAGTTATTAAACTTTAGTATTATTTAATCTATCGTCGGATCTCGTGTTTATTTATTTTACAGCTGTAATAGTTTCGTTTTCTAAAGGGTTGTAGTTAGATCAACTAACTCCCCCCCTACTATAACGTGCTAGAACAACCTCAGCTGTTACATATTGGGGGCTCGTCCGGGATCCGACCATATTCGAACGGACCAGATCAAAATTACTAGATTTATTTACATAGTTTATTGTAGAATATCATCGACAAGCTATCTACAACATGTCAGAGGTTATTGGAAGGCTTAGCCAGGAAGCGGACGCTATGGAGCTCACTGGGCAGGAGAGACGGGACTACCTCCGTGAAGGCCTAGAAAGAGAAAGACAGCTGGAGGCTGAACGACAGGCTCGGGAGAAGGAGGCTGAACGACAGGAGAAGGAGGCTGAACGACAGCTGGAAAGGGAAAAGATGAACCACGAGTTGGAGATAGAGAGGATGCGCCAGCAACGTGGAGGCAACGACTCAGCACAGAAGACCGACGACCACGCCAGTTCTAAGAGACCCAAGCTACCTGCATTTCAGGACAAGAAGGACGATCTGGATAGCTGGTTGCTGCGGTTTGAGAGGTTTGCCGAGACAGCTGAATGGCCCAGATCCACTGTCGCGATGTGGGTTACATGGGGATATTTCGACTGACACTCTTTCGAGGTCCGCTCCCACAATCGACGAACACACAAAAATAAATACTTGCACTCTAAAAACTAAATAAATCAATTGCTTTCAATTTTAGCAGAACTGTAGGGCAGTTTAATTACAGGAATTAATGTAACAAATATAATTATAAATATAAATATCAATTCAAAGGCAACTGAATCTAACTACTTGCAGGTCATATGAGTTATATGGCAAATAGAATCCGCGCACGTGGCGACGGATATAACAGTTTAAATTCTATTAATTCAATGAGACATGTTATGATATGGACATTTCCTCTAGACACGCCATGGAGAATGCTTGTACAACCATGCGTTGTCTGGCGGTAGCTCTGAAACTGTCTTCAAAAGTAAGTAGAACGGTTCACTTTCATCATTACAAATTAGTATGGACTCTCACCATGCGGCCCTCACTGGGAGTGAGAGCGCTGGATGTAAACGCTGTGGTTTTATATCAAACCAAGTAGCTTAGGCTCTGGAGCTTTAAATCAGGCTCCTCACAATGGACTGCTCAACTGCGTCTCTATGTCCCTCATCTGGCTGAGGACTATCGCCGACCACCTCGTAAATGGATTGTCTACATGTGGCCCAGAACTAAGTTCTGTATGGCCTTAAATACTGGACTGCATCTGCAGCTTACCGTCTAATTCCTGGATTGTGATTGGTGCAACCACTTCTAGCTCAGCTGCCGAACTGAGTTATTTTAAGTAACAGCCCTACGCAACGACCTTGGGTCGACATCAAAGGTCGAATTACTTCATACAATATAATGTAATTTTATAGCAATAAATTCTTAACATGTTCAAAACCCCGAGCTTTTACTCTGGATCACGGTATTTTCTGTACGTCAACAGACGTCTCAATAACATTTAATTCCTACTCACCCCTTCCCTCTTTACTAAACCTAGTTCAAAACACGAGATATAACAAGTGCTCAGTCATGCACACCTACGCTGTCCGTCTATCCTTCCCCACACCTTCTGTCTATCTATTATAAAAAAAACTGTTCAAAACAAATTGCCCACGAGACCAAGTTATGCTGGCTCGCACAATAATTACGTTTGTAAAAATTACTCACTGCTCTCTCACAAAAATTTAGTCAGTGGAAACATTTATGAATTAAATCTGTTCTTGACATCCACCTGGACGACATCACTGTCTGCCCTGCTGACCGGGAGAGCTTTGGAGTGCTTCTGCAGACTACCGATCGACGAAGCCAAGGACTACGACAAGGTCAAGGAAGCGTTGCAGAAGATGTACAACCTGTCAGAGGACGGATACAGACTCATGTTCAGACAAGGTAAGCCTGAAGATGGAGAAGATGTTGGAATGTTTTTGACCAGGATCAAGACCTATTTAGAGAGGTGGATAAAGCTGTCGAAGACGGGGGAGACCTACGAAGGAGTGAGAGATCTGTTCGTCAGAGAGCAATTCATGGATGCCTGCCCACCAGACCTTGCAACCCATGTGAGGGAGAGGAAACCAAAGACGCTACAGGACATCGCAGATTCAGCGGAGGCGTACCTGGTAGCGAGGAACCGGACGCTCAGCGGGAGCGCCAGACTGCAGAGCCGGCCAGTGCGACAGAGGCCCAACGGAGACAGAAGCCCACAGGTCTGCCATAGGTGCCAGAGGCCGGGACACAAGGCGACGGAGTGTCGTGCAAAGTTAAACGACAAAGGTGAGTTGAAATGTTACCTTTGTGGAAAGCCAGGCCACGTTCGGAGGATGTGTCCAGCCCAGAAGGATATGGGACGAGGCAAGCCGAACAAGGCGGCGGCGGCCGTAGTGATAGCGGCGGACGAGTCGTCGAGACAGGATGCGACGACGGCTGACACCAGCATCAACGTTCAAGCGGTAATGAAGGACGGGAAGCTACAGTTAGCGGTGCCTGTTACTTGCGGAGGATGCAGTGACGGAAGGACCGTGGAGAAACTGAAGTTACCAGTGATGAAGGGCTTGATTGGAAATCGAGCGGTAGATGTCCTAAGAGATACCGGCTGTGAAGGTGTAGTGGTGCGGCGAGCACTGGTGGATGACGGACAGCTCACCGGTGGGAAGAAACTTATCGCGAGCATCGATAACTCCTTGCTAGCGGCGGAGGAAGCCGTTATCGACGTGAAGACGCCTTACCTGACGGGCAAAGTGACGGCGCTATGTCTCCCGGAGACCATCTGCGACCTAGTAGTCGGGAACGTGGACGGAGCGAAGGATCCGTACGACCCTGATACTGAGGTGATGGTAGGAGCGGTGACCACGAGGGCCCAGGAGAAGAGGAAGGACCGGTCTACGTCGCTGAAGGTGCCGAGGGCAGAACGGCACGCGGGAGTGGATAGAGAGGAACTTATCCGACTCCAAGAAAAAGACGAAGTCATTAGGAAGTTAGAGCAGAAGAAGATCCCAACTAATAGAGGCAATAAATCTGTTCATTTTGAGAAACATGGAGGAGTACTGTACCGGATCTACAAGGACTTGAGACAGGCGACGGTTATAAGGCAAGTGGTACTACCCGAGAAACTGAGAGAGTATGTACTGAGTGTAGCCCACGACTCGATCGTCGGGGGACACCTCGGCGTGAAGAAAACCAAAGACAGAGTTATGAGCAATTTTTATTGGCCTGGAATTGAAGGTGACGTCGCGAGATACTGCCGCTCATGCGACATATGCCAGAGGACGGTGAACAAAGGAGCGACCCCAAAGGTGCACCTGCAGAGTATGCCAGTAGTGGACGTACCATTTAGGCGAGTGGCCGTGGACTTAGTAGGACCTATCGACCCCCCAAGTGAAGGTGGACATCGGTATATCCTGGTGTACATAGACTACGCTACTCGTTACCCCGAAGCTACACCCTTGAAGAAGATCGACGCAGAAACGGTAGCAGAAGCCTTGGTGAACATCTACAGCCGTTTGGGTGTGCCCGAAGAGATCTTGTCGGACCAAGGGACCCAGTTTATGTCAGATGTCATGAAGGAAACGAATAGACTGTTACGAATCTGGACTGGGTGATAGTGCCCTCCAGTGTTAGGGTTCTGGACTAAAGTCCCCTCTAGCTGTTATGAAGAGGGTCTCCTCAATGATGGTATTATGACTGCATTTAAATCGAGAGGTATTTAATATTCAATCTTTCGTACCATGCCACACACTAAGAACAATCTGAATAAGTTTCATAAACAGACCTGCAGGGCCACAAATTTAATTAAATTAATTACCCTAACAATTTTGTCTAGATCTATTACATAGTAAATACAACATCAGCAGCATCAAATCTAAATCCAACAATATGTCACTAGAAGTCTTCTCTAGATTCCTATAATATTATAATTCTGACTCACTAACAATTTAAGTACTAATTATATATCTCTCAGATCTGGTCTGCCTACTATATATCAATCAATATACTAATATGGGCTCTGGCGACGATGTCATCTCAGCTATTTGTGCCTACCGCTTATAATGGATCGAGTTCGTCAATATAAACTGACGTAGCTAAGTCTAGATATCTACTCTAGGATGGGCTGGCAATTCCCAGCCTCATCCAGACAAATCAATCCCAATTCACAGATGCGTATGCCATACATTCATACTAATTGCAAGTCAATATAAATCTTTGTCTTGCAGTCTTGGGTAGCATTCCTAATATATGCGGCAATCCTGTCCTAGTGGATAACTTATGTTCAGCTCCTCGTTCATTGTTGAGTCATCAATGGACAAACACTTACGCTTGGTCCCTGGTGTTAGAAACAACCAGGGAACAGTGGACAAGAGCAGTGGGCATATCTCATTCAAGCATATGGCTTCATCTCAAATGTCTATAGTGGACTAGACATGACATCGAACAGACTTAGGATTCTTCAGGCAGAATTGTGCCGACGCCTGCACAGATTGGAGTTTTCTGTATGGAGTAATGGACATAGGTATGGCTACACTTTTATACTGTGCAGCCACCTGCAAACTACCGTCCAAATCCCTAGATTTGATTGGTGCATCCATGCGAGCTCATCTCGCAGTATTAATATATTCTACGTGGGAGTTGGTCACGGCCTTGTACTAAAAACAGACAAGGTCAATTTAAAATGTCAAAACAATTACTGAAATCTTTAAACCCTCGTGCTTTCTACATTTTATGTACGAATTTCTGAACGCGACTTAGCGTCTTAAACTATCTATCCTTATTCACCCCTTCTCTTCCCTTCTAAGTGTTTATCAAAATCACGGGGTCGAGAATTGCACTGTCACTCCTAACTTATACATTTATTCTATCTCGCCCCACTTTCTTTCCATCTCTAAGAAAAAGTGTTTCAAAACACAAACTGTTCACGAGAACAGTTCAAGGACAAATTACGCTGGTTATAATCAACGAGACCGTGAAAAATCAACTCCTTGCAAGTCGTGACCCAGCACGGCAATTATAGTACACTTAAACCATGACATCCCCCACCCCAGTGGAAATTTTAAGAAAAATTTACACGATAGGATCCAAGAAACCACAAAGTTATTGTGGTGGGGGCTTAAGTACTACCGTAGAAAAGTCAGCTTTAAGCTTGAGAACAAAAAATTTAACTAAGAACGTGCATATTGGATGGACAAAAAGCATACAATTATTGATGCCACGTTCTGTAGAATCTAGTCTATCGAAACATTCTCACTCCACACAATCAAACTTCTCACGAACATTTATAATAACAATGAGTATATCACTGTATACTGCTGAATTAAAGTATAACTACTATCAAACAATCAGGCCTTACTGAAGGAATAGGCTCATAATTATCTAGTCAACACACATAATTGCTGCTTATATACACATTCACAAACAATATATTGTTAATTAAAATACTGTGGTATCCAATGGCAGCAGTAGCTCTGGTAGCTTGGTTTGCCATTTCTCCATCTCATTGACCCGCTGACAAGGGCGTCAGGTTTGTCAGAAGTTCAGGTCACAGTCCGGAATGACGCTGGTGGAAAGAGGATATTCACAAAAAAAGGATTGTAAAACTGGTTCATAAAGTAGTGAACAAGATAATGTGAATCCATCCACCGTCCAGAATTGAGGGGGAAAAGTACTATCCAACCCCAATACAAGACACAACACTCTTTAATAGGAAACTAAATTAGACGTGACAAAACATCAGCTTGGGAATTGTCACTGCCAGGGATAGCCCGGATAACAAACCGGTATTCCTGGAGTGCAAGACTCCACCTCGTTAATCGAGCATTTTTAGCCCTGTTAGACTTCAAGAATAACAACGGACGATGGTCCGTTTCAATTATAAACTCGGACATGAGTAGATATCGCGAAAATGCGTTTACAGCAAAAATGATAGCGAGGCACTCTCGCTCGATAATTGCATAGCGGCATTCCCTATCTAGCAACTTGCGGCTGGCGTATAGACACGGCCGCAAGGTATCGTCTCGTTCCTGCAACAACACAGCTCCTAATCCCTTGTCCGACGCATCAGTGCGGACAATAAATATTTAGTTTATATCTGGCAGTATGAGAATGGGGGAAGTCGAAAACAATCGTTGAATGGTACGAAGTGTATCAGTACATTCGGTTGTCCATTTCACTTTATTAGGAAAATTCTTTCTTGTGAGGTCCGACAACGGAGCTGTAAGCGAAGAAAAATTTGGAATGAACTTTCTATAATAATT
Organism: Onchidella celtica; assembly: GCA_963931925.1. Classification (NCBI taxonomy): domain Eukaryota; kingdom Metazoa; phylum Mollusca; class Gastropoda; order Systellommatophora; family Onchidiidae; genus Onchidella; species Onchidella celtica. The sequence continues at coordinate 4,618,602 of OZ007582.1, read as the reverse complement.
AAGAAAGCCCAATGGCCGTGCAGGCATGTTGGAAGTTTGGGATTTTTCTCATATTTTCGTGTCCCTGATTCTATTGAGGGGTAGGATCGAGTACCTAGTCTTCTCGGATAAGGACGAAAAAAATTCGGAGGGCCCGTGTGCACGTTGCGCACGTTAAAGATACCTTGGCAGTTGGAAATCGTAAAGAGCAGGCCGAACAGGCCGCTGCCCGGGCAAAATTAAATTAAATTCATCTCTACCAGTCCCTCCCCCCTCATCTCCCCCCCCCCCCAAAAAAAAAAAAAAAAAACGCCGACCGGCGCTGCACTGTGGCGACGACGTGCCTGCTCCAGTTATAACTGGGCTGCAATGGCACAAAGGCAAAATTTCCCAAATGGGATTAAAGAGTTATACAAATACAAAATACAAATACAAATACAATAAACTACGAACTTCTTTCTTAGTTCGAGGGGCTTGGAGCTTTAAGATGGTAGTTATCTTCTTGTCATCAGGGGTCTGAACGCCGTGGGCAACTGTATGGCCCGGAAAATTAATTTCATTGTATCCTAAAAACACTTTACTGGGTTTCGCCGTAAGGCCAGCTCGACGAAGAGCAATAAAAACTTGACGTAGGGCTGCGAGGTGGCCCGACCAATCGGTTTCATAAATACAAATGTCGTCAAAATACGACAACACGGAATTCATATTCTGGAGCAATATTGTCATCATACGCGCGAAAGTGGCAGGGGCTGTAACTAATCCGAAAGGCATATAGCGCCACTGCATAAGACCCAACGGGGTCTGAAAAGCGGTATATTGCTTGCTATTCTCATCAAGCGGAATTTGCCAATAGCCTTTGGAAAGGTCAATTTTAGAAAAAATCGTTGCCCTTGCTAACTGCGCAAAAAGATTCTCCTGGTTGGGAATCGGTTCAGCGTCATATATCGTAACCTCATTAAGTTTACGATAGTCAATACAAAAACGCACTGTATCATCTTTTTTTTTGACTAAGACGATGGGTGAGTTATATGGGCTCGTCGATCGCTCTATCACTCCCAGGTGAAACATATTACGTACCTCGGTTATTATAGTCTCCTGTGCGTGCAGCGGACGCGGGTATGGTTTAACAAAGACGGGTATATCCGTCTTTAATCTTATAACATGCTGTACCAATGAAGTATTACCTGGTAGATCAGTAAAGACCGTAGTAAACTCGTTAAGCAAATCTCTTATATCTTGTCTTTGCGATTCAGACAGATCTGGATTTATATGTACATCCGAACTATTTTCAGAAGATTGCAGTGCGGGGATTGAATGCTCTATCTTAATAGGATCATCATCGTCAACTGGAACTAAGGCCGCATTGGCCTGAGCAACCACATTTCGGCGATTATTCTGACGATTATCATCGTCGGACAGGTACTGCTTTAACATATTTATATGGAAGACTTTGTCCTGTCCCCGAATCTTGATAAGATAATTTACTCGAGAAAGTCTCTTTAGGACTTTAAAAGGCCCCTTCCATGTAAGAAGGAGTTTATTTTTCGTCTCCGGAAGGAGAACAAGAGTTTGGTCTCCGACGGCCAAGGTTCGCAATCGGCTACCCTGATCACGATATGCTTTATAAATACTCGCATGCGCACTCGAAGATTTTTGTGCGAGCTGACATGCATTAAGAATTCTATGTCGCAAGTCTACAACGTATTGATATGCAGACCGCGTATCGTTGTCGTCGGTGTCTGATCCGGCGAATAAATCCCGGAGTATGGCCATTGGACCACGCGGCTTGCGACCATACAATAATTCGAAGGGGGAGAAACCCGTCGATGCGTTCGGTAGTTCTCGGTATGCAAAGAGAATAGCGGGGAGCTGTCGATCCCAATCACACGGCTTGTCGGCCGAAACCCGCGCAAGCATAGCTTTCATGGTAGCATTCCATCGTTCACAGCAGCCATTAGACTGTGGGTGGTATGGAGATGTCAATCTTTGTTTAATCCCTACCAATTCCAAGACTTTCTTAAAAAGTTCAGAGGTAAACTGTGGACCTCTGTCCGATAAAATTTCAACCGGAAATCCAAGACGCGAAAAAACAGTAATAAGGGCTTCAGCCACATGATCGGCTGAAATGTCTTTTAGTGGAATGGCCTCCGGCCAACGGGTTGCGTAGTCAATGACAGAAAATATGAAGCGATGTCCTCTGTCTGACTTGTGTAGAGGGCCAACTATATCTACGGCAACGCGCTCAAATGGTCTGGATACCATTGGCATCTCCTGCAGAGGAGCCCGCGATGCTCTCCCTTTAGGAGTACGTTTCTGACACACGTTACATGTTGATACGAACCGGTTTACATCTGCGTAAATACTGGGCCAAAAAAATTGCGATAGTATTCGATACTTAGTTCTGGCCTTTCCTTGGTGACCCGCCAAGGAAGTGTCATGCGCGAGACGAATAATGTCGCGACGAAAAGATCTTGGTACTACAAGCTGCATAACGCTCTCTCGCTTATTCCGAAAATTACGATATAATAAGTCATCTTTAATAAGAAACTTAGAGGTATCCGGCGCTGTAGGATCAACTTTAGTAAACAAATGTTTCAATGTGGGGTCTGACTGTTGCTCATCATGGAATGCACTAGACGTTATGTTCAATTCAATAGTAGGGTTACTCAATGCACTGTCTGCTCGTCGACTCGATTGTAGGCGTGTTGTCGCACAAGCAACACTCTCATCCTCAGTCCAAATTTCCAAGTTACCGATAGGAAACTTTATTACTTGAGGTACATTCCCTATGATTAAATCAGCCACCGGATTAGGCAGTACACATGCGGTAACAATACCTGTGAGAAAAGGTGTATCAATATAAACTTCTGCAAGACGGAATCGCTCTACAGATCCGCCAAAAGTAATACAAGTTACATCCTTATCCAAAAATTGAGTTGGACGGACTAGTGACTGCCGAACGCCGATAGTCGTGCATCCGGAGTCACGTAGAACGGAAGCGCGTATCGCGTTAACGCGGCCCTGGTAAAATGTTAATTCCCCCAGTTCATGTAGGGCCGACATGACTGGAATAGCCTTTGATTGCGATGAAGATTTATTAGTATAACCAACATCTGTATAGGGTGTAGATTGTACAGAGCAGGCATTTGCCGCTCCCATTTTAACGGTACAAAATCTTTGTATGTGGCCGAACTCATTACACCTGAAGCACATAATACGGTGTGAGTCGTGTCCACGATAAGGCCGACCTTGCGGTCTATCATAATCATTATTATTACTAAAATACACTCGCCGGGGCGGTCTCTGAAGCCGGTTATGTTGATGGCTTGGATAGTTGCCGCGATAATACGGGCGAGGCTCGTAAAAAGAATGTCTCTGGTATCCTCGACACGGGGATAAATCACTCCGATGCGGAAAATCCCGCGGTGTAAGAAATGACGAAGTGGGGGTCACAAAGGACTCCAGCTCTAATTTCTTTAACGTTATCTCACGCTTCCTCTGTTCTCGCTCCGCAGCCTCTTTTCTCTTTCTCTTTCTCTTTGTTCCTTTTCTCTCTCTCTTTCTTCTTTTTCTCTCTCTCTTTCTCTTTGTTCCTTTTCTCTCTCTCTTGCTGCTAACCGATCCTCCCGGTCTCGGTCCTGCTGTATTTGTCGTTCGCACCACGAGGCGCGTTCTTCTTCTGGTATACCCAGGGCCTTGGCAGATTCAATGTATTTCAGAAAATCGGCCATAATGTGTATTAAAATCTGTTACTCGTATTGGTTCGTATAGAATCAAAACACTGGCACGCTAGTGTGTGCACAATTAGTAAGTATTTACCTAGTGTCACGGTATACCGCGGTATCAATTATATTATCTCTAACAGTCACTCTATCTCAATATTAATCCAGTGTCCTATGCTACCACTGCTTCGCGAAAAGAACGTTCTATCTCTCTCTGTAAATTGCAGGCAGTGTCACTTCCACTGCAAAAAATTTTATCTCTCTCTCTCTGAATATGAATACTAGTAAGGCAGTGCCGTCTATTCCACTGCAATAAAATATATATGTATCGCCTTCAATGCGACAAATCAGTGTCTTAAGTTATGACTCTCAAAATTTATGTCTCTCTCAACGCGACGAACCAGTGTCCTCTGTTATCACTGTCAAAAATGTATCGCTCTCTCAATGCGACGAATCGAAAATATATCTCTCTCTCAACGCGACAAACTTGGAATATCTCTCTCTTCTCAAAACGCGCACACGCAGTGTCCTCTGTTACCACTGCAAAAACTCTGAAAACGCGAACACGCAGTGTCCTCTGTTACCACTGCAAAATTATTCTCTCTATATTCGACGTGAAATTAGCACGTGACCAAAAATTTTGTATCTCTCTCTCTCACATATCAATACCAGATTACAATTCAACGTGGTTTTAGCACGTGAAACACCTCAGGCATATATTGTAAACATAGCAATGTCAATATACTAGTTTAAAGTTTATAAGGAAGGAAAAAAAAAAAATACACTAAACAGGACGCTAGACTCACAAGGAAGACGAACGATAACAGACCCTACAAGTCCTAACTTATATTACAGAAAGTTTAAGAAAAAGACAGGAGAGACATCTTCCTAAAGAAATGTGAGGAAGCAAGAGAAACGTCACAATCTATACGAATAATGGATCCCTAATAGAACTATTCACAGTGAAGCAATCCCCCCGAGTTATCAATAGCCACCAAGGCACTCTAATATCCTTCGTAATGGCAAAGAAGATATGCTAAACTATGATCCCATCCAACCTCCCGCAACTAAACTAATGAACATGCAAAAAAGGAGAAAAAGCCTGGAATACCGAGGAAGGAAAGTACCTTAACCTCCACAAAACTGACAATCAGATGGTTCACTTAACTTTTACTAGAGGAATTCAGATGGTGATGTCCTCAATCCATAGCTCGTTCCAAGTCCAAAAAAGTGTCTTCTTTCTGTTACAGGTAGATATCTAAGGTGAATGGTGTCCCTCGCCGGTGTCGTCGGGTCAATGGGATGATCAGCTCGTTATATGAAATTGAAACAAAATGTCATATTAATACAAATTGACTATAACCTATCTGTCTCTTAATCTAAAGTAAAAAGGACCTGAAATCACAATGTTATAACAGTACAATATGAAATAATGGACTAAAATGCAATAGATGGATCTAAGGGTAAGTCTGTCAATAGGTTTTAAGAATAATGTATCTAAATGGCATGGCGAGATAAAGGTTCTTTAGGGGGTCCCTCTCCAGTGTTACGAATCTGGACTGGGTGATAGTGCCCTCCAGTGTTAGGGTTCTGGACTAAAGTCCCCTCTAGCTGTTATGAAGAGGGTCTCCTCAATGATGGTATTATGACTGCATTTAAATCGAGAGGTATTTAATATTCAATCTTTCGTACCATGCCACACACTAAGAACAATCTGAATAAGTTTCATAAACAGACCTGCAGGGCCACAAATTTAATTACATTAATTACCCTAACAATTTTGTCTAGATCTATTACATAGTAAATACAACATCAGCAGCATCAAATCTAAATCCAACAATATGTCACTAGAAGTCTTCTCTAGATTCCTATAATATTATAATTCTGACTCACTAACAATTTAAGTACTAATTATATATCTCTCAGATCTGGTCTGCCTACTATATATCAATCAATATACTAATATGGGCTCTGGCGACGATGTCATCTCAGCTATTTGTGCCTACCGCTTATAATGAATCGACCTCGTCAATATAAACTGACGTAGCTAAGTCTAGATATCTACTCTAGGATGGGCTGGCAATTCCCAGCCTCATCCAGACAAATCAATCCCAATTCACAGATGCGTATGCCATACATTCATACTAATTGCAAGTCAATATAAATCTTTGTCTTGCAGTCTTGGGTAGCATTCCTAATATATGCGGCAATCCTGTCCTAGTGGATAACTTATGTTCAGCTCCTCGTTCATTGTTGAGTCATCAATGGACAAACACTTACGCTTGGTCCCTGGTGTTAGAAACAACCAGGGAACAGTGGACAAGAGCAGTGGGCATATCTCATTCAAGCATATGGCTTCATCTCAAATGTCTATAGTGGACTAGACATGACATCGAACAGACTTAGGATTCTTCAGGCAGAATCGTGCCGACGCCTGCACAGATTGGAGTTTTCTGTATGGAGTAATGGACATAGGTATGGCTACACTTTTATACTGTGCAGCCACCTGCAAACTACCGTCCAAATCCCTAGATTTGATTGGTGCATCCATGCGAGCTCATCTCGCAGTATTAATATATTCTACGTGGGAGTTGGTCACGGCCTTGTATTAAAAACAGACAAGGTCAATTTAAAATGTCAAAACAATTACTGAAATCTTTAAACCCTCGTGCTTTCTACATTTTATGTAAGAATTTCTGAACGCGACTAAGCGTCTTAAACTATCTATCCTTATTCACCCCTTCTCTTCCCTTCTAAGTGTTCATCAAAATCACGGGGTCGAGAATTGCACTGTCACTCCTAACTTATACATTTATTCTATCTCGCCCCACTTTCTTTCCATCTCTAAGAAAAAGTGTTTCAAAACACAAACTGTTCACGAGAACAGTTCAAGGACAAATTACGCTGGTTATAATCAACGAGACCGTGAAAAATCAACTCCTTGCAAGTCGTGACCCAGCACGGCAATTATAGTACACTTAAACCATGACATAGACTACTGGGAATTCGACAGTCGACCACTACAGTCTACCAGCCTATGTGCAACGGGTTGGTGGAGCGATTTAACGGCACACTGAAGAAGACCTTAAGGCGACTGTGCGCAGAGCAACCCAAGCAGTGGCACAGATACATCAACCCGCTGCTCTTCGCGTATCGTGAAGTTCCCCAAGAGTCGACCAAGTTTGCCCCATTCGAGTTGCTGTATGGGAGAACTGTGAGAGGACCAATGCACATCTTACGACAACTATGGACCAAGGAGGTAGAGGAACCGGAAACGAAGACCAGTTACCAGTACGTCATGGAACTACGTGAGAGGCTGGAGGACACATGGAAGTTAGCGACGGAAGAACTCTCTGTCACAAATCCCAGACTGGGAGATGTAATAAGTTATGACAGGACAACAATCACGAACAAACAAGTTTAACACTTAACAGAACAATCCATCAGACTCACACATTTATTAAACGTAATTATACAGATAATAGCGCAATTACATACATTATATTATTGAAATTAACTGCCGTACAACGGCCTTATTCTCACACGCACTCTCCCTCGGATCCACAACCCGGTAGTTACTCCTAAAGGCACTTCGGCCTCAGCCTCTCCCCTCAGGGTCTTAATAGCACATTAATAATTCACTGGCACCGCAGTCTCTCAATATCACCTTCCTATTGTCATACACCTTAGCACTCCCCTAGCACCTCAGCAGGGCAATAACACATTATCACATTCACGCTCATATCTACGTCCCTGTCCGTGGCCTGACTGCCACGACTTTATGTGCCTCTACCGTCCTGCACTGACAGCCTCACTTCTGGCCTATGTGTGGCCTCCGGCCCTATGCTGGCCTATCACCGTAGGCGGCGCTCTTTGGCCCGACCTCGGCACCAGTCATCACTGGAAAAACTCTCTCACTGGTCTCTCGACTGCTCCCCTTATGTCCGCCCGCTGGGCTCTTACTAGCGTCCGTTCAGTAGGACCTTCTAACTTGCAGTGATAGTAATACAGCGCTTTCGCCTCATTCAGACCCCCACCACTCATAACATGCACGCTTTCCTTACTTGTCTTCGTGCGTTAATTTTACTCTCTTCCTTTCACGTCTTTCCCTACCTGTCTTCCGTGAGCCCTTCTTACTCTACACCCGCTCTGTAGCAATCCCCTTAATTGCACTCACTCCACTCGTGACACTCTCCAAGGCTCAAGGTAGACAGAAGACCTACTACGACCGGAAGGCGCGAGAGAGGAAGTTCCGCCCCGGAGATGAAGTGTTGGTGCTACTGCCGACGAACACTAACAAGCTCCTAGTCCAATGGAAGGGACCATATAAGGTAGTCTCAGTTGTCGGTGTTAACGACTATAGAATCAAGATGGGTGCAAAAGAAAAGACCTTGCACGCCAACCTCCTCAAGAGATACATTCCAAGGACGTCAAAAACAGCAGCAGTGGCAATGGAACCGAAACCTATTGTGACCGAGATGTGTGGGATGGACAACAGTAGGAGAGATATCACGCCTGAACATGTCAACGCCATAAAGGACGGCGGCGGTGATAGTGCTGAGACTGTACTGGCAGAGGACGACATGATGGACAAGAGTCAACCCGTGGAGTCAGCTGGCATGACAATCATCGAGGACTGCGACCTGGAAGGCGACAACGGTGGAACGACGGAGGACCTTGCCGACCTAGGAAGCTGGGACCAGAATGAAGGCTACAGAGATGTCCAGTATGGAACGCAACTGACATCGGAACAACGTCAAGAACTCTGCGATGTGGTGAAGAATTACCAGCATGTCTTTGTCACGAGTGGAGTGAGTGCAATTAAGGGGATTGCTACAGAGCGGGTGTAGAGTAAGAAGGACTCACGGTAGACAAGTAAGATAAGCGTGCTGTCGTGAGTAGTGGGGGGGTCTGAATGAGGCGAAAGCGCTGTGTTACTATCAATGCAAGTTAGAAGGTCCTACGGAACGGACCTGTGAATAAGAGCCCATCGGGCGGACATAAGGGGAGCAGTCGAGAAGACTAGTGAGAGAGTCTTTCCAGTGATGACTGGTACGTAGAACGTTGATTGATTATTATGATTGATGTATTATATTATATTCGTCTATTACCATGATGTAAATAAGTATATGTGAGGAATGTGGAAGTCCTTGATATTGGATATAGCAATGTGCACCATGAGCGATAGATGAAAGTGAGTTCATGGATTTGTAGCGCGAGTGAGTAGTGTGTACTCCGATGGAGGTGTGTTACCGTAAGATGTGTGGTGAGTGAAAGGTGAACTAGTGTGTGTACGCTTCGTGGGTTGTAAGGAGAGGTGGAGTGAATAGAAATGGTAGGGTATTATACCAATGTGATGTTATTCTTGTAGGTGTCGAGGACGGGCCGCAGAGCCACCTCGATGAGCACAGGGGATAGGCCAGCATAGGGCCGGAGGCCACACATAGGCCAGAAGTGAGGCTGTCAGTGCAGGACAGTAGAGGCACATAAAGTCGTGGCAGTCAGGCCACGGACAGGGACGTAGATATGAGCGTGAATGTGATAATGCACTATTGCCATGTTGAGGGGAGAATGTACTATTGAAATGATAATGTCTATTGAAATGATAATGTGTTATTGCCCTGCTGAGGTGCTAAGGGAATGCTAAGGTGTATGACAATAGGAAGGTGATATTGAGATACTGCGGTGCCAGTAAATTATTAATGTGCTATTAAGACCCTGAGGGGAGAGGCTGAGGCCGAAGTGCCTTTAGGAGTAACTACCGGATTGTGGATCCGAGGTAGAGTGTGTGTGAGAATAAGGCCGTTGTACGGCAGTTGATTTCAATAATATAATGTATGTAATTGCGCTATTATCTGTATAATTATGTTTAATAAATGTGTGAGTCTGATGGGTTGTTCTGTTAAGTGTTAAACTTGTTTGTTCGTGATTGTTGTCCTGTCATAAACTATTACATCTCCCAGTCTGGGATTTGTGACAGTCTTCACCAATCTCCCTGGATGCTGTCAGTTGGGTGAACATCGCATCGACCTGACGACAGAAGTACCAGTTCGTCAACGACCATACCCGGTGCCCTACGCTATGCCCGACTCATTGAAGGAGGAGCTTAGCACCATGGAACGGCTGGGCATCATTCGAAGGAGCTCATCAGCTTATGCTTCACCTATTGTTGTCGTCAAGAAGAAGGACGGATCCAACCGAATCTGCATCGACTACAGGAGGTTAAACAAGATCACAGTATTCGACCCTCATCCGACAGCAGCGCCATTAGAAGTGTTTCAGAGTCTCTCGAGAGGAAAATTATTCTCTCGGATTGACCTGAGCAAGGGATACTGGCAAGTGAAAGTTCGAGAGCAAGACATTCCCAAGACGGCGTTCGTCACCATGGGCGAACACTATGAATTCATTCGGATGCCTTTTGGGATGATGAACTCAGGAGCCACGCTGAACAGGATCGTAAAGCCATTGATTTATTTACATAGTTTATTGTAGAATATCATCGACAAGCTATCTACAACATGTCGGAGGTTATTGGAAGGCTCAGCCAGGAAGCGGACGCCATGGAACTCACTGGGCAGGAGAGACGGGACTACATCCGTGAAGGCCTAGAAAGAGAAAGACAGCTGGAGGCTCAACGACAGGAGAAGGAGGCTGAACGACAGGCTCATGAGAAGGAGGCTGAACGACAAGAGAAGGAGGCTGAACGACAGGAGAAGGAGGCTGAACGACAGGAGAAGGAGGCTGAACGACAGGAGAAGGAGGCTGAACGACAGCTGGAAAGGGAAAAGATGAACCACGAGTTGGAGATAGAGAGGATGCGCCAGCAACGTGGAGACAACGACTCAGCGCAGAAGACCGACGACCACGCCAGTTCTAAGAGACCCAAGCTACCTGCATTTCAGGACAAGAAGGACGATCTGGATAGCTGGTTGCTGCGGTTTGAGAGGTTTGCCGAGACAGCTGAATGGCCCAGATCCACCTGGACGACATCACTGTCTGCCCTGCTGACCGGGAGAGCTTTGGAGTGCTTCTGCAGACTACCGATCGACGAAGCAAAGGACTACGACAAGGTCAAGGAAGCGTTGCAGAAGAGGTACAACCTGTCAGAGGACGGATACAGACTCATGTTCAGACAAGGTAAGCCTGAAGATGGAGAAGATGTTGGAATGTTTTTGACCAGGATCAAGACCTATCTAGAGAGGTGGATAAAGCTGTCGAAGACGGAGGAGACCTACGAAGGAGTGAGAGATCTGTTCGTCAGAGCAATTCATGGATGCCTGCCCACCAGACCTTGCAACCCATGTGAGGGAGAGGAAACCAAAGACGCTACAGGACATCGCAGATTCAGCGGAGGCGTACCTGGTAGCGAGAAACCGGACGCTCAGCGGGAGCGCCAGACTGCAGAGCCGGCCAGTGCGACAGAGGCCCAACGGAGACAGAAGCCCACAGGTCTGCCATAGGTGCCAGAGGCCGGGACACAAGGCGGCGGAGTGTCGTGCAAAGTTAAACGACAAAGGTGAGTTGAAATGTTACCTTTGTGGAAAGCCAGGCCACGTTCGGAGGATGTGTCCAGCCCAGAAGGATATGGGACGAGGCAAGCCGAACAAGGCGGCGGCGGCCGTAGTGATAGCGGCGGACGAGTCGTCGAGACAGGATGCGACGACGGCTGACACCAGCATCAACGTTCAAGCGGTAATGAAGGACGGGAAGCTACAGTTAGCGGTGCCTGTTACTTGCGGAGGATGCAGTGACGGAAGGACCGTGGAGAAACTGAAGTTACCAGTGATGAAGGGCTTGATTGGAAATCGAGCAGTAGATGTCCTAAGAGATACCGGCTGTGAAGGTGTAGTGGTGCGGCGAGCATTGGTGGACGACGGACAGCTCACCGGTGGGAAGAAACTTATCGAGAGGATCGATAACTCCTTGCTAGCGGCGGAGGAAGCCGTTATCGACGTGAAGACGCCTTACCTGACGGGCAAAGTGACGGCGCTGTGTCTCCCGGAGACCATCTGCGACCTAAGGGTCGGGAACGTGGACGGAGCGAAGGATCCGTACGACCCTGATACTGAGGTGATAGTAGGAGCGGTGACCACGAGGGCCCAGGAGAAGAGGAAGGACCGGTCTACGTCGCTGAAGGTGCCGAGGGCAGAACGGCACGCGGGAGTGGATAGAGAGGAACTTATCCGACTCCAAGAAGAAGACGAAGTCATTAGGAAGTTAGAGCAGAAGAAGATCCCAACTAATAGAGGCAGTAAATCTGTTCATTTTGAGAAACATGGAGGAGTACTGTACCGGATCTACAAGGACCTGAGACAGGCGACGGTTATAAGGCAAGTGGTACTACCCGAGAAACTGAGAGACTATGTACTGAGTGTAGCCCACGACTCGATCGTCGGAGGACAACTCGGCGTGAAGAAAACCAAAGACAGAGTTATGAGCAATTTTTATTGGCCTGGAATTGAAGGTGACGTCGCGAGATACTGCCGCTCATGCGACATATGCCAGAGGACAGTGAACAAAGGAGCGACCCCAAAGGTGCACCTGCAGAGTATGCCAGTAGTGGACGTACCATTTAGGCGAGTGGCCGTGGACTTAGTAGGACCTATCGACCCCCCAAGTGAAGGTGGACATCGGTATATCCTGGTGTACATAGACTACGCTACTCGTTACCCCGAAGCCACACCCTTGAAGAAGATCGACGCAGAAACGGTAGCAGAAGCCTTAGTGAACATCTACAGCCGTTTGGGTGTGCCTGAAGAGATCTTGTGGGACCAAGGGACCCAGTTTATGTCAGATGTCATGAAGGAAACGAATAGACTACTGGGAATTCGACAGTCGACCACTACAGTCTACCACCCTATGTGCAACTGGTTGGTGGAGCGATTTAACGGCACACTGAAGAAGACCTTAAGACGACTGTGCGCAGAGCAACCCAAGCAGTGGCACAGATACATCAACCCGCTGCTCTTCGCATATCGTGAAGTTCCCCAAGAGTCGACCAAGTTTGCCCCATTCGAGTTGCTGTATGGGAGAACTGTGAGAGGACCAATGCACATCTTACGACAACTATGGACCAAGGAGGTAGAGGAGCCGGAAACGAAGACCAGTTACCAGTACGTCATGGAACTACGTGAGAGGCTGGAGGACACATGGAAGTTAGCGACGGAAGAACTCTCCAAGGCTCAAGGTAGACAGAAGACCTAATACGACCGGAAGGCGCGAGAGAGGAAGTTCCGCCCCGGAGATGAAGTGTTGGTGCTACTGCCGACGAACACTAACAAGCTCCTAGTCCAATGGAAGGGACCATATAAGGTAGTCTCAGTTGTCGGTGTTAACGACTATAGAGTCAAGATGGGTGTAAAAGAAAAGAACTTTCACGCCAACCTCCTCAAGAGATACATTCCAAGGACGTCAAAAGCAGCAGCAGTGGCAATGGAACCGAAACCTATTGTGACCGAGATGTGTGGGATGGACAACAGTAGGAGAGATACCACCCCTGAACATGTCAACGCCATAAAGGACGGCGGCGGTGATAGTGCTGAGACTGTACTGGCAGAGGACGACATGATGGACAAGAGTCAACCCGTGGAGTCAGCTGGCATGACAATCATCGAGGACTGCGACCTGGAAGGCGACAACGGTGGAACGACGGAGGACCTTGCCGACCTAGGAAGCTGGGACCAGAATGAAGGCTACAGAGATGTCCAGTATGGAACGCAACTGACATCGGAACAACGTCAAGAACTCTGCGATGTGGTGAAGAATTACCAGCACGTCTTCACCAATCTCCCTGGATGCTGTCAGTTGGGTGAACATCTCATCGACCTGACGACAGAAGTACCAGTTCGTCAACGACCATACCCGGTGCCCTACGCTATGCGCGACTCATTGAAGGAGGAGCTTAGCACCATGGAACGGCTGGGCATCATTCGAAGGAGCTCACCAGCTTATGCTTCACCTATTGTTGTCGTCAAGAAGAAGGACGGATCCAACCGAGTCTGCATCGACTACAGGAGGTTAAACAAGATCACAGTATTCGACCCTCATCCGACAGCAGCGCCATCAGAAGTGTTTCAGAGTCTCTCGAGAGGAAAATTATTCTCTCGGATTGACCTGAGCAAGGGATACTGGCAAGTGAAAGTTCGAGAGCAAGACATTCCCAAGACGGCGTTCGTCACCATGGGCGAACACGATGAATTCATTCGGATGCCTTTTGGGATGATGAACTCAGGAGCCACGCTGAACAGGATCGTAAAGCCATTGATCCGTGGAATGAACAATGTGACAGCATATGTGGACGACCTGCTGATTCATACAGAGACATTCGACGAGCATGTGAAGACTCTCAAGGACTTACTGCAGAGGATGGACCAAGCTGGATTAACTGCAAGACCATCGAAGTGTCTGATTGGAACGTCTGAAGTAGACTTTGTTGGACACTCAGTGGGAGAAGGTATGATTGGCCTGTTAGAAGAGAATGTATGTAAGGTACGAGACGCACCCAGACCCACCACTAAGAAGGAAGTGAAAGCATTCTTAGGATTAGTGGGATATTACCATGAATTTATTCCTAACTTTTCAGCGATTGCATCACCATTGCCTGATTTACTTAGAAAGGGTCAGCCCAATATAGTTCAGTGGGATGAAACGCAGGAGAAAGCGTACACCTCTTTGAAGAATGTCATTATCTCCAAACCCGTGTTATGTTTGCCAGATTGTTCCAAAGAGTTTGTCTTAGCAACTGATGCATCAGATCGCGGATTAGGCGCTAGTCTTATGCAGGAACACGAGGGAAAGTTGTACCCTGTGGCATATGCTAGTCGTAAGCTATTGCCTCGTGAGACAAAATATTCGGTCTCAGAGCGCGAATGTTTAGCTATTGTTTGGGCTGTAAAAAAGTTTACTTTGTATTTGTATGGAAAGGAGTTTGTGCTCCAAACTGACCATCGGTCATTAGAGTTTTTGAACTCTGCCAAGTTGGACAGTCCAAAGTTATTACGATGGAGTTTATTTTTACAGTCTTATCGATTCAGGATTCACTACGTAAAAGGCAGAGAAAATGTCTGTGCCGATTTCCTGAGCAGGGTATTTTAAAGTAGTACACTATCAGTGAAATGCATTGTAACCCATACTTTTGCCTACTAGATGAATTTCTAGGACGGCAGTATTGTACTGTAATTGGGGACATAGTTCATCTGTGACTGAATATTGAATTGATGGCTGATAGAGAGTCATGATGTGTTAGTCACATTTTGATTTTATGCTATGTCATATTAGTTACCAATGGAACTTGGTGTAATTTCTTGGAAAATGTAACCCAAATGGGGACTGCGAGCAAGCAGTGCAATGTTGTAACTTGTTTTGACCTAATATGATGAAGAAAGACCCTAATCAGTGGTCGGTATGTATTGGTATTTTTGCCATTGTACGTATGAGTTATACATTTTGGAGATAACCATGTTATGTACAACAAGTTATATGCTATGATTCGTGCACGAAGCATTATGTAAACGATGGGCCATCGTTTCACCTTATATGATTTGTAATAATATCATTGACCATTGTTTCACCACAGTGGTGGCGTTGTGTTATTTTGACCAGTAGGCCTACTATTGGGAAGCAATGACGGTATTGTATTAGTTATGGTATTAGTGATGCGAAGTACACTGCATTGTATTGTATTTGTGATGACATTCGGGAAGACACTGAAATTGTTATTAATTGTAATAGAATTAGCAACTACCTTTGTGAGATTGGGAGTGCTATAAGATTATTTCACGATAGTGCAGACGCTGTATAATGTTTTTTGGAGTTGAAAGATATTCAACTTAAATTGGGGAGTTGTGTAGCATCTGCGGGCTACCCCTTGCCCCCCCCCCCCCCCGGTTTTGTTGTTGTGCTGGTGGCTGAGCATGTGTCCACTACTTTTTTCATTTTATTGTTGACAACCGCCAGAGTGTACTGTACTCCGTGACCTGACCTTCTTTTCTAGTGAGTAGTTTTTTTCCTCGCTCGCTTGTTGTCAGTTGTTTTGACTCGTTCAGTAAATATTAGTATGTTCCCGAATATTCGATAACGTTGTGGATACGAATGTTTACGCCAGATTTGGCCTTGAGTGATGTAACATGATGACGTATTGATGCGTGATTGGTTAGTTTGTGCGAGGGCAAAGGTAACGTTTATTTCGGGAACTTTCTGTAGGAATGTTTATATATATAGACCTGTGTGAGTGGTTGGTCGGTGATTAAGTGAGTTTCCTTTTGTGTGACGTAGATATTTAGTTTCGCTGGTGTCTTCCTAGTAATTTATTGTTCACTATACAGTTATTAAACTTTAGTATTATTTAATCTATCGTCGGATCTCGTGTTTATTTATTTTACAGCTGTAATAGTTTCGTTTTCTAAAGGGTTGTAGTTAGATCAACTAACTCCCCCCTACTATAACGTGCTAGAACAACCTCAGCTGTTACAGCTACCAAGCCAAAGGGATAGGCTTTAGCTCTGGGCGTGAGTGGAAAGAGCAAAGAGAAGTAGCCGTCAACGCTTTGCGGTCTCTGGGCATGGGCAAAAATGTCATGGCTGAGCGAATCTCGGAGATTGCAGACCATTTGATGACAAAGCTAGCCAGTTTGAAAGGACAACCTGCGGATATATCTAATTTGATTACTTTTGCCGTTGCCAAGGTTATCGGGTCAATGGTTACTGGTGAGTGTTTTCAGGATGAGGATGAGAATTTCCAAAGAACTTTCCGATATTTTACCCAAAACATTGCAGATGCGGGTCCTACAGCATTGCCCAATTATTTCCCCTTCTTACAGTATTTTCCCGGAGACCTGTTTAAAGCAAAGACAATAAAAAACAGGGCACACTACATAATGAATACGTTCATTGCAAAGTTGATCCAACAAAAAGGTTCCGATAAATTCGATGAGAACAACACAGATAACTTTATTGCTGCTTACGTCAAAGAGATGAATCGGAAAGTAAATGCGGGTCAACCCACAACCATGGATACTGTCAATCTGAAGAGGTGTATTTATGATCTGTTTGGGGCTGGGACGGAAACTTCATGTACAACCTTGAGCTGGTGCGTATTGTATTTACTCCATAACCCGGACATGCAGGAGAAGCTTCATCAAGAGATGGCGAGAGAAGTTGGCACCCACCGTTTGCCGAACATGAACGACAAAATCAAGCTAGTGTACTTAAATGCTTTTATTCTGGAGACTGAGCGATTGGCTGACATCGTTCCATTTAATCTGCTGCACCAAAACTCAGAAGAATTTACACTTTGCGGTTACACCATCCCGAAAGGGACACGGCTTCTTCCTAACCTGAATTCCGTTCTTTGGGAGAAGGACATCTGGGGCGAGGATGCTATGAGCTTTCGTCCAGACGATTCATAGATCAGGACGGGAAACTTAGACACTTTGAGGAATTTATTCCATTTTCAATCGGGAAACGAGCGTGTGCAGGAGAATCACTGGCTTTAACAGAGATATTCCTTTTTTTCGCAACCATGATTCAACGCTTCAAGTTTTTGCCCGCCACTCCGACATCTCTTCCATCGTTACAAGATGTGTTTGGATTTACGGCACGTCCAGTTCCTTATGAAGTTCGAGCTATAGATAGGAGAACCTTGACCTTGGTCTCTGACGTTAACTTCCACTGATAAAGATCGGGATTGCCTTGAAATAGTAGCAGAGAAGCAATCCAGCAAATATTAATTTTTAATGGAGATACTTTTGACAGGGATTTGCACGATGTTGATTGATGGCGATGACAGTTTTATCATGTTGTTAGATGTGATTTAAGGTTTGTTTCATGTCCGTAGATGGAGATCACGGTTTGTACTATGTTGTTATTTGGAAGTGCTGACTTGTACCATTTTGTTACATGGGAGTGAGGTCTTACACCATGTTGTTAGATGGGAATGATGATTTGTACCATGTTGTTAGATGGAATTACTGTTTGTGTTAATTTACCAGGTGGGGGTCATAGCTTATACCGTGTTAACAGATCGTTTTAAATTACGAAGTTTGTGTACGTAAGTGTAAAGAACATTATGTAGATAATTATTGAAAATATATTATTCGAATCATAACCGCTATCTACTAGACATTTAACAACTCAGCAGTTACAGTTGCTGACTAATTCTATACTATCTAGCTGAACCGCCCGTCTATAGATAGAATTTCAGAAGTCGTTAAAGAGTCTTTTTTTTTTTTTTACACAATAATAATAATTGATATTCAAACATCTGCGTCCCAAAATAATTAAGATAGACATGGGCGGGTGCTGGGGCAGGGAACAGGTTGGCTGGAAGTTGGGCGTGAAATTCAAGAAAATATTGACTCCGGTTCAAGTTTTTAGGGCGATCTGTGCTTGTAAAATTTGGAATGGCGTTCTCAAGCCTATGTGGGGAAAAAGTGAGTGATACAATGTGTCAAAAATATGAAATATGTTACTTTCAGCTGAATGAATATATCAATAAATGTTCTATTGACAACCTTGAGTACTGTTATGCACCGGATTAGTGAACATACAGCCTTGCTTTCATGCCGAAATAGAACGGTGTTGTCTGAATAAAAATGGCCACAATATAACTCCTTTTTTGCATTTTATTTTCTTAAACTTGCGTGGATGGCATTATTGTTGTTGTACTTATTTCTACAATTTAATGTGGTCAACAATAATTTTAAATTGTTATAATGCTTATCCAAGGCACACTAATTATTATGAAGTGAAATGTTTATTTAAATCGAAACTATTAATCGAATATTACCAACCAAGAATTTTAAACTTTGCCAGAAGAATATTTGGTACTGGCTGTCGAAATACAATCTACAATATTCTACATGTATTCGAAGCAAAATATTTCTCATTTCAATTGTGTAGGTGCCATGGATGTGTGACAGACAAAACCAGATAATGTGCCTATCATGTCTGCCAACCTGAATCACAATGTACCACATCTTTTACCCACCCTTGTCAAATTCATTAAACTTAGCATATAGACTTCTCTAGCTCTCAGGAACCACGAAATCAACTCATCCTAACTCAATGTTATGTCCTATCAACAAGAAACACTGCCAAACGGTAAACACACGTCTCAAAGCATAAATAACCCCAGCTACATACAATTCAACCTACCAGACAGACAAACTAAAAGAAAGCCGGCATTCGAGCACTATGAAACCTCATCCTTAACCTTTCCTCCTCGTCTCATCCAAAATAAATAAATAAAATGTGTCCATGGTCGCAATAATGACATGTCTGTGTCCAGAGTCTCATCGAAGAATATTCTTTACACACTTAATAAGTGGACTCAGAAAATTAGCAGCAGCTATGATTACCTACAAGTTAAAACGATGGATATGCAACAGTGCTCTCACTTTAACATGGATTTCCTAACGTTTTTGTGTGGGTTTACAAGTCTGTGATTTGATTATGGTCACAGATATTTTACAGGCCTAAAAAGCCCTCGCCGTGGCTAAATTTGGAGAAAAAAAATCATAACTTATAAACACATAAAAGGATAAACAAGAAAAGTGAGACATAAATTCCAAGAACAACGAAATTCCTAGAATAAATGCCTAAAACCAATCTACACAACAAGGAAAAAAAATTCACTGCTGCGAGGAAGAAATGCCCAGACCTGAAAAAATTACGTGTGGAAGATAGTTCTATTTGCTACTATGTCTATTCCTTTGACATGAAAGCGAAGTATCGTAATTTTGTAATAAATGAAAATAGGCCTAAAAATATCAAATAATGCTTTCTCCTCAACAATGATGGCCTCCCTCCAGCCTTTGTTTTGTTTCGACTTTAAACTGCGGTTGCGTTTCAAAGTTTGAAGGCATGAGTTTCTGTGCCGTCTGCCTTATGCACGGGCCATGCGGGTGTTACTGTGCCAGTTGTGAATTGTTTTCTACCGAGATCTACATAATCTGTGTGCCGATTTTGCCTGTTGTTTTCTATCTTGATCTTCATAATCTGTGGGCCGACTGAGTAACTAGATCTAGATCTGCATGCCTCCTAACAGCAAGATGATATTGAAACCCGTTCAAGTCCTTACACTTGTGGACACAAAAATTCAGTCTGTATCAGGAATTGTTGGTACCTTTCTATATTGCGGCTTGATATACATTGGAAGCTTAAAAATTGTAAAGAGCAAGCTCTCCATCATAGGAAAAGGCCACAATTTATCGAGGTGTGAATTGGACAGCAGTTTGCACGTTTCAACAACATACGTGGCAGCTGGACACATTTTGTCACCTAAAATATAATTATGACAAGATAGAGTGATTGTGGAATTTATCGCCACCATCATTGAGCTATGGCACCTGTTATTCCATGCGTAAATTTCTATGTATTATAACTTACTTAAAGTCGACCAGAATATATGTGCAGTTTATATCATAAGAAATGTAAAACTCCCTTTAAAATGGAAATGATATTAACTTATTCACTGATAAGTTCCCAGGTGGGTCATAACTTCTTCATTCTACGTAGATCATATTTTCCTGTCTCATAAATTACATAGCTTGTCTATTTGTCAACATCGTCTACCACCATAGGTGGCACCAACAGACTTTTGGAACAAGAACAACAACAGCGATCTAACAACAACAACAACAACAACAAAATGACACAACGACAACAGCAGCAGCAATAAGAAATGTTTTGACAGGAACCACATTAATTTTCGCATATAATAGTTGTTATCAAATTACCAATCTACTAATGCTAAGCGTTGACCAAGTTATAATCATTAGAGTTTAATAGTTTGCACTCTTATTATGCACGAAAACAATATATAATCTTTGGCGACGTGGCTGTGGGGTGTTCATCGCTGAGGAAATTTTCATCAGGTAAATGATTAAGACACTTTGAAAATAAGCGCTGTAAATTTCGTATAGGCATTCAGGGAGTCCTGGATTTCGAATGTGATGGTTACAGCTACACATCTATCTTATTATCAAAAACAAATAAATAAATAAATAAATAAATAAATAATGCCGGGAGTCATTCATAGTGGTTCATTTTTGGCCGTTCTTTTTTTTTTTTTTTCAAAAATTATAAAATATTTTTCTTTAACTGTCAACTAATCGATCCCAATCGCTTTTGTATTGGCGGATTGTGTTTCAAGTTTCGGGTATTTATAAATAAAAAATAATTTTGTAAAGTGTAAAACACAATGATCATTGTTTTGGATCCCTGTAGTGTGCCGACCCCAGCGGAAACGATATTAACAAGCGTTCAATTCAGTGCACCAACTTTCCTGCAAGAAATGAGTGCGCTATGCTCTCGTGCTCATGAAATCTATAATAAGAGCTGGTAAGAGTGTAGAATATGGGAAGCTTCGTAGACAAAAAGAAAAAAAAAAGAGATAGATAAACGGTGAGTTCACAAGTTTATCCCGGATAATGCCGGGTACATTATCTGGTCTAATATATTGGTAATAAAAAATAGAAAACTCGCGGGATTTTTTAATACACCCACCGTCACTTGTACATTTCGGATTTGCCTGAGATTTTACAAGTGCCTTTCTTTGTCCTGTAGAAGGGTTTTTTTTTTTTTAAGATTTGGAGACTTGAAACGGTGGAAAATTATTTTTCCGAGTTAGTATTGTGCCTCTAGTTTTGCCTGCATGTACTTTCTTTCCCATTAATAGATAATACTATCACTTCTTGCTGTGTGTTCACCATTAAACACACCAACCCGCGCGCAAACCATAGCCATAATTATTACGTCATTGCTGTGGGGGTGCCACAGACTAATAAATTAACCAGACTGGATGATCCCATTGTGTGATGTCACAAAACAGCGAAGGTCATGAACCATCCGCCATATTAGGTTTAAGGTAACGACCGACCCTTCAGTATAGCTACAATTTTGAATGACACCATTTTGACGCGCCTACTGAACGCGGAAGTTTGGTTCCGCACCAAGAAATTAATACATGTACAACCAATCTTGACAAATGAAAAGAAATTTCTACTGCAGATAGAACTAGAATCGGAATTTCCCGAGCGGCGGCCATATTGGTTATACAGTCGTCGCTCGGGAAATTCCGTAAAAAACGACACAGCCCGAAGCTCGTGTTTCCAGTCTGGTTAATTTATTAGTCTATGGGGGGTGCGCATGGCGTCATTACGTAAAGGGAGAGCACTAAAGCTTATCTTTGAACGAGTAAAAAAAATAATTAATTAAATAGACTTAAAATGACCGGGCCAGATGAAGCAGATCCATTATAATCTCTCAGAATTGAAACTATTAAACATATATATCCCTGGTAGGGCCGGGGACCTCGCCTAGTATAATAATAATGATAATAAAAATTACCCGATTTTTAACCAGATCTTCCACCGCCAGCACAGCCTGGAGTGGCGTGAAATTTTGAAGGTTCTCACCTTTCGACCTGCACCTTGGGGTTTGTTTTTGTTTGTTGTTGCTCTCAATTTTTTTTCTAGACTTGGAGCTTTGAGTTCATTGAGTTTTCTTCATGTCGCTGACTGATGGCTTCGGAACTTTTTTTTTTTTTTACACGAAGGCTTGAGCTCATGATGTCATCACTTCCGCTGATGTATTCACCAACACACTGTCCAGTGCGCAGATTTGTGTGATTTTACGAGAATATAATGCTCGTCCGTTGAAGGGTGGGATATATTTAACGCGCGAGGGGATTACAGCAATGAAGTGTTCAATGGAAAAGCAGGACTTGTCCAATTTGACCTCATTTCATTGAAAGTCAATTTTCGAGGAAACAAAAACGTGTTACCACCATGGGCAGACATCAAACATTACAGAAATGGCTATTGTCTAACATACATAAACTGGAAAAAAGTCCAAACATAATGGCATTCATTGCAAGTCTTCAAAGTTTAAATCTGCATTTTCTCCAAATTTTTTCCTTTGAGCCCTTCAAATGAAAACGCTGCGCACGTTAAAGATATCCTGGCAGTTGGAAGTCAAAAAGAGCAGGCCTGGCAAGGCCGTTGCTCCGGCAAAATTAAAGTAACACTAATCCTTATTACCCCACGCCACCCCCACCAGAAAAAAAAAAAACGCCGACCGACGATACACAGCGGCGACAGCGTGTCTGCTCCAGTTGTAACTGTAACGCAATGACACTAAAGGCACATTTCTCAGATCGCATCAACGAAGTATACAGAAAACAAATGAAAAACAACAATAACAAAAAAAAACAACAACGATAAATCCAAATAAAGCTAAAGAAGCGGACACGTTATAGCAGGACTGAAACTAACGAAGAGATTTATCCCGGGCTATGCTGGGTACCTAAGCTAATTTTGTTAAAATTTTTCTGAAGGCAATCAGCACAGACATATTTCTTTCTGGCATTTCAAAGTTTGCTATATTAATTATGTGTGTGCACCTGAAGAAAGGTCCCAGTTGTCGATACAGCTATTTTTGAGCTAGGGGGTGTAAAGGTAGAAAAAGTCGTGCCTAGTCGAAAATGTACTTCTAGCAGAAAACACAAGTTTAAGCATTTCTAAATAGCATATGAAAAGGATTTTGGAATATTTTATGTCTAAATATTATTTTATTAATTATTTGTACAACATGTGACTCTTCAAGAAGTAATATTGAAGTGATTGTTGCTAGGGGACAGTGAACTCATTACAAAGCCGTTATAGAGATAATACTGAGTAGTGTTCACTGCTCATCTATAGTTTACCGTGTAACATGCCACGGTCCCCTAAACACAGCCAAGTCGGAAGTTTTTTGGATCTTGTTAGGAGAGCGCAGTATTTTAGGCCGCCTTTAGATAGGGCTTCAGTTTTCATTTTTCATTCTTCATTCTTCTTTCTTCATTCTTCTTTCTTCATTCTTCTTTCTTCATTATTCATTCTTCTTTCTTCTTTCTTCATTCTTCATTCTTCTTTCTTCATTCTTCTTTCTTCATTCTTCATTCTTCATTCTTCATTCTTCATTCTTCATTCTTCATTCTTCTTTCTTCATTCTTCATTCTTCATTCTTCTTTCTTCATTCTTCATTCTTCATTCTTCTTTCTTCATTCTTCATTCTTCATTCTTCTTTCTTCATTCTTCATTCTTCTTTCTTCTTTCTTCATTCTTCATTCTTCTTTCTTCTTTCTTCATTCTTCATTCTTCATTCTTCTTTCTTCATTCTTCATTCTTCATTCTTCTTTCTTCATTCTTCATTCTTCATTCTTCTTTCTTCATTCTTCATTCTTCATTCTTCTTTCTTCATTCTTCATTCTTCATTCTTCTTTCTTCATTCTTCATTCTTCATTCTTCTTTCTTCATTCTTCATTCTTCTTTCTTCTTTCTTCATTCTTCATTCTTCTTTCTTCTTTCTTCATTCTTCATTCTTCATTCTTCATTCTTCATTCTTCATTCTTCTTTCTTCATTCTTCATTCTTCTTTCTTCTTTCTTCATTCTTCATTCTTCATTCTTCTTTCTTCTTTCTTCATTCTTCATTCTTCATTCTTCATTCTTCATTCTTCTTTCTTCATTCTTCATTCTTCATTCTTCTTTCTTCTTTCTTCTTTCTTCATTCTTCATTCTTCATTCTTCTTTCTTCATTCTTCATTCTTCATTCTTCTTTCTTCATTCTTCATTCTTCATTCTTCTTTCTTCATTCTTCATTCTTCATTCTTCTTTCTTCATTCTTCATTCTTCTTTCTTCTTTCTTCATTCTTCATTCTTCTTTCTTCTTTCTTCATTCTTCATTCTTCTTTCTTCATTATTCATTCTTCTTTCTTCTTTCTTCATTCTTCATTCTTCTTTCTTCTTTCTTCATTCTTCATTCTTCATTCTTCATTCTTCATTCTTCTTTCTTCATTATTCATTCTTCTTTCTTCATTCTTCATTCTTCTTTCTTCTTTCTTCATTCTTCATTCTTCTTTCTTCATTCTTCATTCTTCATTCTTCTTTCTTCATTATTCATTCTTCATTCTTCATTCTTCATTCTTCATTCTTCATTCTTCTTTCTTCATTATTCATTCTTCTTTCTTCATTCTTCATTCTTCTTTCTTCTTTCTTCATTCTTCATTCTTCTTTCTTCATTCTTCATTCTTCATTCTTCTTTCTTCATTATTCATTCTTCTTTCTTCATTCTTCATTCTTCATTCTTCTTTCTTCATTATTCATTCTTCTTTCTTCTTTCTTCATTCTTCATTCTTCATTCTTCTTTCTTCATTCTTCATTCTTCATTCTTCTGTCTTCTTTCTTCATTCTTCTTTCTTCATTATTCATTCTTCTTTCTTCATTCTTCATTCTTCTTTCTTCTTTCTTCATTCTTCATTCTTCATTCTTCATTCTTCTTTCTTCATTATTCATTCTTCATTCTTCATTCTTCTTTCTTCATTATTCATTCTTCATTCTTCATTCTTCATTCTTCATTCTTCATTCTTCTTTCTTCATTATTCATTCTTCATTCTTCATTCTTCTTTCTTCATTATTCATTCTTCATTCTTCATTCTTCATTCTTCATTCTTCATTCTTCTTTCTTCATTATTCATTCTTCTTTCTTCATTCTTCATTCTTCTTTCTTCTTTCTTCATTCTTCATTCTTCTTTCTTCATTCTTCATTCTTCATTCTTCTTTCTTCATTATTCATTCTTCATTCTTCATTCTTCATTCTTCATTCTTCATTCTTCTTTCTTCATTATTCATTCTTCTTTCTTCATTCTTCATTCTTCTTTCTTCTTTCTTCATTCTTCATTCTTCTTTCTTCATTCTTCATTCTTCATTCTTCTTTCTTCATTATTCATTCTTCTTTCTTCATTCTTCATTCTTCATTCTTCTTTCTTCATTATTCATTCTTCTTTCTTCTTTCTTCATTCTTCATTCTTCATTCTTCTTTCTTCATTCTTCATTCTTCTTTCTTCTTTCTTCATTCTTCATTCTTCATTCTTCTTTCTTCATTCTTCATTCTTCTTTCTTCTTTCTTCATTCTTCATTCTTCTGTCTTCTTTCTTCATTCTTCATTCTTCATTCTTCTTTCTTCTTTCTTCTTTCTTCATTCTTCATTCTTCATTCTTCATTCTTCATTCTTCATTCTTCTTTCTTCATTCTTCATTCTTCATTCTTCATTCTTCATTCTTCATTCTTCTTTCTTCTTTCTTCATTCTTCATTCTTCATTCTTCATTCTTCATTCTTCATTCTTCATTCTTCATTCTTCTTTCTTCATTCTTCATTCTTCATTCTTCATTCTTCACTCTTCACTCTTCACTCTTCACTCTTCATCCATGAATAAGTGAATAGCCCTCCTGACAACAAGAATGAACTTGCTCATTTCTAGGGTGGAATGAAGAGAGGTGGGGGCGTGGCTCCTTTCATTTCAAACACATTTTTGTCACAAAGTCAAAATCTGAGTTCAGAATAGAATTTCTCATTAAATTCTACTGTGATTTGATACTAAATCTCGTATGATTATTGCGTTTTAAGTTTAAAGACCATGTGTGTATTATGTGTTTGGAAAACCCCAACGATCAAGAAAATGAAGAGTGAATAGTGAAAAGTGAATCATCAATGTAAACAATCAAGAAAATGAAGAGTGAATAGTGAAAAGTGAATCATCAATGTAAACAATCAAGAAAATGAAGAGTGAATAGTGAAAAGTGAATCATCAATGTAAACGATCAAGAAAATGAAGAGTGAATAGTGAAAAGTGAATCATCAATGTAAACAATCAAGAAAATGAAGAGTGAATAGTGAAAAGTGAATCATCAATGTAAACGATCAAGGAAATGAAGAGTGAATAGTGAAAAGTGAATCATCAATGTAAACAATCAAGAAAATGAAGAGTGAATAGTGAAAAGTGAATCATCAATGTAAACAATCAAGAAAATGAAGAGTGAAAAGTGAAAATTAAAGAGTGAAAAATGAAGCCCTATCTAAAGGCGGCCTTACATAGAGACTAGAGCTGAGCAGTGAACACAACTCAGTAGTTTCCCTATTTGCCTTTATAATAAAACTACGCTCCCCCAACAATATCCAAAAAGTATGTCATAGGAGAGAGCCGTTAAAGCTGTTATTCTCAAAAGTTTGTTTTTGTCCCCTGTCTTACAAAATGTGTCATATCTTCAAAACTACTTAAGATATTGTAAAAAAATTTAAAAGCAGCGTGTTCAGCATTGAATTTTCTAGAAGAATTTGCCCTTATCTCAAAATCCAAAATTTGCGACAACTGGGACCTTTCTCCAGGCACACACATGATATTGCGGGTTTTCTCATGCACACTCACATATTGCCAATAGTTATGTAGGACTGCAGCATTAATTTTGCCCCCGTGCTGCGTTCCTTAGTCGGCATAGTTATAGGGTTTTACGATTAGGGTCAGAATTTGACCTATTTTTCACCAGTTGGTCTGAATAATATGTTTGTTCACGCGTGGCCACTGCGCTGCTCCCATAGACTGGTTTCAAAAATGTTTTTTTTTTTAGTTTAAGTTTGACGCGCTTCCGTACGGTAACGGCCATCTCCTGCTTCTCATGGTTTTTTCGTTATCTCTCTTTGGGCTAGCTTTGAGCCCACAGATGCCTATAGGGGATGATGTTAAAGATCCAACTGGAAACAGCCCGTATTAAAAATATAACGGGAGAAAACTCCCACTGTACAGTCTGCTTATCTGAAATTAAAATAAAAGGCCGTTAAATCAACTTGTAGAGTTCGGCCTCTTTCAGAATGACAACATGCGCTGCGGGTTCACGTCGGAAAATAATTCTTTCCTGGATTCGCAGGCGTAATGCCTTCTTTGAATATGCTCGAAATCCATACATTCTGTTGAAATATGCCAAACAGTTCCACACTATACATTAGGGGGGGGGGGGGGCTTGTCCTCGGAGTAAAAAGCTACGAGTGGGTTGGGAATGACCCAGATGGAGTCTGCGAAAGAGAGTTTACTCTGAGAGGCAGCTCTCCACTGTTCCGCGTTCATCTAGGACACAGAATGTAATTTGTTCATCCCATCTAACCTGCCATCTCGTGTTGATGTAAATGTTTACGGCTGGTTTGAAATCTTCATGCAGGATCGCCAGCTATTCTGTGGGCCGCTTTCAAGCTTCCTTGGCCAGGATTGCCCTCCTCTGGATGGTGCTTAATTGCAGTGGCGGCTTTTGTTCAATACCGTCTATTCTGGGGCCCCTGAAGCAAATGACATCATCATCTATATGCAAAGACCAGTCATCAACGTTTTGTATGAGTGTTTCTGTAATCAGTTTAATTTTGATATTAAATAGATTGGGATATATTACTTCTCCGGTAGACTCTTTGTTCTTGCTCAAAAGGGTCTGACAAAGTAGAATTGACTTTTACCTGGAAGGAGCAGTCACTGAAGAAGTTCGGGACGACGAATTGTAGGTTGCCTCTCAGGCCAAGCCCATGGAGATACCTCTATATACTGCGCCTCCAGGTGTAGACGAAGGCTTTTTCTAGATGGAAGAAAACCGCATCTGCATATTGTTTGGAAAAAAGGCTTTTCTGATGAATGTTTCCACACCGACGAGATGGTCCATCGTGCAGGACTTCCCCAAAATCCAAATTGAAATGGGAAGAGGGACTGTCTTGTTCATAATATCCAATTTAGACGTTTTGTAACCATTCGTTCCAACAGCAGATGCAGTTAATTATGGGTGATAACTTTTGGGGTCTGAATTGTCTTTATTGGATTTTGCTACGGGGATAATAATGTTAGATTTCCTCCAGTTTGGAGGAAAGATTCCTGGGGTCCGGATATGGAATTAATAGATTAATAGGCAATTTGGAAAGTTTTCATTCAGTTCATAAGTTACATCTCATAAGTGCCATTTAGAGAATGTCATATTTGAACGCTGGTTTTTTTTGGGTTGTTTTTTCAATTAAAATATTTTAAAAAAATGTCATACATACCTCAAAACATCCCTTCTTGGTATGCAGGGGCTCAAATATGATTTGCAAATTAACAACGGTTTATGACAGATGTGTGTAGGTGAGTGGGGGTGGGGTTGGGGACAGATAGGGTTGTGGGATGGAGAGGAAATAGTATAATAAGTAATGCAGTAGAACGGGATATATAACAGTTGGGGATTGAGGGACACGCTGGGGAAACAAAGGAGGAGGGGGGTGTAACAGGGCGACAGACAGGCAAGGTATAGCTAGCGTGGGAAGATAGCTAACGGCGGGGAGACAGAGTTATTGTAGGCCAGAGGGGGAAAGTAGCCGATGCAACTGAAGTGCTTTGACACCCGAAAAGGGTAATGTTTACTTGACCGCCGTACTTGTCGATCAGATCACCTGGGAATTGCTTGGGGGGGTAGAGCTGTTTCAATAGTATTTGACGTGGAGTCGACGGGGGTGGCTATTAGGATAACTAATGTACACTCGGTGAGCGTCTTGGGACGCTACCTGACTGGGTATAAATCCCCGAACGCTCCTTCCAACTTCAGACCGCTGAGAGCACTCACCAGCTTCGTGCCGAAGAGGAGACCACAACTGCAACTGTAACTTTGTACTAGTCTTGTGAGTGGGGAAGGTCAGGGAACCCGCAAACATCCTTTGTCAGAGCGTGGTATCTTTGGTATCTTGTCGGCATTTGAGCTGTTGCTGAGTGGTAAGTTAATTGTACGATGTATGTGTATTTTACTTAATGTTCATGATTGTAGAACCTAAATCTAGTGGGTCTACTTTGGTATAACTACTGCCTCTGAGAGAGTCACGGAAACGCCGTTACATATATGTTACGAAACCTTATAGGATGGGGTCTGTTAGAGAGAGCGTTATTCTTCGTGGGGAACGTGTAAATATCATTAAAACTGTATTGATCGTTTATTCTATTGCCTATATGGGAGCCTATGGAGTATGGGAGCTGCAGCCTGACTTATAACAGTGTCAGCGGTTAAAAGTATTAATGACGAATATCCGTCATGGAGTAAGTACGGAAGTCATGCCTTCCAGCAGTAGATTAGGAAGTTGCGATTGTTTTTCTACAGAGGAGGAAGAACAACACCTTCTTGGTCTCAACTTCTTGTACTTTGATTAACGACATCGTGGCTTCTTGGCTTCCCGACCTATTGGTACCTGCCGATACCTGTTGATCTAACTGCGCAGTCAAGCCAGGGTAGAGAGGAAGAACCAGTGCCCAGATAGCGCCATACACCCCTAAAGGAGAGGTTTCCTTATGCTGAATGTTCCCATGTGTTTTATAAAATGTGCTAGAAATTGAATATTACGAAGCCATTTAATTAGCATGTACTGATTTGCACCAACTTCATTCCATCGAAATTCACATGAAATTGTATGACCTGTGTTCCTATTATTATTGAATGAATTAATAATTATTGTATATATGTAAGCAATACAGATATCGTTTGTTATAACTTATAGAAGAGAGATAGTCGATTATTTAGTGTGTTTGTGCCGTGCCCATCACGGCTGGTGTCAGAAGAAAGTTAGTGAGAGAAAGTGGAAACATCCCAATGGTGTCAGAAGTGGGATCCTGCTAGTAAATAACATTTGATTTTGATCTGGGTCGTGTCAAGGGGCTATTGTGTGATTGTGTGGACAGGTCATCTGCCCTGAGGCGAGTGAGAGAGATTGACATTTAGTGCTTGCGACATGCTCTGATTTTACCTGTGCATTGACTGTTCAATTTTATCTTTTGTCACAGAGAAAATTGTTGTTGCTATTGCAGGAATATTGTTGTTAACTTCACAGTTACGATCCACGCTTTATTGTTAGCTTTGTTTACAGGTCAATTGCTGATGGACTATCTGGGCGCACTGAAGCTTGCCAGACAAGAAGGCATTAGTGATGAGGAATTCAAAATTAGGTGGGACGAAGAGAAAGCCCAAAACCGAGAACAAAGGGCTATCGAACGAGAAGAAAAGGAGCGCGAACGAGAAGAAAAGGAGAAGGAAAGACAATTTGAAAGGGAGAGAATGGAATACGAACGGGAACTAGCCAAAAACGGGTGTCACAATGGTAAAGGGAATGGAAAATCTGCTGCCCCGAAGGTACCTAAAATTGCCATTTTTGATGACTCGCGCGAGGATCTCGACTCGTATTTGAAAAGATTTGAAAGGCTCGCGCAGGCAAATGATTGGGAAGAAGACACCTGGGCAGACATGTTAGGGGCATTGTTAACTGGCAGGGCGTTAGATGTTTATTCCGGTCTCAGCGATGAAGACAGTAGGGATTACGAGAAGGTAAAGAAGGTGTTGTTCAAGAAGTATCACCTCACGGCAGAGGGTTATAGGCGTAAGTTTAGGGAGAGTCGTCTAGATAAGGACGAAACTTATACGCAGCTGTCCGTGAGATTGCAGAGATATTTTGAGAGGTGGGTAGACCTCTCAGAGGCAGAGAGAACTATGGAAGGGATTACGGATCTGTTAGTCAGGGAGCAGATGTTGAAGATTGTCGACTGTAATCTTTCCATATATTTGAAAGAGAGGGACCCCAAGTCCGTGCATGAGTTAGTTGAGATGGCGGACTTGTATAGTGAGGCTCATCAGTCGAAGCGAGGGCTGGAGCAACAGCAGAAGTCAGGTAAGAGGGTTGAGGAGAGCAGAAGTAAGGGTTTAGGAGTGAGTAAACCGGTATGCTTCAACTGTGGCTCTCCCAATCACCTGAGTAGGCAGTGTGACCAGGGCAGGACGAAGAAGGGTGCTGCTGCCACTGTCGAGGACAACCGAGGTAAGTCCCAGCGTGAGAGTGGGCGTGGTTGTTTTGTGTGTGGGTCACTTCTCCATATTGCGAGATTCTGTAGGAAGAGACAGAAAGAGACGACCGCAGTCGTACTAACCAGCGATGAGGAAGCCGATGACAGTCAGTGGGAGTCATCGGGCAGGGCGAATACTCAACCAGGGGCTGAGCAGAGTGTTGGGCCACAGACCTTCATTTCTTGGGAGACGGAAGGTAAGAGTATTGAGTTAGAAGGTTCGACAGAACATGAGCCCGAAGACGATGTTCCGGAGAATGATTTATCCGCTCCATTTTTGGAGAAGGGGAGGATAGGGGATAAAGAGATTACTATCCTTCGTGACACGGGATGCACGTGTGCGATTATAAAAAGGGACAAACTGCCTCCTAACAGCTTAACTGGGAAGAACAGGAGTTATGTCCTGATGGACGGGACGAGAAGGTCTGCTCCTGTCGCGGAAATGTGGGTAGAAACCCCATTTTATACTGGGCTTCTCAAAGCGCTAGTAGTGGAAGACCCAGTGGCCGATTTGATTATAGGAAACATAAAGGGGGCGTCTCTTGAGAAGATAAGTGTGGTACTCACGCGATCTCGCAAGGTGGAGATTGACAAGGAAGAGCATGAGTGTGAGAATGCGAGTGCGAAAGTGAGTCAGACCACAGATAATGAGGAGGCCAAGGGCAACTCAACGGAGGAGGTAAGGGTAGGGGCCAAGATAGGGGAACTCACACCAGGTGAGATAGCCCGGGCCCAGAGAGAGGACGAAACTTTGAGAGTTTTAAGGGAGAGAGCCACGTTGGAGCAATCGGCTGAGGTAGATACTCACATAAAGGAGAGTAAGGGAATTTACTATCGGGTAAAGAAGGCCGGGGCTGGACGTGCTGATGTGGAGCAGTTGTTGGTACCTAAGCAGTACCGAAGTGAGCTGATGAAGATAGCTCACGAAGGAGTGTTCGGGGGACACTTAGGAATTTCGCGCACACAGGACAGAATAATGCAGTCGTTCTTTTGGCCTGGGATAGGTGCGGACGTAGGTCGTTTCTGTCGATCGTGTGACGCGTGTCAAAGGACATCCAATAAAGGTAGGGTGACAAAGGTACCCCTAGTGCCGACACCCCTGATCGACACGCCCTTTTCGCGCGTCGCCATAGATTTGGTTGGTCCACTTCCGCGTACGGAACATGGGAGATCGCGTTATATTTTGACGCTAGTAGATTATGCCACGCGTTTCCCGGATGCCGTAGCCTTAAGGGGGATATCAGCTGAGCAGGTCAGTGAAGCGTTAATGGAAATATTTTCTCGGTTAGGCATACCAAAGGAAATAGTTTCAGATAGGGGATCACAGTTTACCGGTGAGCTGATGAGAGAGGTCAGTGCACTTCTCAAAACGAAACAGATATTCTGCTCGCCCTACCACGCGATGGCCAATGGTCTGTGTGAAAGATTTAACGGAGTGCTGAAGAATATGCTTCGCCGAGTAGCTCATGACAGACCCAAGGACTGGGACAGAATGTTGTGTCCACTGCTGTTCGCGTATCGCGAAACCCCACAGGCCAGTACAGGTTTTTCGCCGTTTGAACTAGTGTTCGGTCACCCTGCGAGAGGACCACTTGCAATACTGAAGAATCTGTGGACTGGGGAAGCGGAGTCAGAAACGAGGTCATCGTACGAATACGTGGTAGATATGAGGGAACGATTGGAGGATGCCATGAAAGTCGTAGCCGAGAACAGCAGCGTCGAAAAACACAGGCAGAAGAAATACTACGATAGGGGGGCCAAACAGAGGAAATTCCAAGTGGGCGATTCCGTCCTCATACTTCTCCCAAGTGACGGATCGAAACTACAGATGACTTGGAAAGGGCCTTACAAAGTAGAAGAGCAGAGAGGGTCAGTGAACTACATGGTGAACGTCAAGGGGAAGAGACGACTGTATCACGCGAATATGCTGAAGAAGTATATTGAGAGGGAAGACGAACAGGAAAACACAGAGGCAATAGCTGCAGCTATAATTGACGAGACCGATGAAGGAGAGGAAGCGACTTCGATGCCTCTGGAGACAGTCATGCCTAAGCTAGAACAGACCGAAACCTACAGGGATGTACAGTTAGGGGACACGCTAGATCAGGATCAGAGAGAACAGATGCAAGAGCTCATGGAAGAATACAAAGATATATTTACCGATGTACCGGGGCTCACTGACCTGATCAAGCACAGAATCCCATTGCTAGATCAAAACCCTGTGAAGGTAAGACCCTACCAACTACCGTACTCAACTAGAGAAGCTGTCAATGCTGAGGTAGGCAAGATGCTTGCGGCCAGAATCATCGAACCGTCCGAGTCCCCGTACAATAGTCCAATTGTATTAGTTAAGAAGCCCGATGGTCAACATCGTTTCTGCAACGACTACAGGCGGCTAAATGTTGTGACTGCCGATGACGCCGAACCGATGCCTGAGGTAGAAGCCATTATTTCCAATCTAGCGGAGGCAAAATATTTCACCAAGCTGGACTTGACAAAGGGCTTTTATCAAGTTCCGATGGCCGAGGAAGATAAACACCTGACGGCGTTCGCCACACCGTTTGGGCTATACCAGTACAGGGTCATGCCGTTCGGGTTGAAGGGATCCCCCGCCACATTTAACAGGCTCATGAGGAAAGTATTAAAAGATGCTGGCGAAGGGGTAGATGCATTTGTAGACGACTGTCTTATACACAGTGCAAATTGGCCTGACCACTTGGAACGTTGTCGGAATGTCTTCGAGCGACTGAGACGGGCAAATTTAAAAGCTAGACCTACCAAGACGCTAATAGGGATGACAGAAGTCGAGTACTTAGGCCATAAGCTGGGACAGGGGACTGTAAGACCGCAGGAGAGTAAGGTGCGAGCCATTGTCGACTGTGACCGACCGACGACCAAGACACAAGTGAGGAGTTTCCTGGGGCTAACGGGGTACTATCGGAAGTTTGTACCAAATTACAGTGCAATCTCGGCGCCGTTGTCAGACCTCACAAAGAAGTCCCAGGGCACAAAGTTCGCGTGGGGACACGCGCAGGAGAACGCGTTCAATGCCCTAAAAATTTGTTTGAGTTCCGAGCCGATACTACGGATGCCAGACTGGAACAAGGAACTGATTCTCCAGACAGACGCATCTAACCTTGGAGTGAGTGGCTGCCTACTTCAAGAAGACGAGGGTACGAAGTATCCAGTTGTATATGTTAGCAGAAAGTTGAAACCTGCGGAGAAGAACTACTCAACAATTGAAAAGGAATGCCTGGCCATAGTTTTCGCCGTTAGTAAGTTGCAGGCGTATCTGTATGGGAGAAACTTCGTGTTAGAGACGGACCACCGACCTCTAACTTGGATGCGAACTAAAGACCAGAAGAACGCGAGGGTAACTAGATGGAACCTGGCGCTGCAACCATATAACTTTCGAGTCAGCAACATCAGGGGGCGAGACGCTCTATGGGCCGACACTCTATCTAGATTACCAGTAGATTAATAATTTTATTAGCCGATTTTGCCAGGGAAAATCGACTTAAGTGGGGGCGATTGTAACAGGGCGACAGACAGGCAAGGTATAGCTAGCGTGGGAAGATAGCTAACGGCGGGGAGACAGAGTTATTGTAGGCCAGAGGGGGAAAGTAGCCGATGCAACTGAAGTGCTTTGACACCCGAAAAGGGTAATGTTTACTTGACCGCCGTACTTGTCGATCAGATCACCTGGGAATTGCTTGGGGGGGTAGAGCTGTTTCAATAGTATTTGACGTGGAGTCGACGGGGGTGGCTATTAGGATAACTAATGTACACTCGGTGAGCGTCTTGGGACGCTACCTGACTGGGTATAAATCCCCGAACGCTCCTTCCAACTTCAGACCGCTGAGAGCACTCACCAGCTTCGTGCCGAAGAGGAGACCACAACTGCAACTGTAACTTTGTACTAGTCTTGTGAGTGGGGAAGGTCAGGGAACCCGCAAACATCCTTTGTCAGAGCGTGGTATCTTTGGTATCTTGTCGGCATTTGAGCTGTTGCTGAGTGGTAAGTTAATTGTACGATGTATGTGTATTTTACTTAATGTTCATGATTGTAGAACCTAAATCTAGTGGGTCTACTTTGGTATAACTACTGCCTCTGAGAGAGTCACGGAAACGCCGTTACATATATGTTACGAAACCTTATAGGATGGGGTCTGTTAGAGAGAGCGTTATTCTTCGTGGGGAACGTGTAAATATCATTAAAACTGTATTGATCGTTTATTCTATTGCCTATATGGGAGCCTATGGAGTATGGGAGCTGCAGCCTGACTTATAACAGTGTCAGCGGTTAAAAGTATTAATGACGAATATCCGTCATGGAGTAAGTACGGAAGTCATGCCTTCCAGCAGTAGATTAGGAAGTTGCGATTGTTTTTCTACAGAGGAGGAAGAACAACACCTTCTTGGTCTCAACTTCTTGTACTTTGATTAACGACATCGTGGCTTCTTGGCTTCCCGACCTATTGGTACCTGCCGATACCTGTTGATCTAACTGCGCAGTCAAGCCAGGGTAGAGAGGAAGAACCAGTGCCCAGATAGCGCCATACACCCCTAAAGGAGAGGTTTCCTTATGCTGAATGTTCCCATGTGTTTTATAAAATGTGCTAGAAATTGAATATTACGAAGCCATTTAATTAGCATGTACTGATTTGCACCAACTTCATTCCATCGAAATTCACATGAAATTGTATGACCTGTGTTCCTATTATTATTGAATGAATTAATAATTATTGTATATATGTAAGCAATACAGATATCGTTTGTTATAACTTATAGAAGAGAGATAGTCGATTATTTAGTGTGTTTGTGCCGTGCCCATCACGGCTGGTGTCAGAAGAAAGTTAGTGAGAGAAAGTGGAAACATCACAGGGGGGAAGGGGGTGCAGGCCGGCGTGCCATATCAACTTATGCAGGAACATGTACTAAAAGGTCTAATGAAGCAAAGTGACTTTATTTTTGGGCATCTTTCCCAAACAGTAACAAATTCTATGTCGTAATGTAATGTTATACATTCAAAACTTGAAATGAAAGCAATGTCCTTCCAACTGACATTGTATTCTTTAGGCTACTATGTAGGTCACGATCAAAGTATAGAGGACATGATCTTCGCACCAGCCAATGAGAATTCTCAATTTATAGCTCCGTTCACAATCGACCAATCAGTGAAATAGAAACGAGTGGAAGGTCGGGGGTGATCACTAACTATGTTTTACTTGAAAGTATGGTGATTCTGTGTGCTTGTGTAGAAGGGAATAGGATGTCTCAGGCATGTTACCTTGACCTGGACATGTGGGCAACGATAAATAAAGATCTCGATACCAGGTTAACACTAAAACTCGTGGTTTTGGTGGCGAAACTGAGAGGTTATTTAGGCCTAATTTTGAGGCCCAACTGGCAGGCGTCTTACGACTTCTTCTTGACCCTCACTTCACCAAATGGCACATTACATTTCTTTGAACATTCAAAATTGTCATATGGTGACTAAAAATGTGTTTCTTAATGGATAACCTAATGGAAAAGTACACATTCTCGATATCGATAATTTGAATACATTTCGGGACCCGCCCCTCCTCTTTGAATGCGTTTATTAAACAGGAGAGTAGTGTGTGTGTGTGTGTGGGTGGTTGGGGGGGGGGTGAAGAATAAATGTTTAGATTACATAATGTATCTCCAACAGGCCTCGCTCAGACTGGATGTCAATTCTTCAGTTATAAAAGTTTCGTAAGGGAGGTAATCTTGGGTTGAAAAACCAAAGGGCGTTTTTTCAGCTTTGGTTTTAAAATTTTGGAAAGGGGCCGAGTAATGATGGCTGGAAGAGTTAGCCGCAAACGATCAAACTGGTTCGTTTGCGACCTCTTGTTCCTTGTCACGAGGTGGGTTATGGCATTCGTCTGCAATTTACGAGAGGTCCAAAACCACACTTGGACGTACACATAAATTTTCACACTTAAATTACTAAGAAACAATAAATAATTCGTTTTTTGTCAGGCCTGCAGGGCCACAACAATAGCTATTAAAAAATAATACAATTATGACACGAAATGAAATGCAAGGCAACTGCAATGACGAAATAATGTTGCACTATTGGAGTAAGAATCTCCACTGACAATATTAATGTTCACTTGTATGAATTCTATAAGTGGAAACAATCACTATGCTTTCAACTGTTACAGGTCACATGACTCGCCGACTGAAGACCTATGAAAATTATGTAATTCACAATTATCTTAGAGTAAAAATAGGTCTTGGTACTTGCTAATTCATCAAAATTAAATATATATTTTACTTCACTAATTGCTTAACTATTGGATAAACATGTTATATTTCTTCACTTCTTCACATACGCCAATTAAATTATAAACAGACAATTATGCTGTAACAATGGCGCTGTTTAGCGGTGGCTCTTGGTATATTTCCCACAACACTGGGAACTTCTGCACTCCTGGTGGACAAAACAGTAAGTCGATACTTTACCATTGGCACACTCACGGCAATTGTGAGTGTGATTTCAGAGTGTCGCTTTGGTGGACTAGGGTCCGGTCCGTTATGGCTCTGGAATTACCTCTGACATTCGCTCCCCGTACTTTAGTAGTTTCAGACTGCTCCTCTGCGTCTCGTTCTCACGTCTGGCGGGAGAACTCAATGCCGTCCACTCCGCAAATGGATAGAATCTACATGTGGCGAATTACCGAGGTCTTGCTCCTACTTATATACTATCCTGCAAACTACCGACGAAAACTCTAGATATGATTGGTGCAGCCATGAGCTCAGCCTGCAGTATTCATTTATTACTGTTTAGCATTTCTGGAAGTCGGTTGCGGCCTTGCACTAAAAAAAAACAAGGTCGTCTTCTAAGTAGGTTAATACAATTTTAAAAACCCAAAAATCCTATTAGACAGGTGACTCTGCAAAAGATATAACTCGTGTTAATTCCTGCTGCACGAGAAATCGAAGGTCAACGCTCCGCGTCAAGCGTCTCACTGGAACACAACTTTTACTCACTCCTTCTCTTACTTTGTAAAATCACGGGCTGAAACTGATTTGTCATTCTTAGTTTACCTATACGTCTTCCTTTCCACACTTTCTCTCTATCTACACAGTCTCTATGTAAAAAAAAACAACAACAACATTATTTACAACGTGTTTGCCCAGCGCCAGCATGTACACGTTGCTGAAACAGAGACGCATGCGCCTGCTGGGCCATGTCGTGCGCATGGATGACGGACGGATCCCTAAAGACCTCCTCTACGAAAACGTCCCAGAGGCAGACCACAGCTGCAATTCAAAGACGTATGCCAGAGGGACCTAAAAGCTTTGAACATCGACCAGAACAACTGGGAAGCAACAGCCCTCGAACGGTCAGCCTGGAGACGGACTGTGCAGAAAGGTCTCTCCAACTTCGAAGAGACACTTGCTCAGCAACAAGAGGCAAAGAGGAGAGGAAGAAAACCCGCATCCCAGACAGTAAGATCAGCCTCAGACTTCATCTGTGCCCTCTGCCACAGAGACTGCCATTCCCGCATCGGACTGGCCAGCCACACCAGACGCTGTACCAGAAAAAAAAACAGAGCGTAACCCCATAGTCTTCCGAGACTGAAGGATGCCTACTACTACTACTTGCTCACGGGAACAGTTCAAGGACACTACACTATGACTAGGTGAAAAACTCATTGCACTCGATGAACTCGACCCGTGGCCTAGCACGGCATTTACAGTACTAAACTCGACTCGCGACATTCCTCTTCCGCGAGAGAACCGTCTTGCTTTTTGAGATGACAGATTCCTGAGGTGGTAGGTGTGCCTTTAATTTTCTGTATCATTTTCTGTTGATTGGTGATATTAAGTTTCTCCATAAGTTTCTTTTGCTCTCTCTTTCTCTCTCTCTCTGATCACCCTACTGGCATTCGTTCTTTCTTGGTGAAATTCGTCATGCACTGGGTGTTCCCGGTTGTGTTTTAGTTCACGGAAAGCTTCTTTATGGGCCTCTGTGGCCCTTTTGCAGTTCTTCGTGAACCAGAGTTTGTCTTTTCATGGAACTGCAAAGGTCTTAGGGATACAGCAATTTCTAGCATTAGCGTAGGTCATTCGTGATTATATTTTTGGTCTTGCCACAGAGACCGTGTTTCTGGCTTGCGCAACGGTACCTCCATTTTCAGCTTTGTGCCTTTGGGCAACCTTGCCTTTTCGAGCAATTTTTGTGAAAAGCGATGTATTTATCTTGATAGTTCGGACATTAAATGTAGGTTCGACTGAGCAAGTCTTATCATCAGCATGGTCTTTGCCGCCGCACGAGCGCAACAGCTGGTCTTTTGCAGTTTAATTTGACTTGTCCATAGCAGTGGCAGTTAAAGCGCCATGTCATTCTTGATGAACAGTGTAATTGCCACTTTCTAGAGAGTAAAAGGTTTGATTCTACCAAATGTGAGGATAAAGGAACAGGCCCCGACCAGCTCATCTCCTCGGTGAATCTTAATACGTTTGGCGTCTCTGACCCCTTCAGCGTAATGCTTGAGGTCCTTCTTTTCTGCATTTAATTCACGGGTGCGGATAAGGCATTGTGTCCTGTTTAGGCTCCTGTGGTGTTGGACCGAAATTTCCCACACGCAAAAGGTAGTTTGCCATAGCAGGTTTTCTGAATGCTGTCTTGTTGC
Source organism: Onchidella celtica (assembly GCA_963931925.1). NCBI lineage: Eukaryota > Metazoa > Mollusca > Gastropoda > Systellommatophora > Onchidiidae > Onchidella > Onchidella celtica. The sequence goes on along the minus strand of OZ007582.1, from coordinate 4,578,544 downwards.
GGATTCCATCAATAGTTGACCAGTTTTCATTGCTGTGATGGATTCTGGCTCTCCTGCGATGCTTTGCAGTATTTTGTGGAATACAAAGACGCTCATTTTCGATAATTTTTATTTAAGGTTTTGGTTGCTGATCACCAAGAATGGTGACCAGGCCTGCACATCGTCGATATTTACGCCTTCATCCGCCACCGAGTTCAACAGGTGGACACACTATGCACGGATAGCCAAAGGTCTCGTGTCAAGTCTACTCCAGAGACACACTCCTCACACGTATTAAGCCTGTCAGGATTGACCCATTTATCGAATCGCAAAGAATTTGGGGCCTAACCGATTAAGCAGCACATGCCCTCCTGTTTCAGTATGACCTGGGACGGCCTTCACAGTTACCGTAGCGGTCCCATGCGACAACCCCACACCGTACTTTGCTCAGTCCCAGCAATCTCCGGCGTTGTTTGTTACAATCTCCCACGACGTGGGTTGGACATGATTAGATTTCAGACGTATGATGATCAGTCTATTTTAGCCACAGTAAAAATAGTTCTTAACGCTAAATCTTCAGTATATCCGGACTAGGGGCTGCAGTATTCCGTACAACCTCCAAATTTGAGCCATTAAATTAATAAAATCTACATACAACCTACATGTCATCCTAAGGCCAATGATTGGTTCCTTTTTTTTTTTCTTTTATTATTCGATATAGTTTTAGAGGACACAGAAATTATAATGCCAGTTTGGGATTAATTTTAACAAACATTCTGTAAAAAATACAAAATTCATGGAAATCTTGAGTGGAATGTCACAAATCCCAGACTGGGAGATGCGATGGTTATAACAGGACAACAATCACGAACGAACAAGTATAACACTTAACAGAACAACTCATCAGACTCACACATTTATTAACATAAAATATAAAGATAAGGATAACAGTGCAATTACATACATACATTATATTATTCAAGTTACTGCCGTCCAACGGCCTTATTCCCACATGCACTCTTCCTCGGGTCCAAAACCCGGTAGTTACTTTCTAAAGACACTTCGGTCTCAGCTTCTCCTCTCCATGTCTTAATAGCACATTAATATTTCACTGGCACCGCAGTCTCCCAATAGCCCCTTCCTATTGCCATAACACATTAGCATTCCAATAGCACATCAACATGGCAATAGCACATTAGCATTTCAATAGCACATCAACATGGCAATAGCACATTCACAATCATATATACGTCCCTGTCGTTGGCCAGACTGCCACGACTCATGTGCCTCTACTGTCCTGCACCGATAGCTTCCTTCCTGGCCTATGTGTGGCCTCCGGCCCTATGCTGGCCTATCCCCTGGGCTCACCGTAGGCGGCGCTCTTCGGCCCGACCTCGGCACCTACAAAAATAACATTACATTGGTATACTACCATACCACTTCTGTTCACTTCACCCCTCCTTACAACTCATGAAGCGTACACACAATAGTTCACATTTCACTCACCAAACATCCTACGGTAACACACCTCCACCGTAGTACACAATACTCACTCTCGCTACAAATCCATGAACTCAACTTACATCTATCGCTCATTGCGCACATTGCTATATACAGTATCAAGGACTTCCACATTCCTCACATACACTTATTTACATCATGGTAATAGACGAATATAATACATCAATCATAATTATCAATCATCGTTCCACCTACCAGTCATCACTGGAAAAAACACTACTCCCAAGTAGCTCTCCTTATGTTCGCCCTCTGGGGCTTTCTCCTGCGTCCGCTTTCTTAGACGTCTTAAAGACCTTTCACACAGTGAGCACAGCACCAGCACAGCAACAGCACAGCGTCTGTCCAGCCTGTTGCTGGACCTTTGCTGTGCTGGTGACGTGCTGTATGACACAATGTAGTGTGTCCGTCACCGTTCCAGCGCCAGCAGTGTGTAGTACGGAGTCAGAATTGAAACATGGCAGCCGAAATATTAACAATTTTATATTGTTTGAAAAAAAGACGTTGTCACAGGCCTAATAGAAGAAGATTTTGGGTTCATAGAATCCACCAACGACGAGGAACTTATGGGGAATTTCACCACCTTATGGATGAAGTTTTAAATGATGAGGAGAAATGCCTATCATACATTCGGATGAAACCAAGTACTTTTTATATGCTTCTAGAATTGATTGGACCCCATATGGCAAAGAGGGAAACAAATTTTGGAAAATCGATCCCTGCTAAAGAAGGACTTGTGATAACTTTGAGGTAAGAAAAGTTCATAACTTGCGCTCTTCATTATTACTAATTGCGGCTTGCCAGATGATTTAAAAGCCTTTAATTAATGTCAACAAGGGCACTTTGTGAATGCTAGGATTTCAGTGAGCATGATTGGCTTCATTTAGCCAATTAAGGACATTTGTTTTGGGTATTTCGTTATAATGAAGAAAAAGACACAATGTAGACATATTACATGAATTTAATTGATCCCACAAAGCTTTTAATTTTTATCTTTTTATTTATTTATTTTATTTACTTTTTTTAAACACATACACACACTTGTTCACTGAAACTACGACAACGTGTCCTTAATCATCATAATGAATTGAATGGTTTACACACATCGACTTCAGCACCATTTCTGACCATGGAAAAGCTTGAGGTACATTGTTTATTCATTTGTATTGGTGGTACATGTGATACTGGTAGGGGTCGCCTGGTGGGGGAGATGTTGGATCAACTTGTGAGCCTGATGTTGTTGGGACATACTGGCTGTATTGATATGCGTTGTCAGCAATAGCTGTAGAACATGTGGATGATGGGGTTGATGTGCGAGATATATAGTCATTGTTTTCATACTGTGGTGATGGCTGCTTAGAACGCCGCAGATATCTTAAAGCTGTGTTGTTGAGCTCTCCACGGAACTCAAATTTTGTTATTGGGTCCAACCCTTTCATTACCGGTAATAAACTTAACAGGAACTGTGCGTCGTCGTCCTGAGGCGGTTTTTGTTGCTGTTGTTGTTGCAACCCTTTTAGGGCTTCTAACATTGCGGCATCAAAAGGGGATATAGTAGATCCTCGGTCTTGGGGATACGGGGGATATGGCCTTTTCCTGGTATGTTGTTTGGAAGCGGTTGACGTGGGAATGTCTGGAGTATGGCTTGGACCAGGTCGTGGATTTGTCAATGAACTTCCACCCTGTGAAGACGCATCATTGTCGACCATTGTGTCCATGTTGTCCCCCAGAAGCTGGGATGCTTGTTGGGGCTCCTGCTCAGCCTCCGGTCCCTCAATCAAATTGGTTGTTGTTGAGGCCTTTCCATCCTCAACAAAAGGAAGTAGAAAGAGCATGTTTTTGTACAGGTACCACGGTCTGTGGCATTTGCCCCCTGATCCAGATTTAAAGGTTGTATCCTTCTTATGATACCTCCGGAAAGAATCCCTCAGCACTGACCATTTCTTTCTTGCAGTTGCATCTGTTGGGATGAAAATTATTATATACCGGTAGACAACATATTGATGACGGGTGGGAAAGAAAATGGTAAAGTGGTCAACAGATATATATGATTGGATTGACGGGTATTGTTATGCAAAAGGAGAGGGGGGGGTGCATGTGTGAGGGGAAGTGTTTTATATGGACATTTAGAACAGGTTTATATCCAGTACCAGTAGTGCAAATCAACGGAAAAACAGAATGAGAAAAAATAAATAAATGTGCTCCGTCATTATTTGTGCAACAATCGATTATTGAACTATACAAAAGTATTCAATATTTGTAATTTCAGGTATCTAGCTTCGGGAGAAACTCATGTTTCTCTGTCATTTCACTTCCGTGCTGGTGTATCTACAGTAAGAGAAATCGCAACAGAGACGTGTGCAGTTTTGTGGGACGTTTTACATCCGCGAGTCATGCCTGCTCCAGATAGAGAAAAATGGATTAACATAGCAAACGATTTCTATACAAGATACAACTTTCCTCTTTGCCTTGGAGCAATTGATGGCAAACACATTCGAATCAAAAAGCCAAATAAATCAGGTTCTCTTTACTATAATTATAAGGGCTTCTTCTCAATAATTCTCCTAGCTGTCACCGACTCAGAGGGGAAATTTGTGGTAGTTGACGTTGGTTCGCGTGGAAGTAACAACGATGGGGGAATTTTTCATAAATCAGTATTTGGTAGACAACTTGCATCGGAAACCCTCGGTATTCCCACTGAGGGCACCATACCACAAACGGACATCAAGTTGCCATTCATGTTTGTTGCCGATGATGCTTTCCCATTAAAGGATAATATCATGAAGCCTTTCTCTCATCGGCAACTTACACATGACAAAGAGGTTTTCAATAATCGCTTGTCGCGAGCAAGAAATGTTGTTGAAGGATATTTTGGCAGAATAGCTATGATGTGGAGACTTTTGCAAAGGCCAATGGATGTCCAACCAAACATTGCCACCGATATTGTCAAGGCAATAACAGTGCTTCATAACTTTGTTCTCATACAAGAACCCTGTCGTGTATCACCGTGTGATTCAATGGGTGAGCAGATTCAAACCCCAAATACTCTTATAAGCTTTCAAGGATCCAATATCAATGGTAGCATTCGATCTACAAAAAATGCCTTGAGAGTGCGAGAAACATTGATGAACTATTTCACATCCCCTGCTGGAACTCTTCCATGGCAAAACGACTAATGTCATGATGAAATATACAGAAAACACTTCTATTCCTTTTTTTATTGTTCACCTAGTTTCACGACTTGGATTCGACTGCAATTATCATGATGTTGAGCCAAACAACAGGGAGTAACAGTACAGTCATAGAGAAACATGACAGGACCTGACAAACACATTATTATATCATTTGATAAAAGTGCAGTAAAATAAACAAAAATAGAATGGGGGGAGGGGAGATAAGGGATGTCTCAGTTCTCAGAGAGGGAGAGAGAGAGAGAGAGAGAGAGAGAGAGAGAGAGAAAGAGAGAGAGAGAGAGAGAGAGAGAGGGGGGGGGGACTAAAAACTTGATAACTGGATTAGATAAGATTTTAATAAACATTACTACTCACCATCAATTCCGACTTCCTCGGCGACTTCAATCCATCGTTGATTTATTAAAACTCTATTGGAATAATCCTCATCACTTTTGTCATAAAGGACTTGTCTTTTTCTCACTGCCTCAATTAATGCTTCTACGTCTATCTCCATCTTGCTGATGACGGGCCAGTGCTGGCCGAATTTTAGTGTAACACTAAAATCAAATTTTCAGCAAAACGACGGGTGAACGCTGGGTTCATGCAGGGGTTACGCTGGTCGGCAAAACGGCGCCACTCCGTCACGCGCAGTGCAATCTATATTACCTAAAAATTTGACCCAGCGTTTTGCTGCCACTGTGCTGTTGCTGTGCTGGTGCTGTGTTCACTGTGTGAGAGGTCTAAGTGTGCAGTGATGGTAATACAGCGCTCTCGCCTCATTCAGACCCCCCCCCCTCCAACTCACAACATGCACGCTTTAACGTTAACTAACAGAAGTCAATATAGGTGAGCAGCCTCACTATCCCGTGAGTCATTCCCCCACTTCCATGCCCCCGTAATCTCTGAATTCCGCTCACTCCACTCGTGACATGGAAGAACACATTCTTTTGCCTGGCCAAGACCGTAGTAATTTTAACATCTTTATTTGCAGCCCGTTTATTCGATACCAAATATATATATATATATATATCAAGGACTACTATATGACAGGACGCGCACGGCCGATCTTCTGACTTAGCTAGCGAAGGCCATTGCATTGACCCAGTTTCTGATGAATAGTCTATTTTTAGACCGAACATAATAGTGTAGTAATCTAGACTAATAAGATGCGATGAAGTTTATGTCAGTTAAGTAAGTAAACACATTTTCCATACGATTTGTTGGCATTAATTTACTTAGTGAATATCCAACACGCGAAAACTTTTATTTTTAAGCCTAGATCTAGTGCAGAAAGCTTGCACTCTTTTTCTCCCGGATATTTACGTTACCGGAACAAGTGCTTTGGTTGTGTGGGAAAATATAAACATTGAAACAGACATGTGAAACAATGTGATACTGGTGGATATTTTTTGCAAGTTGTGGGATTTATATTCTTTCAAAATGCCAAACCAGTGTGATGTTGTGAACTGCAAAGGCAACTACAGCGAATCTAACAAATGCCGTGTGTTAAACTACCTAAAGACGAACAAGAAAAACAGAAATGGTTGAGCGCTCTCCCCCCAACGTGAGGATTTCGTTGTCGACCCAACAAAATTTTTTTTATATGTGAGAGACATTGGCCAGCGGATACACCTATGGTCAAGATACCAGGTGGACATACTCGGCCTGTGTTGCCACCAATTATGTTCCTTCTTCTAGTTTGCCAACACCAAAACCAGCACCACGCGAGCCTAAGGCTGAGGATCAACAGCTGAACTATTTCATCAAGAAAGACAGAATCACTTCGTTTTCTGAGTTTTCTCCTGACAAAGAGTTTTTAAAAAAGTATGAACATCTTCTCATATCTCACCCAGAAGACAAATGTGTGTGTATTTTCATGGTGAAAGATTACAGAGAGAGTTTCTTGTCAATAATTGTTCACAACAAATCTACTTTGTGTTCACCTCTTACTCTTTCTGCTTTCAAGAATGGGATTAACGTGCCTCTGGGTAAAATCTTCAGTCCAAACACTGGTCTGTCATCCTACACACAATTCTTTGAGGCTGTGCACTCAGCGATTAACTATGACCTTCCTGTGGATGGTCTTATTAAAAAAGTGGCAATGACTCTTCAACAAGTTCAAGCCTAAGAGTCGCTTGAAGCTGCCAAAGGCAAGAAACTCAAAGTTCTTACAAGACAGCTTCAACTCATATATGACAAGGCATTCTCGGTGGCAGATTACGGCTTTGCAATTGAATCTTTCCCTCACTGTAATTACCATCAACTGCGTGACTTTCTTGTTCTCCCAAGTAGACGAAAGCTGCAGTCTATGATCTCTTCTACAGATGTTGACCAAGTACTGGAGAAAACATTTCAGAAAGCAAGGAATGCTCAGCAGAAACATTGTTTTTTGTTAGTCGATGAAGTGAAAATTCGCCAAAGAGTCGCCTTTTCAGGGGGTGTTCTCAATGGCATGTCAAAAAATGACCCAGACTCCAAGGCAAGCTCTATGTTATGTGTCATGATGAAATGTTTGCATGGTGGACCTAGTGTTATGGTATCTGTTACCCCTGTTCACAACCTAACAGCTGCCTACCAATTCACTGTTGTCAAGGAAGCTGCTGCTGTTGTTGAGAAGACAGGTGGGATTGTTTTAGGGTCCATGACTGACAATCATAAAATCAATCAGCAATACTGCAAATTATTCACAAGAAGAACTGACTTTGAGACTGTACATCCTTTGAATGATCAGCGAGCTTGGTATTTGTTGTACGATTCAGTTCACTTGCTGAAGTGTTTATTGTCAAGCGAAGTAAAAGACTTCATCCAAGAAGTTTCAAGGGGTTGTTTGATTGTCCCACATGTGTGCACATATGAGTTCGTAAGGACTGGTTTGTGCTTTGTGAAGAAATCCAAACATAAAGCATGCTGCCGTCAAAGACTTGTCAACATTCTTCTCACCATGAACACCTACTATGGTTTTGGATTATTTTCTAAACATCTGCTGCGACGCCTGGCAAAATAAATGTTCTTCTGCATGGGATTCATAATTTGGAAAAGGACCATCAAAGAAATTCAGCTCTGTACCAGACCTCCATCAAGAAGGCACGGCTCGCTGACTAATTTAGGCTGGAACATGGTGAGTTATTTTTCGTTTCTGTACATACAGAGGAACCATTGCTATAAGACTACAGAAATGGTCCTGATTCATGGAATGGGCTATAATTAAGGTGGTTTAAAAAAATCCAATAGAAAAGGTTGATTTCCAGGTCAAATTGCATGTGTTATTACATACTGAGGTCTTATGCCAGAGGTTCTACCGTATGGTATCGTCATTAACTGTGGTAAAACTGCTTTATTTAATGAGAGTATGTTTGGATGCAACATTGGTTACAATTGGTTAGTCTTAGGTGTCATAATAAGGCTCTAGGTGTCAATAATCAAATGGCCTTCGCTAGCTAACTCAGAAGATCGGCCGTGCGCGTCCTTTCATATAGTAGTCCTTGATATATATATAAAAGAACAACCGAAAAGAACAACAAAAATGTGTAATGTTCTCGTTCCATTACCTTTCCTGTCTTTTTTCTATTGTCTATTGTCATCAGATCTGAACTGCCCCAGTCCTGTTTGGTCATGAAATCGCTACTTCTCTCGCTGTTGCTTTTGGTGGTGCTGGCTAGACCTGGCCATTCCTTAGGTAAGAGTTATTCAACGAGTTCTGAAGAAAAACAACAGCAAAGAAAGGAAAATGTGTCTATTGTAAATTTGTAATCTGGGCAAACATGTGGACATAATCATGTTATTTATTGAATTGCTTCCATTATGATGATGATGATGATGATGATGGCTATGATGTTGAAGATGGATATATTATTGCTGTTTATTCTCGACCATAAAAAAACAACAACAAAAAAGACAAAAAAGAAATAAAACTATACAATATCTAATTATATATTACGCACTTTCTCCACCTTTGAACGCAAAAGGCTTTTTTATTAGGCCACCTACAGTAACCAAATTTTGCATGTACATTTCAAATACCCTGGAGGGTGCACGGAAGTTTTCATTATTTTGATTGGTTTTGTTCTTGAATTTATAGAAAATGGATTGTTTCATCATGCTGTCAACAGTTCTAATTTTCATTCTCCATCTTGGCATCATCCTGACAGCATCGTTCATGTCATAAAAAGTATCGGGGATCGAGTTTTTTTTCCTATGCTTAGATCATCTGTTTGAAAGGAAGTATCGCTTGAAACCGATCCGGCACAATATTCTATTACGGTATTGTGAAACCAATCCGGCACCGAGACCGCCCAACTACAACTACAATTCAAATGTGAAGGATTCATTTGCACGCACATGGTGACTCGAAGAACACGTTTTGGCCAAGCTGCATTACACATCTAGATCTTGAGCTCTACTCTCTCCACAAATTCTTCACCTTTGACATTGATTTCAATTGTGACGGATTCAGTTGCACGCACATATTGGCTTGAAGAGTTGAAGTACATGCTTTGGTCAAGGTAAGCATCACTGATTTTTCACGACTTACTTACAAAATAACAAATACATTATCGAGATCTTGCTTATCTTTGTGTTTGAGCTCTATATAAGCTTACTTACACTACAGCTAAATCTAGATCTAGCTGGATTTACTCGCTCTGCGTCCAGGAAGATCCCTTAATTTGACATAGATCTACAAATGCAAGATCAAAGCTTACAGTTACACTTTTTAAATCTAGATTCTGGGTCTAAATTACTCTAAAGTGTACAGTTTAGCATTCTACAGAGGCACGGCCACAGACTGATTAGCCCATTCTGTTTTTTATTGTATGGATCTCTAGATCTAGATTCTAGATTAGAATGAAAGAAATTTAGGACAATAACTTATTCGTTGGAAATAGGGCCTAGCTGTTAGTGTTAGTGCTATTCGTGAACATCAATTCGGCATGTCAAGAACACATCTGAACATTTTTTTGGTAAACTGATCAGGTACTTAGGAGTCAAAATCACCATTATCAATGCTTTTTAGAGTTGTTTTTTTTTGTTTTAATTTTTTATTTTAGTCAGCGAGTAGTTGGGAATCACGAACACCATTATAGGCTAAATCAATGCTGACAGATCCAAGAAAGTTCTAACTATATCTAGATCTAGATCTGGGTGTTACTCTCAATCTAGATCCAATTGGTACAGTTTTTCATTGATTTCTGCATCTAAATAGAAATTGCAGGGGGGGGGGGGGGAGACATGTATTTTACATTGAGGCCCCTAATTCAATACTTTTCCCTAAAGGAACAGATCAGATGGCTGGGATCTGCAATTAAAATTTAATTACAAACGGACACAGAATCAGCTCCATTGCTTTGAATTTTCACCCGGCATGGAAATTATACTCTCTAAGCGCATCGGCTTTTTCAGCAATTCATGGTCAACGCCTATACCAAGATTGAGACGGAGAGACGGCAGCTTTTAAGAGGAGAGCAATCAAGGCTAAGGGCTGATCCATACCAGAATCTTAAGGACTCTAAGGATTTACGCCGTCCTGTTTTTAAGCATGGAATGGTGTATGTAGCTCTTCACGAACAGGAAACAGAAATTCAACAGTTATCTTAGCACCTGATAAGCAATCTGGAAACATTGTAAACCTGGAAGTTCTGTAATGGACTATTCTCCAAAGATGTTATTGTTATCAGATCTAATGGGATTACCATTTTAATTCATGTGAATTGTGGGTCACATTATTTTTACTCATGTATTTTCTTTCCGTTCATTGAACGGGTGATTATGCTTGTACTTATAATAATATTGACAGAACAATAAAAATAACACTTGTTCTTCGTTTGTTTTTTTATTTTACGTTTCTTACATACTTAGAAACAGTCTTTACTGCCAAATGTTCAAACTAAACTTTCAAACGGTGTGTTCCGTCTATTCAATCAGCTGCATCTGAAACTCCACTGTTGGACTTTCTCTATCTCTTTCGTGGAACATTTGTCGATGCCCAGGAAGTGGAGGAAGACATCGAGCTAGGAATGTCAAATGTTCACACCTTAATCAGAATGACATTTGTGCCAGTGGATATTCCTGCCTTGAGACCGGTACAACAAAATTATTGCTATAAAATAACTAGTGACGGACCTATATTTTAGGACCCTGGACCCTGACTTTTTTTTTAAATTCAAGGCGGCTCCGAGATGGAACCCTAAAGCTTAAGCTTCATTAGTTTCTCAATACGTTCAGCGCTGACAATGACATAAAGAAACGAGAAGAAAAAATGATCATCAAATAAATTGAAAATAAAACGATATATATTTTATAAAGTTATGTAAATTAAATGTCAGTGTCTTGAGTAAGATTTGTCCAATAATTCATTACACATCCACAACCCAAACAACATATTATTATTATCGCCGAAGCAATGCTGAAACTATTTTAGGACATTATGAATGATCCCAAGCTAGTGTGTTTGATAAGAAAGAATAGCAATACCGTGTTGGATTTATTTTGGGGGGGGGGGGGGTAATTTCTGTCCCCGATCCTATGGTTGGTAGAATTGAGCACTTAGTCTTCTGGGATAAGGACGAATGGCTAGAAGGACCCATGTGCATGTTACCCACGTCAAAGATACCTAGGCAGTTAGAGGTCGAGAAGAGTAGCCCAAACAAGGCCGCTGCCAGGGGAAAATTCTGGAAAACGAATGCCTACATGTCACAAAAACACTCAGAAACAAGAAAAAGACAACAGAAGTGGTCAGTAAATGGCAAGTGCAGCGAAACTCCTAAAGTAATGACCTAGAAAACTAAGCTGCTCGTCTCCTTCGGATTCAAGGTCTGGATGCTTAATGTTGACACCGGTGTCAGTGGTACCAAGAGAGATCAGCTGCATCCAGATCTATACTCATATACACCTGCAAGTCTATTAGAACCTTACTATAAACTCCATAGTCAAGAAGAGCTTCTGGAACCAGCCAGATTATAATTTGCATATCTTATAAAAATCATTTCCTCTAGTATTCTGCTAGATATCTGTCTGCCGTTTTTATTTATTTATATGGCAGTTATCATGGGGACACGCTTTTTCTAAACTCAAGGTCCAAACTCAAACCTCATCATACAGTGCAGCTGTGACAGTACTTGAACAAAAAAAGGAAAAGAGTTTTTTTTGTTGTTTCTCTTTAGGCGTACACTGTGTTTTTTGAAGAGGACACCGATGAAAGGGTTAACCGCCTGGAGATATTACGAGTATCTGCAGATGACGAAGGTAATATTCAGATGCAAGTATCAAACTTCACTGACCGACCTCAGGTCCGGTGAGTATCTGTGACCAGTTGTCACTTGATACTTAAATAATGAAGTGTAACAAAACTCTACGTAAAAACAGGTGTAACTCATTGTTCATACGTATAATATACTCAAGATGTACAGTATGACAGACAGACGAATGCTATATTCTAGTTTTCACTTTCATCATTCAACTTGTACAGACATTACCCACCTGTCTGTTGGAGTTTAGGATTGTATGTTCATAAATCTATATTAATTTATCAATATTTAATGTATGTCCAATGTCAGGGTTTAAGTAATATAAATGCCGTGCTGGGTCACGACTTGTAAGGAGTTGATTCTTCACGGTCTCGTTGATTATAACCAGCGTAATGTTGTCCTTGAACTGTTCTCGTGAACAGTTTGTTTTTGAAACACTTTTTCTTAGAGATGGAAAGAAAGTGGGGCGAGATAGAATAAATGGATAAGTTAGGAGTGACAGTGCAATTCTCGACCCCGTGATTTTGATGAACACTTAGAAGGGAAGAGAGGGGGTGAATAAGGATAGATAGTTTAAGACTCTTAGTCGCGTTCAGAAATTCGTACATAAAATGTAGAAAGCACGAGGGTTTAAAGATTTCAGTAATTGTTTTGACATTTTAATTTGACCTTGTCTGTTTTTAGTACAAGGCCGTGACCAACTCCCACGTAGAATATATTAATACTGCGAGATGAGCTCGCATGGATGCACCAATCAAATCTAGGGATTTGGACGGTAATTTGCAGGTGGCTGCACAGTATAAAAGCGTAGCCATGCCTATGTCCATTACTCCATACAGAAAATTCCAATCTGTGCAGGCGTCGGCACGATTCTGCCTGAAGAATCATAAGACTGTTGATTCATGTCTAGTCCACTATAGACATTGAGATGAAGCCATATGCTTGAATGAGATATGCCCACTGCTATTGTCTACTGTTCCCTGGTTTTTCTAATACCAGGGACCAAGTGTAAGTGTTTGTCCTTTGATGATTCAACAATGAACGAGGAACTGGACATAATTTATCCAGTAGGACAGGATTGCCGCATATGCTAGGAGTGCTACCCAAGAATGCAAGACAAAGATTTATATTGACTTGCCACTAGTATGAATGTTTGGCATACACATCTGTGAATTGGGATTGATTTGTCTGGATGAGGCTGGGGATTGCCAGCCCATCCTATATTAGATCCAATAGACTTAACTACGTCAGTTTATATTGACGAGCTTGATCCATTATAAGCGGTAGGCACAAATAGCTGAGAGGACATCGTCGCCAGAGACATTAGTATATTGCTTGATAGATAGTAGGCAGACTATATCTGAGAGATATATAACTAGTACTTAAATTGTTAGTGAGTCAGAATGATCATAACCCTATAGGAATCTAGAGAAGACTTCTAGTGACATATTATTGAATTTTCATTTGATGCTGCTGATGTTGTCTTTTAGTATGTAATAGATCTAGACAAAATTGTTAGGAAATTTAATGTAATTAAATTTGTGGCCCTGCAGGTCTGTTTATGAAACTTATTCAGATTGTTCTTAGTGTGTGGCATGGTACGAAAGAGTAAATAGTAAATACCTCTCGATTTAAAATGCAGTCATAATTCCATCATTGAGAAGACCCTCTTCATAACAGCTAGAGGGCACTACCACCCTTTAGTACCAGATTCGTAACATCCAATCAGTAAAGACAATAGCATAAAATTCAGTTTATATACAATTATTTTCACTATTTTAAATAAAATTAAACCAGACGAACATAATTATTCTAAGTGTGCGCGACCGTTCATTTGCTCAATAACAGGTGTTTACACAACAGTCGGTGTGTGACGCCGGATTCCGCATGTGCTGAGATTTACAGAAAGACAGGAGAATAATACAAATTGTGTTTAATCTTCACAGTGTGGTTATGAGGGTGAATCATGTGTTTACCCCCGTCCCCCAACCATTGACCTGGGAGTGCTCAAAGGCGTCCCTCCCCCCCCCCCCCCAAATAAGTAAATAAACAAAATAATGATACATCTCCCCAATTCCTAGGCCCCAGAGCATCGATGTCTCGAGTTTGAGAGATTTGCAGCCTTCGGATCTGGTGAGCAGGGAAGAATGCACTATCTATCTGAGACAGTCGGAAAGAAATGTTTTCGTGGGAACTTGGCCTGACTGTACAAGCCACGACAGCAAAGGGGTATGTTTGAAATCTCGTTCAAGTAGAATCGCATAAAATATTCCCTCTTGAAATCTTGAGAGTTCTGTGTCAAGTTTTAGGTTTCCATACTTATTTAATCGCCTCAAGTTGTATCATTTTTTCTTTATTAAATAGGTTAATCATCATGTTAAAATTACAGTTATGACGTTCAGTGGAAATCCAAGACGTCTATTCACTGCCAACCATAATTACATGGAAACTTATGAAAATAGGATTTCAAGGGGCGATATTGAATATAAGCTTTACATATAATAAAATTTGTCTTTTTTTTTTTTTAATTTACATCGGATACTTTTTTTTTTTTTTCTTTTTTTTTAGATAGAGGTAGAGTCTATGTATAATTGTCATAATTATACGATGTTTGTTTTTTCTTTTTTTTTTTATGGGTATTGTTTGAAGCGATCCGAGAAGCACTAAATGGCTGGCCTTCAATTAACTCTGGTTGTCACTTTTGCCCCCGTTTTTACTCATTTGAGATGTTCGAGTACTACGGAAGGTTTCATAGCCTTGGCTTTAAATTCACGTTTTTTCTTTTGCACCTCTTAAATAATAGTTTCATTGATTTTTAACAGATGGGGTAATTTTCTGTCACCGTTTACCTATTTATTATTTTTGCTCATTGGTGTGGTCTCTAACAGTAATTTGACTACATCTATTCTGTTGAGTGTTACCTACACAGAACTGTGCATGTCCAATTCAAAAAGCTATGCCCGGAGACACAAATGGCATTCATAGCAGTCACTCTCCTTTCAACAAATACTCAAAAAGGCCAAAATTCCCAACTTCCGAACCTTTTCTGATCCGGTATGATTTACTAGATTCAAAAACGGATTCCTGGTGGTGTAATTATTAGTTTTTAGTGCATGCATCAGTTTGTAGTATATTTACTGATTGTGTATGACACGTTAGCGAGCAATGAGGACATAATTTTAATGGAGTTGTGTCACATAATTTAATTCTAGTGAAACATTTTGTAGACATTTGTTATTTAACATACCAGCTGCTTGGGAGATACACAGGTTGATGTTGACATGTCACAAAAGAAATTTTTAGTGAGTGCAAACGTTTGCAGTCCTTGGCTTTTCGATATTCCCGATACCTGGTAGGTACAACTTGAACACCTCATAAAATATTTATATTGCAAGACTGTTTAGCATTCCAGCTTTCGGGGGACATAGTTTGATGTTAATATGACACAAAATACAGCTCTGGTGCAAGACGTTGTGACCATTCTTTTCGTAACATTCCAGCTACCCAGAGGACATGTCAAGCTGAACTTGTCATAAAATATAATCCAATAGTAACATTTGTGAACTGTCATTATTTAGCGTTCCAGCTACACAGGAAAGTCAAACTATGGAGAAAAGGAAAAAAAAAACAAAGGCAAATGGAAATATATACCCAAATACTTGTGGCAAAGTGTTGCTTAAGAAATATTACTGAAACGATTGCAGTAAAAGTGTGTCCCTATGGTTCTTATAATATTTCGACAGTTACCTAGGAGTTACAGCCTGATGTTAATATGTCACAAAATTCAGCTTTTGTACGAGACTGTCGCGAGTGGAGTGAGTGCAATTAAGGGGATTGCTACAGAGCGGGTGTAGAGTAAGAAGGACTCACAGTAGACAGCAAGTTAAGCGTGCTGTTGTGAATAGTGGGGGGGGGGGGGGTCTGAATGAGGCGAAAGCGCTGTATAACTATCACTGCAAGTTAGAAGGTCCGACGGAGCGGACCTGTGAATAAGAGCCCAGCGGGCGGACATAAGTGAAAGCAGTCGGGAGACGGATGAGTGTTGTTCCAGTAATGACTGGTATGTAGAACGTTGATTGATTATTATGATTGATGTATTATATTATATTCGTCTATTACCATGATGTAAATAAGTATATGTGAGGAATGTGGAAGTCCTTGATATTGGATATAGCAATGTGCGCCATGAGCGATAGATGAAAGTGAGTTCATGGATTTGTAGCGCGAGTGAGTAGTGTGTACTCCGATGGAGGTGTGTTACCGTAAGATGTGTGGTGAGTGAAAGGTGAACTAGTGTGTGTACGCTTCATGGATTGTAAGGAGAGGTGGAGTGAATAGAAATGGTAGGGTATTATACCAATGTAATGTTATTCTTGTAGGTGTCGGGGACGGGCCGAAGAGCCACCTCGATGAGCACAAGTGATAGGCCAGCATAGGGCCGGAGGCCGCACATAGGCCAGAAGTGAGACTGTCGGGGCAGGACAGTAGAGGCACATAAGGTCGTGGCAGTCAGGCCACGGACAGGGACGTAGATATGAGAGTGAATGAGATACTATATTGTTGCCATGTTGATAGGCTAGTGAACTGATACTATGTTGTTGCCATGCTGATGGCTATGGAAATAATAATGTGTTATTGCCCTGCTGAGGTGCTAGGGGAGTGCTAAGGTGTATGACAATAGGGAGGGGATATTGAGAGACTGCGGTGCCAGTAAATTATTAATGTGCTATTAAGACCCTGAGGGGAGAGGCTGAGGCCGAAGTGCCTTTAGGAGTAACTACCGGATTGTGGATTCGAGGGAGAGTGTGTGTGAGAGTAAGGCCGTTGTACGGCAGTTCATTTCAATAATATAATGTATGTAATTGCGCTATTATATGTATAATTATGTTTAATAAATGTGTGAGTCTGATGGGTCGTTTTGTTAAGTGTTAAACTTGGTTGTTCGTGATTGTCGTCCTGTCATAAACTATTACATCTCCCAGTCTGGGATTTGTGACACTGGGGGCTCGTCCGTTGTGACACTGGGGGCTCGTCCGTTGTGACACTGGGGGCTCGTCCTGTTTACCTGTGGTCATTTTGACATTGTGTATTCGTTATATCTAGTTGTTTTTCTGTTGTGCTAGGAATTTGTGCTGTTGTCCTTGTTCGTGGGATGAATGGAAATTTCATCATGATATGATTTATGTATGTTTATGAATAATAATATGTATTGATGCATGTATTGCTATGAATAGGTATTAATGTGTATTTAAACTTTCCAGAGTGTGTGCGTGCAGCCTGGGGAGACAAGCAGCCAGAGCTCCGAGACAAGGGGAGAGGTTATAGTCAGAAAAGTTAAGTGAAAATTTTGTGCCCTGGATTGTGGGCTGTTCCTTTAATCTGTCTTTTTCCCTGTTTTTGCTGTTGTTGTTGTCGTTATAGGTTGTACGGGCGGTGGCGCGGGTTTGCTGTGGTGAGCGTAGTTTGTCCTCTTCGGGAGGTGGGCTAAATTTGGAACTTCGTTCATCACAGTGAACAGTTCTATAGGGACCTGTATTTTTGTTTAGATTGTAGCGTTCTATCTTCCTCGTTGTTTTAGGAAGACGTTTCTCTTGTCCTTCTCCTCCCTATCTGTAGATACGTTCCTTTTTTTCAGACTCTGTTCTTGTTCGTACCTTGTTGTATAATCGGCGTAGTAGGTTGCAATTTTTTTTTCCATTATAGTTTTTTTTTGTAGAAGCTTTGTCCTAGTCTGGTTCGTTGTCCTTGACGTACTTGTGGTCCTTCTACTATATTTCTTCATTCTTGTCGTTTCTATTTTCTTTTATAATTAATAGTGCATACATTTTATAGATATAGAATTAGTTTTGCTGTAAAGGTAAATTTCTGAATTGTATTCTGAAGTGGGTATTGTTATATCTGGTGTGATCTCAGGTCTCTGGTCGTATCGTTACTGATCATACCGACAGGTTGGTCGTCTTATAATAGATACCATAACCATAAATCTGTGAAATGGCGGAACTCCAACAACTAATGAAGTTGGGTAAGGAACTTGGCCTGGAGGGAGAGGAGCTACGCGGCTGGATCAAAGAACAGCAGGCGGATTTGCGCGATGAGCGTGCTAAGGATAGAGAGCGAGAAAAAGAGGCTAAGGCTCAGGAGCAGGAAAGAGAGGCTAAGGATAAGGAACAGGAAAGGGAGGATAAGCAACAGGAAAGAGAGTTTAAGTTAAAGGAGATAGAGGCGCAAGTAAAGATTGCGGAGTTAGAACTCAAGAAGAATACGCCAGCGGAAACGGCTGAGCGGCAGGTACACAATAAAGGTGGCGTTAGGATTAAGCTCCCTACGTTCGACGACCGGAAGGACGACATAGACGCCTTCCTTTACAGGTTCGAACTGAACGCACAATTGCAATGGGGGGAAAATAAGGAATTATGGGCCACGTACCTGGCATCGCTATTGCAGGGGCGAGCGTTAACCTACTTTAAAGAGCTACAGCGCGAAGACGTGCAAGATTACGATAAGCTGAAGGCTTTGCTGCTTCGCCGATTTGCGCGTACCGAGGAATATTTCCGGGAGCAGTTTAGGCGGGCACGTGCAGATACCAGGGAGGACTTTGCTGCCTTCGTCGCGAGACTAACGGAGTATTTCGCGAACTGGGTAGACTTGGCGCATGTGGGCACGGATTTCGCTAAACTAAAAGACCTAATGATCCGTGACCAGCTGTACGCGTCGTGCCACAAAGATCTGGTGGCTTTCCTGAAAGAGAACGAACCCGCGACGGTGCAGGAGGCGTCTAAGTTGGCGGAAGCATACCGTACGGCACATCCGTCCAAACCAGTCGCCAGGGCGTACGTCCAAGATGCTGGGTACGTCGCCGTTGTCGAGGGGTCGCCGGCAGGACTTAGGGACAGGTCGCGTCAGCGTGGTGCCTATAGCGGGCAAGCCCAGGGGCAGCGTAGGGGCTATCACCAATCACCGGCATATGGATCCGGTAAGTTTGACCGAGCAGGAGGGCTAGGTCGCGGTAACGGCCGGGGGCGAGCTGTGACCTTTGCCGATGACCGACGGCATAGGGACTTTAGTTCCGGTCGCGATGGGTCACGGGGACCCAGGCCTAGGACAGCACAGGGAGCGGAGTGTTGGACTTGCGGACGCGTGGGTCACTTTTCGCGCGAGTGTAGGGCCGCGAAGTGTTGGAACTGCGGAAGAGCAGATCACATCAGCGTGAACTGCCCTGCAGGTAGGATAGCGGCGAACGTGGACAGTAGCTCCAGTCCATGTTCCCCAAATAAATTTCATCATGCGGCTGCGTGTGTTACATCGGACAACGGAGGCGGACAGTATTCTAAGTGTCCCAGTTGTGAGAAGTTATTATCTTCCGGTGTTTTACCTTGTGGGAGAAAGATCCCCGTTATAAATTCATGTCATACAGGAGGTGGTCTTAGGGTTTATCCGGGGTTTGTTGGGGACGAACCGGTCTCGGTTTTACGAGATACAGGATCTACCGTTGTGGGAGTGCATAGGGACTGCATTCGGGATTCACAGCTTACAGGTGAGACTGTCCCGTGCATCCAATTTTCGGGGGCCATTGAGAAATTACCCATGGCAAGAATAATCATAGATACACCTTTCCTTAGCGGGGAAGTCGAAGCAGTCGTTGGTTGTTTTCCAGGCGCCCAGCTCATCATTGGGAATGTATCACGGGTAGTTTCCCCTTCCGATGAGAACGTGCAAGCATGGTCGCAATCAAAGGGTATTGACTTTTGCGCCGCGGTCGAAACACGTCGACGGGTAGCGGATAAAGATAAGATTAGACCTTTGGCGACGCCAGCGGTCAACCTAGATATCACGCCAGAGCGCTTGGCGAAATCACAAAGGGAGGACCCATCATTAAACCCATGCTTTGGGGAAGCGCGAACCGAGAAAACGAGGAGATATAAGAACGGGTCGTCCTCCTTTATTGTTCAGGCGGGCATTCTGTTCCGTAAGTATGTAACGGTGTCCTCAATTTTAAAGCAGGTCGTTGTGCCAGCGTTGCTGATCGCAACAGTATTGCACTTGGCACATGATGTCCCATTAGCGGGTCATATGGGGATAGCTAGAACCAAAGAAAGGGTTCTTAAAAATTTTTACTGGCCATCGATCCACAGAGATGTGCAAGTCTATTGTAAGACGTGCAGTGCGTGCCAAAAGACGACGCATAAGGGTCGTACACCCCAGGCTCCTCTTCAGAAGATCCCCACGGTCTCGGAACCGTTTAAAAAGGTCTCGATAGACCTTGTTGGCCCCATTCACCCAGCGACCGATAGGGGGAATCGATTTTTCTTAACGGTCATATGTAATGCTACGAGATGGCCAGAGGCGGTTCCTCTGCGGACCATAACGTCTGAGGCAGTCGCGGAAGCGTTGTTTGCAATTTTCGCTAGGGTAGGAATACCAGAGCAAATTCTGTCTGATAGGGGCGCGCAATTTACGTCGCAGATGATGAAGGAATTGTTCCGCTTATTCAGCATACAACCCATCACTACCACCCCTTATCATCCGCAGGCTAATGGCATGTGCGAGAGATTGAACTCGACGTGAAGTCGATGCTGCGTAAGGTAGCTGCTGATCGCCCTAAAGATTGGGATAGATATATCCCTGCAGTGTTATTCGCGTACAGAGAGGTACGGCAGGAGTCAACGGGATTCTCGCCGTTCGAAATGATGTACGGTCGTAGTCCTAGGGGCCCAACTGATGTTCTTCGGGACATGATGACGTCGCCATCATCGGGAGACGATGAGCAGATTTCGGTGTTTCAGTACCTTGTTGATTTAAGAGAAAGACTATCTTCAGCGCGCACTATAGCAGAAGAAGCGTCTAATATCGCTTCGAAAAGAGCAAAAGACTATAAAGATAGAGGTTCCAAACTGAGAATTTTTAAGCCAGGAGACAAGGTCCTATTGTTGTTGCCTACGGACCATAATAAGTTATTGATGACATGGAAAGGCCCTTATGTTATTGAGCGAGTAGTTTCAAAGGTAGATTACGCTATCCACATTGATGGAACGAGTAAGGTTTTCCATGTTAATATGCTACAGAGATTTTATGAGAGACCGCAGTATCTGTGTGCACAGACAAGACCAGAGGAGACTGGTTGTGATTTGTTATTTTACATTACAGCTACCCAAGGGACAGCCTGAACATGTGACATCCATGTATCCAGTGTACATACATTTATGGAAACTCATTCTTATCTACCCAGGTACCCAGAAGGTACACCTTTGTGGTCACGTGTAACGCATTCACTGGCATAATTTATTGGAAGAATAATCAAGAGATACCAAGTCCCGTACCTTATATTATGTCTTTAAAGGATCGACGGTAAGTTTTTCTTTTGCTCTGTTTTGTTTTGTTTGTTTGTTTGTTTGTTTGTTTGTTTTTTCCAGTTTTGCAAACTGCAACGTCTAGTTAGAATTTACCACATTAAAGATGGATTTACTGATAGAAGTGATTATTTCTGCCTGACAGCCCAGTGAATGAACGGCGGAACTAACTTTTTAGGTAAATATTGAAATATTCTTAAAGTGTAAATAAGCCGACAAATGAAAGTAGCCAGAAAGCAAAATAATTATTCGTATTTCCTTGCAGACGTCAAACAGGGAGTAATAGTTTTTTTAAAAATTTTTTGAAAATATCGTATCCGACTTGAGATGAGATTTAGGGATTGCCTCTATAAGTAATAATCAGAAGACATAAAGTTGGACTGGCCCATGCAGAGCAACAACAGTATTCAAAACTGCAAGAAAAGTGGACACTATTCCTACCAAAGCGGCACAACACTTTCTGTAGCTTGAGATGAGAACTCATTATAAAGATTGTTGTGTTACTAACTGCAGTCTACAAATCATCCTTTTTAAAACTGATTATTTTAATAATAAAACTCTCTTGACATTTTTGTTGAAAGTGTACTTGTCTTGACTGATTTGAATGGTTGTTGTGAAAAATGTGTGGGAGAAGTAGAACCCCCCACCCCCTTCCCCCTTCCCCCACATCCATTTTTTTTTTTTGAATTGCTCATTGGTCGAGTGAATAATTATCGTTCTGTGCAGGAACTAAAGTTTAAGATGTTTCTTCAGAGAAACCCATCGTATTATATGCCTACAGACCACCTCTTGTGCCATCCTGGTTGATGGACGTGCCGAACTACACCAGTCCATGCCCTGACAATTAAGGAGATTACAGTAAATGAGGTTCCTGGCTTCCTTTATCCATTCTGCACTTTGTGCAATGCAATCTTGAGTGTAGTTCACCGCCAGAAGGATCATTGAATCATCATGGAATAAATTCGTCTGGAATCTCTAACCTCAAGAGTTTGTCTTTTTTGAAAAGTGATTTCATGGCAACCAACTATGGTGTCGCACTAGATGTAAACTCAGTTGCACCTTAAAAAGTAGAACCGGAGTCAAATGTGGACGGCGTCTTCAATATAGGGACCTATCTAAAGCTGATGACGCGCAGGGCAAATTAAACACTCACACACACACACACACACACACACACACACACACACTCAAACCCCGGCCCTCCCCTCCACCACTCTGAACATTTTGGCTGAAATTCCACAGGAAAACCAGGGTCAAATTAGCGTCCAGAGCTGTTGACCCTCATGGCCCAGTCTGGTTAAACCATTGGCTGGAAAGAAGAAACAAACATGGAGTAAAGTGATTTATGCAGTCTAAGGCCACAAATATATATATATTCTTGTTCAGCGGAAGGTTTTATCTTTTGTTGCAAAACGTGGCGCTTCAAATCTATCAAGTCAATGGTGTCGCTTAGGTACTGGCTCTCTGTTACCGAGGCATGAAAGACACACACATCTGATGTTTTCCTGTATTAAAAATATCATTGATTTGTGACACCAAACAACCTGACTATTTTTACATCAGACATTCACCACACTAAAATATTATTAGGTTTATAACTGTACTCCATTCAATGTAAATGTTTACTTTATAATTCTGTTTTCAGGTGCCCTTGATAAAATATCCAGTATAACCTGGCATTACATTTTCTAAATTTAGCGCTTATGTGCATTTAGCTTAGGTCATCATTGCGATTAGATCTACTTATCTTGGGGAAGTCTTTGCGTCGCCTGAAAAACAAACCCGGCTAACATTGGGTGTTCACGACGGAGTGCAATGAATGAATGGTGAGAACATGAACAATGTGAATGGTTTCTTTGTTTTATCATTATGGTGACACTTTGGATTTATTATGCTTATGCATTGAGCCAGGCAGTGCTTAGAATAACAACAATGTCACACTGGCCCGCACTCATAAGACACATAAAGAACCTTCGTGAAAATGTCTAGTTAAAATGACGTGATGAGGGGAATCGCTAAAGGTAAAACTATTTTTTATATATTTCCCTGTTTGTTTTCATGTGTATTATTCTGTTGCTCTTGAAAGATCTAGAAATTGGACGAAAAAAAAAGAATGGTGGCTGTCATTTAAGATGGTCATGAATTTCTTCACACAAGCATTTGAGTATAGATGATTAAAATTGAAAAAATGCCGTGTCTGTCATGTTGCATATTTTCTTGATGATTGTGTTGTTAAGTTTATTCTTGTCACTTTCTCTTGCATTGCCTCCCCATGCTGTAATAAAGTAAGTTACTATGCTGTCGGTGAAAGCTTTGTAGAATAGGGAAAGCAGTGTTTTATCAACATCAAAAGATCTTAATTTTCATAAAAGGTGCATTCTCTGGCTGGCTCTTGAATGGACACTTGAAATATGTGTATGCCAATCTAGATTGCGATGGATATATATACCCAAATACTTGTAATGTTCAAATCGCCCAATCCCTTGATTATCAATGGTTAATGGTGGTAAAGGTGCAGTTTTTTTTCTTCCTAAAATCGATTATTATATTTTACTTTCTTTACATTCAGTACTAGAAAATGATCATGTACAAATCTGACTATTTCTTTAATATAAATAAGCGTCTTCGTCGACTGAGTTCGTGATGAGGCCTTGAATGCTGGTGTCATCTGCTAATGTAATTAATTGAGTGTTGTCAAACTTACTTTTGCGTTGCCTAGTATAAAAATGGTGAAGAGGACAGGGGATAAAACACAGCCTTGGGGCGCCAATATGTTTGTATAGAGAGCTGATGGTGACTAAAAATGCTCTGACCAACATTCAAACTTACATCCTGGGATCTATTAGTAATTAAATCGAATACCCACCATACAATTATTATGTTAGTTGACAATATTTTCCAACACGTTTGAAACAAGAAGATGTGATTGAATGGTATTGAAGGCACTGGAAAAGTCTACGAAAAGAATTCGGGCACAGTTCTTAAATCATTTTTCTTTAATATTAAGGAATATTGTCTCTGTAAGCCATATAGGCTAGGTCGTGATCTGTCTGGCGCAGATTGCACAAGAATGTCAGCGTGCACTTTTCCCTTTCTGAGGTTGTTCTAGCACGTTATAGTAGGGGGGAGTTAGTTGATCTAACTACAACCCTTTAGAAAACGAAACTATTACAGCTGTAAAATAAATAAACACGAGATCCGACGATAGATTAAATAATACTAAAGTTTAATAACTGTATAGTGAACAATAAATTACTAGGAAGACGCCAGCGAAACTAAATATCTACGCCACACAAAAGGAAACTCACTTACTCACCCCCCAACCACTCACACAGGTCTATATATATAAACATTCCTACAGAAAGTTCCCGAAATAAACGTTACCTTTGCCCTCGCACAAACTAACCAATCACGCATCAATACGTTATCAGGTTACATCACTCAAGGCCAAATCTGGCGTAAACATCCTTATCCACAGTGTTATCGAATGTTCGGGAACATACTAATATTTACTGAACGAGTCAAAACACCTGACAACAAGCGGGCGAGGAAAAAACTACTCACTAGGAGAAGAAGGTCAGGTCACGGAGTACAGTACACTCTAGCGGTTGTCAAGAAGAAATGAACACATGCTCACCAGTGTAACAAGAAAACGGGGGAGGGCAAGGGATAGCTTGCAGATGCTACACAACTACCCAATTTAAGTTGAATATTTTCAACTCCGAAACATTATTCAGCGTCTGCAATATCTTGAAATAACAATCTTACAGTACTCCCAATCTCACAAAGGTAGTTGCTAATTCTATTACAATTATTAACAATTTCAGTGCCTTCCCAAATTTCATCGCAAATACAATACAATGCAATATCCTTTGCATCACTAATACCATAACTAATACAATACCGTCATTGCTTCCCAATGGTAGACAGTAGGCCTACTAGTCAAAATAACACAACGCCACCACTGTGGTGAAACAATGGTCAATGATATTATTACAAATCATATAAGGTGAAACGATGGCCCATCGTTTACACAATGCTTCGTGCACGAATCATAGCATATAACTTGTTGTACACAACATGGTTATCTCCAAAATGTATAACTCATACGTACAATGGCCAAAAATACCAATACATACCGACCACTGATTAGGGTCTTTCTTCATCATATTAGGTCAAAACAAGTTACAACATTGCAATATAACACAAACACTGCTTGCTCGCAGTCCCCATTTGGGTTACATTTTCCAAAAATTACACCAAGTTCCATTGGTAACTAATATGACATAGCATAAAATCAAAATGTGACTAACACATCATGACTCTCTAACAGCCACCAATTCAATATTCAGTCACAGATGAACTACGTCCCCAATTACAGTACAATACTGCCGTCCTAGCAATTCATCTAGTAGGCAAAAGTATGGGTTACAATGCATTTCACTGATAGTGTACTACTTTAAAATACCCTGCTCAGGAAATCGGCACAGACATTTTCTCTGCCTTTTACGTAGTGAATCCTGAATCGATAAGATTGTAAAAATAAAATCCATCGTAATAACTTTGGACTGTCAAACTTGGCAGAGTTCAAAAACTCTAATGACCGATGGTCAGTTTGGAGCACAAACTCCTTTCCATACAAATACAAAGTAAACTTTTTTACAGCCCAAACAATAGCTAAACATTCGCGCTCTGAGACCGAATATTTTGTCTCACGAGGCAATAGCTTACGACTAGCATATGCCACAGGGTACAACTTTCCCTCGTGTTCCTGCATAAGACTAGCGCCTAATCCGCGATCTGATGCATCAGTTGCTAAGACAAACTCTTTGGAAAAAATCTGGCAAACATAACACGGGTTTGGAGATAATGACATTCTTCAAAGAGGTGTACGCTTTCTCCTGCGTTTCATCCCACTGAACTATATTGGGCTGACCCTTTCTAAGTAAATCAGACAATGGTGATGCAATCGCTGAAAAGTTAGGAATAAATTCATGGTAATATCCCACTAATCCTAAGAATGCTTTCACTTCCTTCTTAGTGGTGGGTCTGGGTGCGTCTCGTACCTTACATACATTCTCTTCTAACAGGCCAATCATACCTTCTCCCACTAAGTGTCCAACAAAGTCTACTTCAGACGTTCCAATCAGACACTTCGATGGTCTTGCAGTTAATCCAGCTTGGTCCATCCTCTGCAGTAAGTCCTTGAGAGTCTTCACATGCTCGTCGAATGTCTCTGTATGAATCAGCAGGTCGTCCACATATGCTGTCCCATTGTTCATTCCACGGATCAATGGCTTTACGATCCTGTTCAGCGTGGCTCCTGAGTTCATCATCCCAAAAGGCATCCGAATGAATTCATAGTGTTCGCCCATGGTGACGAACGCCGTCTTGGAAATGTCTTGCTCTCGAACTTTCACTTGCCAGTATCCCTTGCTCAGGTCAATCCGAGAGAACAATTTTCCTCTCGAGAGACTCTGAAACATTTCTAATGGCGCTGCTGTCGGATGAGGGTCGAATACTGTGATCTTGTTTAACCTCCTGTAGACGATGCAGACTCGGTTGGATCCGTCCTTCTTCTTGACGACAACAATAGGTGATGAGCTCCTTCGAATGATGCCCAGCCGTCCCATGGTGCTAAGCTCCTCCTTCAATGAGTCGCGCATAGCGTAGGGCACCGGGTATGGTCGTTGACGAACTGGTACTTCTGTCGTCAGGTCGATGCGATGTTCACCCAACTGACAGCATCCAGGGAGATTGGTGAAGACATGCTGGTAATTCTTCACCACATCGCAGAGTTCTTGACGTTGTTCCGATGTCAGTTGCGTTCCATACTGGACATCTCTGTAGCTTTCCTTCTGGTCCCAGCTTCCTAGGTCGGCAAGGTCCTCCGTCGTTCCACCGTTGTCGCCTTCCAGGTCGCAGTCCTCGATGATTGTCATGCCAGCTGACTCCACGGGTTGACTCTTGTCTATCAGGTCGTCCTCTGCCAGTACAGTCTCAGCACTATCACCGCCGCCGTCCTTTATGGCGTTGACATGTTCAGGCGTGGTATCTCTCCTACTGTTGTCCATCCCACACATCTCGGTCACAACAGGTCTCGGTTCCATTGCCACTGCTGCTGCTTTTGACGTCCTTGGAATGTATCTCTTGAGGAGGTTGGCGTGCAAGGTCTTTTCTTTTGCACCCATCTTGACTCTATAGTCGTTGACACCGACAATTGAGACTATCTTATATGGTCCCTTCCATTGGACTAGGAGCTTGTTAGTGTTCGTCGGCAGTAGCACCAACACTTCATCTCCGGGGCGGAACTTCCTCTCTCGCGCCTTCCGGTCGTAGTAGGTCTTCTGTCTACCTTGAGCCTTGGAGAGTTCTTCCGTCGCTAACTTCCATGTGTCCTCCAGCCTCTCACGTAGTTCCATGACGTACTGGTAACTGGTCTTCGTTTCCGGCTCCTCTACGTCCTTGGTCCATAGTTGTCGTAAAATGTGCATTGGTCCTCTCACAGTTCTCCCATACAGCAACTCGAATGGGGCAAACTTGGTCGACTCTTGGGGAACTTCACGATATGCGAAGAGCAGCGGGTTGATGTATCTGTGCCACTGCTTGGGTTGCTCTGCGCACAGTCGTCTCAATGTTTTCTTCAGCGTGCCGTTGAATCGCTCCACCAACCCGTTGCACATAGGGTGGTAGACTGTAGTGGTCGACTGTCGAATTCCCAGTAGTCTATTCGTTTCCTTCATGACATCTGACATAAACTGGGTCCCTTGGTCCGACAAGATCTCTTCGGGCACACCCAAACGGCTGTAGATGTTCACTAAGGCTTCTGCTACCGTTTCTGCGTCGATCTTCTTCAAGGGTGTGGCTTCGGGGTAACGAGTAGCGTAGTCTATATACACCAGGATATACCGATGTCCACCTTCACTTGGGGGGTCAATAGGTCCTACTAAGTCCACGGCCACTCGCCTAAATGGTACGTCCACTACTGGCATACTCTGCAGGTGCACTTTGGGGTCGCTCCTTTGTTCACCGTCCTCTGGCATATGTCGCATGAGCGGCAGTATCTCGCGACGTCACCTTCAATTCCAGGCCAATAAAAATTGCTCATAACTCTGTCTTTGGTTTTCTTCACGCCGAGGTGTCCTCCGACGATCGAGTCGTGGGCTACACTCAGTACATACTCTCTCAGTTTCTCGGGTAGTACCACTTGCCTTATAACCGTCGCCTGTCTCAGGTCCTTGTAGATCCGGTACAGTACTCCTCCATGTTTCTCAAAATGAACAGATTTATTGCCTCTATTAGTTAGGATCTTCTTCTGCTCTAACTTCCTAATGACTTCGTCTTCTTCTTGGAGTCGGATAAGTTCCTCTCTATCCACTCCCGCGTGCCTTTCTGCCCTCGGCACCTTCAGCGACGTAGACTGGTCCTTCCTCTTCTCCTGGGCCCTCGTGGTCACCGCTCCTACCATCACCTCAGTATCAGGGTCGTACGGGTCCTTCGCTCCGTCCACATTCCCGACTACTAGGTCGCAGATGGTCTCCGGGAGACACAGCGCCGTCACTCTGCCCGTCAGGTAAGGCGTCTTCACGTCGATAACGGCTTCCTCCGCCGCTAGCAAGGAGTTATCGATCCTCGCGATAAGTTTCTTCCCACCGGTGAGCTGTCCGTCGTCCACCAGTGCTCGCCGCACCACTACACCTTCACAGCCGGTATCTCTTAGGACATCTACCGCTCGATTTCCAATCAAGCCCTTCATCACTGGTAACTTCAGTTTCTCCACGGTCCTTCCGTCACTGCATCCTCCGCAAGTAACAGGCACCGCTAACTGTAGCTTCCCGTCCTTCATTACCGCTTGAACGTTGATGCTGGTGTCAGCCGTCGTCACATCCTGTCTCGACGACTCGTCCGCCGCTATAACTACGGCCGCCGCCGCCTTGTTCGGCTTGCCTCGCCCCGTATCCTTCTGGGCTGGACACATTCTCCGAACGTGGCCTGGCTTTCCACAAAGGTAACATTTCAACTCACCTTTGTCGTTTAACTTTGCACGACACTCCGTCGCCTTGTGTCCCGGCCTCTGGCACGTATGGCAGACCTGTGGGCTTCGGTCTCCGTTGGGCCTCTGTCGCACTGGCCGGCTCTGCAGTCTGGCGCTCCCGCTGAGCGTCCGGTTCCTCGCTACCAGGTACGCCTCCGCTGAATCTGCGATGTCCTGTAGCGTCTTTGGTTTCCTCTCCCTCACATGGGTTGCAAGGTCTGGTGGGCAGGCATCCATGAATTGCTCTCTGACGAACAGATCTCTCACTCCTTCGTATATCTCCTCCGTCTTCGACAGCTTTATCCACCTCTCTAGATAGGTCTTGATCCTGGTCAAAAACATTCCAACATCTTCTCCATCTTCAGGCTTACCTTGTCTGAACATGAGTCTGTATCCGTCCTCTGACAGGTTGTACCTCTTCTGCAACGCTTCCTTGACCTTGTCGTAGTCCTTGGCTTCGTCGATCGGTAGTCTGCAGAAGCACTCCAAAGCTCTCCCGGTCAGCAGGGCAGACAGTGATGTCGTCCAGGTGGATCTGGGCCATTCAGCTGTCTCAGCAAACCTCTCAAACCGCAGCAACCAGCTATCCAGATCGTCCTTCTTGTCCTGAAATGCAGGTAGCTTGGGTCTCTTGGAACTGGCGTGGTCGTCGGTCTTCTGCGCTGAGTCGTTGCCTCCACGTTGCTGGCGGATCCTCTCCATCTCCAACTCGTGGTTCATCTCCTTCTCCCGAGCCTGTCGTTCAGCCTCCTTCTCCCGAGCCTGTCGTTCAGCCTCCTTCTCCTGTCGTTGAGCCTCCTTCTCCCGAGCCTGTCGTTCAGCCTCCTTCTCCTGTCGTTGAGCCTCCAGCTGTCTTTCTCTTTCTAGGCCTTCACGGAGGTAGTCCCGTCTCTCCTGCCCAGTGAGCTCCATAGCGTCCGCTTCCTGGCTAAGCCTTCCAATAACCTCCGACATGTTGTAGATAGCTAGTCGATGATATTCTACAATAAACTATGTAAATAAATCTAGTAATTTTGATCTGGTCCGCTCGAATATGGTCGGATCCCGGACGAGCCCCCAATATGTAACAGCTGAGGTTGTTCTAGCACGTTATAGTAGGGGGGAGTTAGTTGATCTAACTACAACCCTTTAGAAAACGAAACTATTACAGCTGTAAAATAAATAAACACGAGATCCGACGATAGATTAAATAATACTAAAGTTTAATAACTGTATAGTGAACAATAAATTACTAGGAAGACGCCAGCGAAACTAAATATCTACGCCACACAAAAGGAAACTCACTTACTCACCCCCCAACCACTCACACAGGTCTATATATATAAACATTCCTACAGAAAGTTCCCGAAATAAACGTTACCTTTGCCCTCGCACAAACTAACCAATCACGCATCAATACGTTATCAGGTTACATCACTCAAGGCCAAATCTGGCGTAAACATCCTTATCCACAGTGTTATCGAATGTTCGGGAACATACTAATATTTACTGAACGAGTCAAAACACCTGACAACAAGCGGGCGAGGAAAAAACTACTCACTAGGAGAAGAAGGTCAGGTCACGGAGTATAGTACACTCTAGCGGTTGTCAAGAAGAAATGAACACATGCTCACCAGTGTAACAAGAAAACGGGGGAGGGCAAGGGATAGCTTGCAGATGCTACAGCCTTGTGGAACCAACCACCAGAAGTTCAGACATGTCCTAATACTCGCTTTAGCCCCCGGGGACATCCCATGCGCCTCACACCCCCCCCCATGCGCCCTCACACCCCCCCAATGCGCCCTCACCCCCCCCCCCCCCCAGTTTATTTCTTTTTTCCCCCTTGGCTTCGCATCTATACAATGGAATTTATACGACAGGTTGTATTTCTTTATCCTTACCGGGCAGGTATGATATTTACTTTTCTGGCAGGTTCTGGAAAAAGATTAGAACAGCTTATTAATTAATATGTCTCACATAGGAAGTCAACCCCCTTTCATTCAACAGACAAAATACATCAACTGAATGAAGGACTAATTTTAGTTAGGTGGAGAGCTTTGGCATCATTTCTAACCATTGACTTACGATACGTCTCTCCTGCCAGTGAACGCAATGGTGACTATCTTCTTTTGGTATCGATTGCTGTTATAGATAAGCTGCCATTTTTTTAAAATAAATTTTGAATGAATTGATATGCACTGTGTCACAAATCCCAGACTGGGAGATGTAATAAGTTATGACAGGACAACAATCACGAACAAACAAGTTAACACTTAACAGAACAATCCATCAGACTCACACATTTATTAAACATAATTATACAGATAATAGCGCAATTACATACATTATATTATTGAAATCAACTGCCGTACAACGGCCTTATTCTCACACACACTCTCCCTCGGATCCACAATCCGGTAGTTACTCCTAAAGGCACTTCGGCCTCAGCCTCTCCCCTCAGGGTCTTAATAGCACATTAATAATTCACTGGCACCGCAGTCTCTCACTATCACCTTCCTATTGTCATACACCTTAGCACTCCCCTAGCACCTCAGCAGGGCAATAACACATTATCATTTCAATAGACATTATCATTTCACCAGTACATTATTAGTCCACTAGCCCCTCAACATGGCAATAGTGCATTATCACATTCACGCTCATATCTACGTCCCTGTCCGTGGCCTGACTGCCACGACTTTATGTGCCTCTACTGTCCTGCACTGACAGCCTCACTTCTGGCCTATGTGTGGCCTCCGGCCCTATGCTGGCCTATCCCCTGTGCTCATCGAGGTGGCTCTGCGGCCCGTCCCCGACACCTACAAGAATAACATTACATTGGTATAATACCCTACCATTTCTATTCACTCCACCTCCCTTACAACCCAAGAAGCGTACACACACTAGTTCACCTTTCACTCACCACACATCTTACGGTAACACACCTCCATCGGGGTACACACTACTCACTCGCGCTACAAATCCATGAACTCACTTTCATCTATCGCTCATGGCGCACATTGCTATATCCAATACCAAGGACTTCCACATTCCTCACCTATACTTATTTACATCATGGTAATAGACGAATATAATATAATACATCAATCATAATAATCAATCAACGTTCTACATACCAGTCATCACTGGAAAGGCTCTCTCACTAGTCTTCTCGACTGCTCCCCTTATGTCCGCCCGATGGGCTCTTATTCACAGGTCCGTTCCGTAGGACCTTCTAACTTGCAGTGATAGTAATACAGCGCTTTCGCCTCATTCAGACCCCCCCCCCCACTACTCACAACAGCACGCTTAACTTACTTGTCCACCGTGAGCCCTTCTTACTCTACACCCGCTCTGTAGCAATCCCCTTAATTGCACTCACTCCACTCGTGACATCATCCCCCACCCCAAAAAAATTAATGCAATTAATTTCAAATCGCATCAAGATGACTGTCAACGAGTGAGCGTGAGCAATACCTACACTAAAAAAATGACCTAGCAGTTCCCCTAGTATATAAAATACCGAAATCAGGGGAAGATATGGGGATCAATATGCCCTGCAATATGCATATATGTATCACATCATCAATAGATAATTAAACACAATACCTAATACAGAATCAAAAACCAATCAACCTATCAACCATTCTTCATATTATATTTATAATGTCAATATTTTAAAGTCGACTCATTCACACAGATCCTGTCAATGTTCCTGTCCTCCGATGTATAAGCTCCTGAAATCTTCCCCTAGGCTCGACTAAGGTAGTCGGCGATATGATTGCTGGCTCCTGGAATTGGTTGAATAACGAAGGTATACGGCTGCAAAGCCAATGCCCATCTAGACAAGCGTGGGCTGGACGAACGATTCTTCGACAAAAATGTCAGTGGCTTGTGGTCTGTCTGGATACAAAATTCTCGTCCCATGAGATAACGTCCTAGTTTCTGGACGGACCAGACAATGGGAAGACACTCACGCTCTATCACAGAATACTTTCTTTCTCTCTGCAATAACTTCCTACTGACATAACATACAGGATGGAGACATTCGTTCTTCTCCTGTAGAAGACAAGCGCCGACACCAGAGTCCGACGCATCCGTTCTGAGGATAAAATTAGATCGAAAATCGGGTAATATCAGAATGGGTGACGATGATAATGCTGTCACCAAATTATCAAATGCTGTCTGACATTCAGACGTCCACTGGACCTTATCGGGTTGTCCCTTCTTAGTAAGGTCAGTAAGAGAAGATGACAAGGAGGAAAAATTTGGACTGAACTTTCTGTAATAATTTAAAATTCCCACTAAGCTTCTGACTTGTTTCTTTGTTTTAGGGATTTGCAACCCTACTAACTTGTCAATTTTTGTTACTTCAGGTCTCTGAACACCTCTACCCACGATATGTCCTAAGAATATTATCTCTGGACATGCCAAATCCATCTTTGCGGGTTTAGCAGTTAACCCAAAATGACGCAATCGTTGAAAAATTACTGTTAGTGTCTGAATATGATCAGACCATGTCGACGTATGGCATGCTATATCGTCAAAGAATGACACGACATTAGGTATGTCCTTCAACACTAGTCTCATTAATCGTGCAAACGTCGCTGGCGCGTTTACCAACCCAAATGGCATGACCTTAAATTGGAATAATCCAATGGGCGTTTGGAACGCCGTGTATTGTTTAGACTCCTCAGTAAGCGGGATTTCCCAATAACCTTTCGTTAAATCTATCTTGGAAAACCACGTGGACCCGGCCAATGAAGCTATTAATTCCTCCTGAAACGGAATAGGCTCCCTATCGCCTACCGTAATAGTGTTCAATCTTCGAAAATCAATACAGAACCGCACCGATCCATCAAGTTTTTTCACGAGGACGATGGGTGATGAATACGGCGATGTTGATGGTTCTATCACATCTAACTTCAACATTGACTCAACTTCCTTTATGACTCTATCTCTCGAAGAAAAAGGCAACGGATAGGGTCTAAGAAATACTGGCTTATCCGAAGTCAACTTTATTTGGTGCTGGATCACCGTAGTGCGACCCGGCAAATCCGTAACAACATCCGGGAATGACGCTAACAGGGTCTTAAGTTCCCTACTCCTTGAACTCGTAAGGTCAGGGTTAATTTTTACGTCCCTGTAACCTTGTGTCGGAGTTAGCTCCGGCAATTGAATTTGTAACTCTTCCTGCGCCTCGGTGTCGCTTACGTCACAGTCCAACTGGTCTACGACCGCCGTACAAGCAGTAGAGAAGACAGTCTCCTCTGGTCTTGTCTGTGCACACAGATACTGTGGTCTCTCATAAAATCTTTGTAGCATATTAACATGGAAAACCTTACTCGTTCCATCAATGTGGATAGCGTAATCTACCTTTGAAACAACTCGCTCAATAACATAAGGACCTTTCCATGTCATCAATAACTTATTATGGTCCGTAGGTAACAACAATAGGACCTTGTCTCCTGGCTTAAAAATTCTCAGTTTGGAACCTCTATCCTTATAGTCTTTTGCTCTTTTCGAAGCGATACCAGAAGCTTCTTCTGCTATAGTGCGCGCTGAAGATAGTCTTTCTCTTAAATCAACAAGGTACTGAAACACCGAAATCTGCTCATCGTCTCCCGATGATGGCGACGTCATCATGTCCCGAAGAACATCAGTTGGGCCCCTAGGACTACGACCGTACATCATTTCGAACGGCGAGAATCCCGTTGACTCCTGCCGTACCTCTCTGTACGCGAATAACACTGCAGGGATATATCTATCCCAATCTTTAGGGCGATCAGCAGCTACCTTACGCAGCATCGACTTCAACGTCGAGTTCAATCTCTCGCACATGCCATTAGCCTGCGGATGACAAGGGGTGGTAGTGATGGGTTGTATACTGAATAAGCGGAACAATTCCTTCATCATCTCCGACGTAAATTGCGCGCCCCTATCAGACTGAATTTGCTCTGGTATTCCTACCCTAGCGAAAATTGCAAACAACGCTTCCGCGACTGCCTCAGACGTTATGGTCCGCAGAGGAACCGCCTCTGGCCATCTCGTAGCATTACAAA
The DNA here is from genome assembly GCA_963931925.1 of Onchidella celtica. Classification (NCBI taxonomy): domain Eukaryota; kingdom Metazoa; phylum Mollusca; class Gastropoda; order Systellommatophora; family Onchidiidae; genus Onchidella; species Onchidella celtica. Next base: position 4,543,210 of record OZ007582.1, on the reverse strand, counting down.
TGACCGTTAAGAAAAATCGATTTCCCCTATCGGTCGCTGGGTGAATGGGGCCAACAAGGTCTATCGAGACCTTTTTAAACGGTTCCGAGACCGTGGGGATCTTCTGAAGAGGAGCCTGGGGTGTACGACCCTTATGCGTCGTCTTTTGGCACGCACTGCACGTCTTACAAAAGACTTGCACATCTCTGTGGATCGATGGCCAGTAAAAAATTTTAAGAACCCTTTCTTTGGTTCTAGCTATCCCCATATGACCCGCTAATGGGACATCATGTGCCAAGTGCAATACTGTTGCGATCAGCAACGCTGGCACAACGACCTGCTTTAAAATGGAGGACACCGTTACATACTTACGGAAAAGAATGCCCGCCTGAACAACAAAGGAGGACGACCCGTTCTTATATCTCCTCGTTTTCTCGGTTCGCGCTTCCCCAAAACATGGGTTTAATGATGGGTCCTCCCTTTGTAATCTCGCCAAGCGCTCTGGCGTGATATCTAGGTTGACCGCTGGCGTAGCCAAAGGTCTAATCTTATCTTTATCAGCTACCCGTCGACGTGTTTCGACCGCGGCGCAAAAGTCAATACCTTTTGATTGCGACCATGCTTGCACGTTCTCATCGGAAGGGGAAACTACCCGTGATACATTCCCAATGATGAGCTGGGCGCCTGGAAAACAACCAACGACTGCTTCGACTTCCCCGCTAAGGAAAGGTGTATCTATCACTATTCTTGCCATGGGTAATTTCTCAATGGCCCCCGAAAATTGGATGCACGGGACAGTCTCACCTGTAAGCTGTGAATCCCGAATGCAGTCTCTATGCACTCCCACAACGGTAGATCCTGTATCTCGTAAAACCGAGACCGGTTCGTCCCCAACAAACCCCGGATAAACCCTAAGACCACCTCCTGTATGACATGAATTTATAACGGGGATCTTTCTCCCAAAAGGTAAAACACCGGAAGATAATAACTTCTCACAACTGGGACACTTAGAATACTGTCCGCCTCCGTTGTCCGATGTAACACACGCAGCCGCATGATGAAATTTATTTGGGGAACATGGACTGGAGCTACTGTCCACGTTCGCCGCTATCCTACCTGCAGGGCAGTTCACGCTGATGTGATCTGCTCTACCGCAGTTCCAACACTTCGCGGCCCTACACTCGCGTGAAAAGTGACCCACGCGTCCGCAAGTCCAACACTCCGCTCCCTGTGCTGCACTAGGCCTGGGTCCCCGTGACCCATCGCGACCGGAACTAGAGTCCCTATGCCGTCGGTCATCGGCAAAGGTCACAAATCGCCCCCGGCCATTACCGCGACCTAGCCCTCCTGCTCGGTCAAACTTACCGGATCCATATGCCGGTGATTGGTGATAGCCCCTACGCTGCCCCTGGGCTTGCCCGCTATAGGCACCACGCTGACGCGGCCTGTCCCTAAGTCCTGCCGGCGACCCCTCGACAACGGCGACGTACCCAGCATCTTGGACGTACGCCCTGGCGACTGGTTTGGACGGATGTGCCGTACGGTATGCTTCCGCCAACTTAGACGCCTCCTGCACCGTCGCGGGTTCGTTCTCTTTCAGGAAAGCCACCAGATCTTTATGGCACGACGCGTACAGCTGGTCACGGATCATTAAGTCTTTCAGTTTAGCAAAATCCGCGCCCACATGCGCCAAGTCTACCCAGTTCGCGAAATACTCCGTTAGTCTCGCGACGAAGGCAGCAAAGTCCTCCCTGGTATCTGCACGTGCCCGCCTAAACTGCTCCCGGAAATATTCATCGGTACGCGCAAATCGGCGAAGCAGCAAAGCCTTCAGCTTATCGTAATCTTGCACGTCTTCGCGCTGTAGCTCTTTAAAGTAGGTTAACGCTCGCCCCTGCAATAGCGACGCCAGGTACGTGGCCCATAATTCCTTATTTTCCCCCCATTGCAATTGTGCGTTCAGTTCGAACCTGTAAAGGAAGGCGTCTATGTCGTCCTTCCGGTCGTCGAACGTAGGGAGCTTAATCCTAACGCCACCTTTATTGTGTACCTGCCGGAGTATAGTACACTCTAGCGGTTGTCAAGAAGAAATGAACACATGCTCACCAGTGTAACAAGAAAACGGGGGAGGGCAAGGGATAGCTTGCAGATGCTACACAACTCCCCAATTTAAGTTGAATATTTTCAACTCCGAAACATTATTCAGCGTCTGCAATATCTTGAAATAACAATCTTACAGTACTCCCAATCTCACAAAGGTAGTTGCTAATTCTATTACAATTATTAACAATTTCAGTGCCTTCCCAAATTTCATCGCAAATACAATACAATGCAATATCCTTTGCATCACTAATACCATAACTAATACAATACCGTCATTGCTTCCCAATAGTAGACAGTAGGCCTACTAGTCAAAATAACACAACGCCACCACTGTGGTGAAACAATGGTCAATGATATTATTACAAATCATATAAGGTGAAACGATGGCCCATCGTTTACACAATGCTTCGTGCACGAATCATAGCATATAACTTCTTGTACACAACATGGTTATCTCCAAAATGTATAACTCATACGTACAATGGCCAAAAATACCAATACATACCGACCACTGATTAGGGTCTTTCTTCATCATATTAGGTCAAAACAAGTTACAACATTGCAATATAACACAAACACTGCTTGCTCGCAGTCCCCATTTGGGTTATATTTTCCAAAAATTACACCAAGTTCCATTGGTAACCAATATGACATAGCATAAAATCAAAATGTGACTAACACATCATGACTCTCTAACAGCCACCAATTCAATATTCAGTCACAGATGAACTACGTCCCCAATTACAGTACAATACTGCCGTCCTAGCAATTCATCTAGTAGGCAAAAGTATGGGTTACAATGCATTTCACTGATAGTGTACTACTTTAAAATACCCTGCTGAGGAAATCGGCACAGACATTTTCTCTGCCTTTTACGTAGTGAATCCTGAATCGATAAGACTGTAAAAATAAACTCCATCGTAATAACTTTGGACTGTCAAACTTGGCAGAGTTCAAAAACTCTAATGACCGATGGTCAGTTTGGAGCACAAACTCCTTTCCATACAAATACAAAGTAAACTTTTTTACAGCCCAAACAATAGCTAAACATTCGCGCTCTGAGACCGAATATTTTGTCTCACGAGGCAATAGCTTACGACTAGCATATGCCACAGGGTACAACTTTCCCTCGTGTTCCTGCATAAGACTAGCGCCTAATCCGCGATCTGATGCATCATTTGCTAAGACAAACTCTTTGGAAAAAATCTGGCAAACATAACACGGGTTTGGAGATAATGACATTCTTCAAAGAGGTGTACGCTTTCTCCTGCGTTTCATCCCACTGAACTATATTGGGCTGACCCTTTCTAAGTAAATCAGACAATGGTGATGCAATCGCTGAAAAGTTAGGAATAAATTCATGGTAATATCCCACTAATCCTAAGAATGCTTTCACTTCCTTCTTAGTGGTGGGTCTGGGTGCGTCTCGTACCTTACATACATTCTCTTCTAACAGGCCAATCATACCTTCTCCCACTAAGTGTCCAACAAAGTCTACTTCAGACGTTCCAATCAGACACTTCGATGGTCTTGCAGTTAATCCAGCTTGGTCCATCCTCTGCAGTAAGTCCTTGAGAGTCTTCACATGCTCGTCGAATGTCTCTGTATGAATCAGCAGGTCGTCCACATATGCTGTCCCATTGTTCATTCCACGGATCAATGGCTTTACGATCCTGTTCAGCGTGGCTCCTGAGTTCATCATCCCAAAAGGCATCCGAATGAATTCATAGTGTTCGCCCATGGTGACGAACGCCGTCTTGGGAATGTCTTGCTCTCGAACTTTCACTTGCCAGTATCCCTTGCTCAGGTCAATCCGAGAGAACAATTTTCCTCTCGAGAGACTCTGAAACATTTCTAATGGCGCTGCTGTCGGATGAGGGTCGAATACTGTGATCTTGTTTAACCTCCTGTAGTCGATGCAGACTCGGTTGGATCCGTCCTTCTTCTTGACGACAACAATAGGTGATGAGCTCCTTCGAATGATGCCCAGCCGTCCCATGGTGCTAAGCTCCTCCTTCAATGAGTCGCGCATAGCGTAGGGCACCGGGTATGGTCGTTGACGAACTGGTACTTCTGTCGTCAGGTCGATGCGATGTTCACCCAACTGACAGCATCCAGGGAGATTGGTGAAGACATGCTGGTAATTCTTCACCACATCGCAGAGTTCTTGACGTTGTTCCGATGTCAGTTGCGTTCCATACTGGACATCTCTGTAGCTTTCCTTCTGGTCCCAGCTTCCTAGGTCGGCAAGGTCCTCCGTCGTTCCACCGTTGTCGCCTTCCAGGTCGCAGTCCTCGATGATTGTCATGCCAGCTGACTCCACGGGTTGACTCTTGTCTATCAGGTCGTCCTCTGCCAGTACAGTCTCAGCACTATCACCGCCGCCGTCCTTTATGGCGTTGACATGTTCAGGCGTGGTATCTCTCCTACTGTTGTCCATCCCACACATCTCGGTCACAACAGGTCTCGGTTCCATTGCCACTGCTGCTGCTTTTGACGTCCTTGGAATGTATCTCTTGAGGAGGTTGGCGTGCAAGGTCTTTTCTTTTGCACCCATCTTGACTCTATAGTCGTTGACACCGACAATTGAGACTATCTTATATGGTCCCTTCCATTGGACTAGGAGCTTGTTAGTGTTCGTCGGCAGTAGCACCAACACTTCATCTCCGGGGCGGAACTTCCTCTCTCGCGCCTTCCGGTCGTAGTAGGTCTTCTGTCTACCTTGAGCCTTGGAGAGTTCTTCCGTCGCTAACTTCCATGTGTCCTCCAGCCTCTCACGTAGTTCCATGACGTACTGGTAACTGGTCTTCGTTTCCGGCTCCTCTACGTCCTTGGTCCATAGTTGTCGTAAAATGTGCATTGGTCCTCTCACAGTTCTCCCATACAGCAACTCGAATGGGGCAAACTTGGTCGACTCTTGGGGAACTTCACGATATGCGAAGAGCAGCGGGTTGATGTATCTGTGCCACTGCTTGGGTTGCTCTGCGCACAGTCGTCTCAATGTTTTCTTCAGCGTGCCGTTGAATCGCTCCACCAACCCGTTGCACATAGGGTGGTAGACTGTAGTGGTCGACTGTCGAATTCCCAGTAGTCTATTCGTTTCCTTCATGACATCTGACATAAACTGGGTCCCTTGGTCCGACAAGATCTCTTCGGGCACACCCAAACGGCTGTAGATGTTCACTAAGGCTTCTGCTACCGTTTCTGCGTCGATCTTCTTCAAGGGTGTGGCTTCGGGGTAACGAGTAGCGTAGTCTATATACACCAGGATATACCGATGTCCACCTTCACTTGGGGGGTCGATAGGTCCTACTAAGTCCACGGCCACTCGCCTAAATGGTACGTCCACTACTGGCATACTCTGCAGGTGCACTTTGGGGTCGCTCCTTTGTTCACCGTCCTCTGGCATATGTCGCATGAGCGGCAGTATCTCGCGACGTCACCTTCAATTCCAGGCCAATAAAAATTGCTCATAACTCTGTCTTTGGTTTTCTTCACGCCGAGGTGTCCTCCGACGATCGAGTCGTGGGCTACACTCAGTACATACTCTCTCAGTTTCTCGGGTAGTACCACTTGCCTTATAACCGTCGCCTGTCTCAGGTCCTTGTAGATCCGGTACAGTACTCCTCCATGTTTCTCAAAATGAACAGATTTATTGCCTCTATTAGTTAGGATCTTCTTCTGCTCTAACTTCCTAATGACTTCGTCTTCTTCTTGGAGTCGGATAAGTTCCTCTCTATCCACTCCCGCGTGCCTTTCTGCCCTCGGCACCTTCAGCGACGTAGACTGGTCCTTCCTCTTCTCCTGGGCCCTCGTGGTCACCGCTCCTACCATCACCTCAGTATCAGGGTCGTACGGGTCCTTCGCTCCGTCCACATTCCCGACTACTAGGTCGCAGATGGTCTCCGGGAGACACAGCGCCGTCACTCTGCCCGTCAGGTAAGGCGTCTTCACGTCGATAACGGCTTCCTCCGCCGCTAGCAAGGAGTTATCGATCCTCGCGATAAGTTTCTTCCCACCGGTGAGCTGTCCGTCGTCCACCAGTGCTCGCCGCACCACTACACCTTCACAGCCGGTATCTCTTAGGACATCTACCGCTCGATTTCCAATCAAGCCCTTCATCACTGGTAACTTCAGTTTCTCCACGGTCCTTCCGTCACTGCATCCTCCGCAAGTAACAGGCACCGCTAACTGTAGCTTCCCGTCCTTCATTACCGCTTGAACGTTGATGCTGGTGTCAGCCGTCGTCACATCCTGTCTCGACGACTCGTCCGCCGCTATAACTACGGCCGCCGCCGCCTTGTTCGGCTTGCCTCGCCCCGTATCCTTCTGGGCTGGACACATTCTCCGAACGTGGCCTGGCTTTCCACAAAGGTAACATTTCAACTCACCTTTGTCGTTTAACTTTGCACGACACTCCGTCGCCTTGTGTCCCGGCCTCTGGCACGTATGGCAGACCTGTGGGCTTCGGTCTCCGTTGGGCCTCTGTCGCACTGGCCGGCTCTGCAGTCTGGCGCTCCCGCTGAGCGTCCGGTTCCTCGCTACCAGGTACGCCTCCGCTGAATCTGCAATGTCCTGTAGCGTCTTTGGTTTCCTCTCCCTCACATGGGTTGCAAGGTCTGGTGGGCAGGCATCCATGAATTGCTCTCTGACGAACAGATCTCTCACTCCTTCGTATATCTCCTCCGTCTTCGACAGCTTTATCCACCTCTCTAGATAGGTCTTGATCCTGGTCAAAAACATTCCAACATCTTCTCCATCTTCAGGCTTACCTTGTCTGAACATGAGTCTGTATCCGTCCTCTGACAGGTTGTACCTCTTCTGCAACGCTTCCTTGACCTTGTCGTAGTCCTTGGCTTCGTCGATCGGTAGTCTGCAGAAGCACTCCAAAGCTCTCCCGGTCAGCAGGGCAGACAGTGATGTCGTCCAGGTGGATCTGGGCCATTCAGCTGTCTCAGCAAACCTCTCAAACCGCAGCAACCAGCTATCCAGATCGTCCTTCTTGTCCTGAAATGCAGGTAGCTTGGGTCTCTTGGAACTGGCGTGGTCGTCGGTCTTCTGCGCTGAGTCGTTGCCTCCACGTTGCTGGCGGATCCTCTCCATCTCCAACTCGTGGTTCATCTCCTTCTCCCGAGCCTGTCGTTCAGCCTCCTTCTCCCGAGCCTGTCGTTCAGCCTCCTTCTCCTGTCGTTGAGCCTCCTTCTCCCGAGCCTGTCGTTCAGCCTCCTTCTCCTGTCGTTGAGCCTCCAGCTGTCTTTCTCTTTCTAGGCCTTCACGGAGGTAGTCCCGTCTCTCCTGCCCAGTGAGCTCCATAGCGTCCGCTTCCTGGCTAAGCCTTCCAATAACCTCCGACATGTTGTAGATAGCTTGTCGATGATATTCTACAATAAACTATGTAAATAAATCTAGTAATTTTGATCTGGTCCGCTCGAATATGGTCGGATCCCGGACGAGCCCCCAATATGTAACAGCTGAGGTTGTTCTAGCACGTTATAGTAGGGGGGAGTTAGTTGATCTAACTACAACCCTTTAGAAAACGAAACTATTACAGCTGTAAAATAAATAAACACGAGATCCGACGATAGATTAAATAATACTAAAGTTTAATAACTGTATAGTGAACAATAAATTACTAGGAAGACACCAGCGAAACTAAATATCTACGCCACACAAAAGGAAACTCACTTACTCACCCCCCAACCACTCACACAGGTCTATATATATAAACATTCCTACAGAAAGTTCCCGAAATAAACGTTACCTTTGCCCTCGCACAAACTAACCAATCACGCATCAATACGTTATCAGGTTACATCACTCAAGGCCAAATCTGGCGTAAACATCCTTATCCACAGTGTTATCGAATGTTCGGGAACATACTAATATTTACTGAACGAGTCAAAACACCTGACAACAAGCGGGCGAGGAAAAAACTACTCACTAGGAGAAGAAGGTCAGGTCACGGAGTATAGTACACTCTAGCGGTTGTCAAGAAGAAATGAACACATGCTCACCAGTGTAACAAGAAAACGGGGGAGGGCAAGGGATAGCTTGCAGATGCTACAGCCTTGTGGAACCAACCACCAGAAGTTCAGACATGTCCTAATACTCGCTTTAGCCCCCGGGGACATCCCATGCGCCCTCACACCCCCCCCCCCCATGCGCCCTCACACCCCCCCAATGCGCCCTCACCCCCCCCCCCCCCAGTTTATTTCTTTTTTCCCCCTTGGCTTCGCATCTATACAATGGAATTTATACGACAGGTTGTATTTCTTTATCCTTACCGGGCAGGTATGATATTTACTTTTCTGGCAGGTTCTGGAAAAAGATTAGAACAGCTTATTAATTAATATGTCTCACATAGGAAGTCAACCCCCTTTCATTCAACAGACAAAATACATCAACTGAATGAAGGACTAATTTTAGTTAGGTGGAGAGCTTTGGCATCATTTCTAACCATTGACTTACGATACGTCTCTCCTGCCAGTGAACGCAATGGTGACTATCTTCTTTTGGTATCGATTGCTGTTATAGATAAGCTGCCATTTTTTTAAAATAAATTTTGAATGAATTGATATGCACTGTGTCACAAATCCCAGACTGGGAGATGTAATAAGTTATGACAGGACAACAATCACGAACAAACAAGTTAACACTTAACAGAACAATCCATCAGACTCACACATTTATTAAACATAATTATACAGATAATAGCGCAATTACATACATTATATTATTGAAATCAACTGCCGTACAACGGCCTTATTCTCACACACACTCTCCCTCGGATCCACAATCCGGTAGTTACTCCTAAAGGCACTTCGGCCTCAGCCTCTCCCCTCAGGGTCTTAATAGCACATTAATAATTCACTGGCACCGCAGTCTCTCACTATCACCTTCCTATTGTCATACACCTTAGCACTCCCCTAGCACCTCAGCAGGGCAATAACACATTATCATTTCAATAGACATTATCATTTCACCAGTACATTATTAGTCCACTAGCCCCTCAACATGGCAATAGTGCATTATCACATTCACGCTCATATCTACGTCCCTGTCCGTGGCCTGACTGCCACGACTTTATGTGCCTCTACTGTCCTGCACTGACAGCCTCACTTCTGGCCTATGTGTGGCCTCCGGCCCTATGCTGGCCTATCCCCTGTGCTCATCGAGGTGGCTCTGCGGCCCGTCCCCGACACCTACAAGAATAACATTACATTGGTATAATACCCTACCATTTCTATTCACTCCACCTCCCTTACAACCCAAGAAGCGTACACACACTAGTTCACCTTTCACTCACCACACATCTTACGGTAACACACCTCCATCGGGGTACACACTACTCACTCGCGCTACAAATCCATGAACTCACTTTCATCTATCGCTCATGGCGCACATTGCTATATCCAATACCAAGGACTTCCACATTCCTCACCTATACTTATTTACATCATGGTAATAGACGAATATAATATAATACATCAATCATAATAATCAATCAACGTTCTACATACCAGTCATCACTGGAAAGACTCTCTCACTAGTCTTCTCGACTGCTCCCCTTATGTCCGCCCGATGGGCTCTTATTCACAGGTCCGTTCCGTAGGACCTTCTAACTTGCAGTGATAGTAATACAGCGCTTTCGCCTCATTCAGACCCCCCCACTACTCACAACAGCACGCTTAACTTACTTGTCCACCGTGAGCCCTTCTTACTCTACACCCGCTCTGTAGCAATCCCCTTAATTGCACTCACTCCACTCGTGACACACTGATTCTGAGTTGCCTGGTAATAATTGTGAAAACTCTTGGTCGGAGAACTTTCTTTTTCCTTTTTTTTTTGTGTTAAATTTTCTTATGAGCGTGCTTCTCGCAAAAAAGATTTTCACGCTTTAATATACTTGTTTTAGAAAGGCTTTATGAAAACAATCTTTCTCTCTCTCTCTCTCTCTCTCTCTCTCTCTAAAACAAGAAGGTGAGCTTCCATGTGTTCAGTGAGTTTTGTCAAAGTAATGGCTTACTAATTTTAGTTATTGGTTAATCCTAATCGTTGTTTACTTGTCATTTTATCTATTGAGCAGTATGCATGCCGAACAACACACACATACATTTGCATACTTTATGTCCACAAACACAAAACACTGCCACCACCAATAAGAGCACAAACGCAACACACTGTAAAAAAATAACAGTAGGCACAATATTGGAGATAAAGTAAAGTTTTTATCTTATATCATAAAAGAGAATTAGGGCAGTTAGAAATGTGAAAAAAATAGGATCCCTGTTTTCTGTTTGGGGAACAATATGAACTACATGTATTACGAAGGCAATGATACGTTCAAATTAATTACACAAGAAGGATTTAATAATGACTGTAAAAAAGGTAAACCCACTGGGACATCCACTCTCTCTGTTCCTTGCTGCCCATAGCAAACCAAACATCGCCATAGGTACAACAAATTAGTGTAACTTAATTGTTAAGCCCCACGAAGCAGGGCGGAACCTATATAGGTCGTACAATCCCAAATAGTGGAACGCACCATTTAGCTAGAGAGCCACTGTTGTGCTGGAGTCACCAAAAAAAATATTTTTTTTTGTTGTGTGTTATCTGACCATTATGCCATAACATAGCATGTCTTATGACTAAACCAGACAATGTGACAACTATCAAGCACACGTTGTTTTGAAATTTTATCCTCGAAAGGGCTTGGTCTGCATGTGAATCTCACAAACGTTCGTGTCACTGTACAAAAACATCAACAACAACAATATAAAAAAAGCACTTATTTGATGCATCATGACGGTTCGGTCCACAAGGTACATTTTAGGTAAACTGAGTTATTGATATCAAGTGAAAGAGAACTCTTTTCCCTTCAATTTGATGCAAGATTCATTGAATTCGGAACATTTTTAGACTGTATTATAAGCAATTATAATTGATGACTATCCCGTTTTTTAAGACGTAAAGTTTTTAGAAAAGTTCGTTTGGGTAATTACTCAATAACTATGCCTGTACCTTCCGAACCGAACCGTCGCGTTGCGTCATATATCAGAAATTTACATTTGAGCCATGAAGCTGTTCTGAAAGCAAGTGTACGAGAAATAATGCTTATTTGCCTTTCATGTCAAAAGATAATGAAAACTGAAAGAAAAGTCAAGCACAAAAGACCCCCCCCCCCCCCCCCCCAAAAAAAAATAAAAATTGCAGAGCCGAGTGAAAGTACTTAAAGTTTGTTGCAGAAATTGACAATAAAATAATTTAGGTTATACCAGGTAATATGTATTGTACAAAGAGAAATCGCTTCTCCCAAATCGCGAAATTGGGTCGCTGCGGAAACAAGAAGTTGACCAAAAAAATTAGTGATAATAATAACAAAAAAAATTGAGCTGGTTGCAACCTCTTACCCTCCACTGAGCAAATGAATATTATTTACCGTAGCCACCTACTTTCCGCTCCAAGTTGATGGTGGCTTCGCCGAGTCTCCCATACCTCACAGTGCAGATCGATCAACCGTGTAACCCCGTAATACATAATCGCTGGTTATACACGAAAGGCATAAAGCTGGTCTACTTAATGGATTATAATATGCATGTTCACAGGTGTAACCTGTTATTTTGTTGTGTATACGTTTTAACGTCTGTATTAATTTATTAAACCAAAAGCTGCCCAGTCGAATTTCTAATTTAGGTGCTGATAACACCATAACTAACTCAGTGACCCTTTTTTCAAAGAATAGTGATCATATGGTAGTGTTGCAGCAATTCACTCTTAGAACATATGTTATAGTGGCTATTTCAGACTGGCGTCTATGATCTTTATGTGTTGTTATTCTCGTTGTCTACATTGAAATTTACGTTTGAAATACCACCGGCCACGACATCTTCAAGACCTAGTCCTCCTACTGGATTGAGTGTTAGTCCGTCTCGTGAGGAAGCTGGCGTTTCGTTTGTTGTTTCCTTCGTTGGTGGTGATGCCTTTATAGTGCTGCTTGTTTTATGTGGTTGGGGTGTTACAGAGATTGTTGTTGAACTGTGCGCCATTGTTGATGCTGGGGTGTATGTTGTTGTAGAGGGTGTCGTAATTCTCAGTTTTGGCGTTGTTGAAGAGGAGGTAGGTGCTGTCAGTGTGGTCATCGGATTTTGTCTTACTGTACTACTCATGCTTGCTGCGATCGAGACAGATGTTGTTGGTGTCACTGGCGTGGTTGTTACTGTTGTTTTTCTCGCTTTAGTTGGGGTAAATGAGGTTGTTGACGGAACCAGTGTCGGTGATTTTGCTGCTGTTGTCGGTGTTGCTGTTATTGTCGTATCTGAATGTTGTGCCGTTGTTTTACTTGTAGTAGCCGTGGTTGGATTTCTTGTTGCAGATGTGGTTGTTTTACTTGAGGTAGCTGTGGTTGGTTTATCTGTATCTGCTGTAGTTGGTATATATACAGTACCTGTAGTTGTTCCACTGGTAGTAGCTGTGGTTTGTTCACTTGTAGTAGCTGTGATTGGTTTACTTGCGGTAGCTGTAGTTGTTCTACTTGCGATAGCTGTGGTTGGTTTACTTGTAGAGGATGTGGTTGGTTTACTTGTGGTAGCTGTAGTTGTTCTACTTGCGATAGCTGTGGTTTGTTCACTTGTAGTAGCTGTGATTGGTTTACTTGTAGAAGCTGTGGTTGTACTACTTGTAGTAGCTGTGTTTGTACTACTTATAGTAGCTGTGGTTGGTTTACTTGTAGAGGCTGTGGTTGGTTTACTTGTAGTAGCCGTGGTTGGTTTACTTGTAGTAGCTGTGGTTGGTTTACTTGTAGTAGCCGTGGTTGGTTTACTTGTAGTAGCTGCGGTTGGTTTACTTGTAGAGGCTGTGGTTGGTTTACTTGTAGTAGCCGTGGTTGGTTTACTTGTAGAGGCTGTGGTTGGTTTACTTGTAGTAGCCGTGGTTGGTTTACTTGCAGTAGCTGTGGTTGGTTTACTTGTAGAAGCCGTGGTTGGTTTACTTGTAGTAGCTGTGGTTGGTTTACTTGTAGTAGCTGTGGTTGGTTTACTTGTAGTAGCCGTGGTTGGTTTACTTGTAGTAGCTGTGGTTGTTTTACTTGTGGTAGCTGTGGTTGGACTACTTGTAGTAGCTGTGGTTGGCTTACTTGTAGTAGCCGTGGTTGGTTTACTTGTAGTAGCCGTGGTTGGTTTACTTGTGGTAGCTGTGGTTGATTTACTTGTAGTAGCTGTGGTTGATTTACTTGTAGTACCTGTGGTTATTTTTAAATGTGAAGTGGTTGTTTCTGTTGTTGGTGTTGTTGATGTAGTCAGTGATATGGTTGCGGTTTTCTCTGGAGAATCTGTCGTTACTGATGGTGGTGTGGTAGCTGTTGTTGAAGATGGTGTTGTGTTTGATGTTGATGATGATTTCCCTGTTAGTGTAGTTGCTGGTGTTATTGATATTCTCACTGGTACTGTGGCTGTTGTCGTGATCGATGTGGTCGTTTTGAGGGTTGGCTTTGTTGCTGTCGTTGTTATTGCTGTTGTTGGAACCGTCGGCGTTGTAAGTGACGATGTTGATGTAGGCAGCATTGTGGTAGATGCTGTCGTGGCCTGTGATGCTGATTTTATATTTGGCGTTGTGGAGGATGCCGGTAGAGTTAGTGTTCTTGTTGTTACTGTAGTTGTAATGCGAGTTGTGGGTCTCTGTGTTATTTTTGTTGTAAGACGTGTTGCTGTTATAGCTGCTGATGGCGTTGTTGTTGTTGATTCCAATGGTGTTGCGTCTATTGTTGATTTCTTTCCTGATGTCAACAATGGTGTTGTTGTGCCCAGTATGACCTCCACTATTGTCGTTGTCGGTGATGTGGTGGTTGTTACAGCTGAAGAGTTTGTTTTACATGGTTCACTTGTAATTGTTGTCGAAGTAGATGTTATTGGCGTTGGAGTTTTCTTTGTTGTCGCAGACATCGCTGTTGATTTGATAGTGGTTGATGTATTTGTTGTTGTAGTTGATACTGTCCTTGTTACTGCTAGCTGTGGTGGTAGTGACCACCGCCATGACGTAATGGGTGGAAATGATTCCTTCCTCAGCAATGTCCAGTCTTCAAGAAATTTTTGAATTGAAAGCGGAAGGGACTCAACGCCTTGATTTGCTGATATATATTCTAAAAACAATTGAATCCATGGCGTCTGAGAATTCTCGGGAACTGCATGTCCCTTTAAATAGTTTTCAATAAAATTTATGTAGTATGTAATCTGTTTATTATTGCCTCCGGGAGCCACCGTATAACTGAAAGGCCGAAGTCTTGGTATCTGTCTTGTTTGTGTCGGTGCCAACTGTGTACTTCCATGGCCAGAGTTCATTTCTGTTTCAGGCTGCCGAGGGTTTGGTGTCTGCCAAATATGGGATGGATTAATTTTTGGAGGATTAGGTCCTGCTGTCGGTCTTATGAAGATAGGTTTCAACTTTGGAATTCGAGGTCTTATTGTTGGCTTTACAAAGATAGGTTTCAATTTCGGTACTCGAGGTTTTGCTGTTGGCCTTATAAAGATAAGTTTCATCTTTGGAATTCGAGGTCTTGCTGTCGGCCTTTTAAAGAGAGGTCTAAACTTTGGAATTCGAGGTCTTGCTGTCGGTCTTATAAAGATAGGCTTCAACGCCGGTACTCGACGTCTTGCTGTTGGCCTTATAAAGATAGGTTTCATCTTTGGTATTCGAGGTCTTGCTGTTGGTCTAATAAAGGGAGATTTTATCTTCGGAATTCGAGGTCTTGCTGTCGGCCTTTTAAAGAGAGGTTTAAACTTTGGAATGCGAGGTCTTGCTATTGGTCTTGTAAAAGGAGGTTTCATCTTTGGAAATCGAGGTCTTGCTGTTGGCCTTTCAGGGTTAATCTTTGGCACTTTAGGTTTTGGCGATGCCCTCCAGGTAGACAATTTCTTGTATGTCTTCCGTTGATTCCGTTGCCCCCCAAAACCCGATGTAGAAAAGGTACGTGACTGGCGACGTGTATAGTACCTTTGATGACGAGATCTTCGCGTGCTCAATCCACCCCTGCCATATGATTTCCTACGGCTCGTCCTTGACGACCTGATGGCTCTGCGATACCTCTGAAGTAACGCACCTGGGCTTTCGTTCTTTTCCACTGCGTGCTTTTCCATTACTCCCGGAATCACTAGACTCCCTCGAGCCGGTTCGCCTTTGGATGAATGAACTTTACGACAAAGGCTGCTCTCACTGTCGTTCACGCATGGATTAGGTCTGGAGGTTAAAACAAACACAGATTCATTTCCAGAATGACAAAAACGAGACCTCACCACGAAAAATATGATTGTGCACCGGTAATAATGAAAATAAGAAAGTAGCACGAATGTAATCATTTTAAAAATGGTCATAATTAACAGAGAAAAGGGTAGACAAAAATTAAAGTAAAATATTGGATCTTTTTTTCATCAGTTTTTAATTACCTTTGCTTGTAATAATCTTACTGAATTGCTAAGAAGCTCTGAATCCTCTTCCATAATGTCATCTTTTCATTCAACTATTGTACCCATCATGATTAATAGTTTATGCATTGTTATTATTAATGCGTTCTGCTTCAAGTATTGGATAATCTCATTCTCAATCATTCATGTAAACTACCTGGACATCATGCTAACAGCAGAAACACAAAAATTCACTGTATGCACGGAGTAAGTCAGTTGGAAAATATATTTTGTTAGTAAAAAGATGCATTTTGGAGATTGCAGGACAGAAAAGCTAAAAAATATTATGCCATCTTTCATAACACATGACCAAAATAAATAACACGGCGTATTACCATATTCCTAAACATTACTATCCACTGTTATCCTTAGTATGATGTAAATTGCATGTGGCATCAACAAAATTAACTCATCAATGCTCCAAAATATAATTTTATCACGGCCAGTGGAAAATGCTTTCTGCATGGTAATTATACTCACTTTTCGGTACGTTTTCCAGTCAGGCCATCTGATACCACGTAGGTGTTGAGCAATGCAGCAGCTGCAAGCAACAGTAACCATAGGACCTGATATCCCTTCATTTTGAACTGCCAAGGAAAATGTTGAATACAGTTGACAGTACAAGTCTCTGTAATGGACCCATCATTCGCAAAAAAAAACAAACATTAAACGGCTGTTCAGGTCATAAAGCTGCCTGAATGTAACCCATACTAAATAACATTCTTAGCTATTCATGGCAAAGAAATGTGAAGTTGCATTGTGTAGAGAAAATAAATAAATAAATAAATAAATAGACATATAAATACGCTTGTGGAAGACTTATTTAGCAGTAAATCTCATGGATTTGCATAATGTCTACTGTTTTCTGGTTACTGATATGGTAATGTTATTTTAACCACAGCTGATGTTTCGGTGCTTTATTTTATACTCTATACCTGTGGTATTCTTAAACGATTACTAACTGACATACACAAACACAAAATTAATTACACTGAACAATAGATAGGTATATTAAAAAAATAAGTAAATGGATAAATAGATTAGTTCGGAACACGCCGAATACAGCGCGGACAATGTTTACACCAGACAATTCAGTACAGGTCAAATACATTTTAAAAATGTTATTAAGTACCATTACCTGATTAGATTCACCAGCCTAGCAGAGAGGATTGAAAATTCAAATAGATAATTTAAACTTCCGAGAGATCACATACAATTTTAATTCACCGACAATAGATGATGAAACTGGACCATTCGAACCAATGCAGGTCTAAAGTGACAGACCTCTATTCTCTCATCCGACGAGCTCTATAAGATCCAACAATATAGCAACAAGCTCATGAGAGCATCGGGAGACGCACTTATGTGGGCATTACCCACTTGAAGAAAATAAATGCATGGCCGCCACTTAAGAATCTGTCCCGGATGCAAGAACTGAAATAAAATATGAAGTACTGATGAAGAGTCAAGTGGTTAGCAGTGCTATGTAGAAGTGCACCACAATGACCAGGAAGAGTTATTATCTTATGTCCGTATCAACGCTGGAGGTGAAAATGAAACTTTGCATTTTGCTCTTTTTTTTTTTTTTTTTTAAATCTGAGATGGTAATATAAGAGACAGGGCCAATCAACGCGACAGTAACAATGATAACACATATTGAAATTAGATTTATTCCGATTGGGATTTGAATCTGGACTGAATGTTCTGACATAAAGTGAAGATGTCTAATTATTTGGAATCTTCCTGTATCTATCCAATCATATGATTCTGTGTGACCCTACGTCTGTTGGAAAGAGTATGCTTCTACTTTTCTGCCCTTGGCCCCATTCTTTCCCACTTAAATTTCTTGTAAGTTTACTCTTACTCTTGCGCAGTTAATTTAATCTGAAACTTCAAGGATATCTGTATATGGCACGAGGCGTTTTAACTTTGTCATTATTCCTCAGCACATTATGTATAACAAGATAATTACAGCGCTTGCACTTAACATTTGGCTGTCTGTAGTGTGCCATTGTCACTCGGGAGCTGGTCCTTGCAATACCGTCACTGTATTCTAATTACAGTGAAAAATAAATAATGTCCTTTACAGTGAATCCACAGTGAAAAGTGACAACTTACCAGGGTCTAAATGTCTGCTTTTATTTCTGATTATACTCCAGGAACTTACTGGCTGTATACTGCGTCTTGACTATATACCCACCCATTCACTCAATCACCTATACACTCATTGTTTCATTCACTCACTGTTACATTCTATCCACACGATCTAATCAATCTATTTTTTTTAGATTTCACTTATCAATTTAACACAGTGTTTCTGTGTTGTATACGCCACTGGCAAGATGTAATTGAACTGAACCAGACACTTTTGTTTTGTCTGCTGCTTTGTTTTTCACGTGTTGGCAATTTGTCTCTGTACTTTACTTCTCTTGTTCTACTATTTTGCACCCAAACAGTATGGAATAATACATCTTTGCTCTTTGATGATATTTAGGCTCTTGCCAGGTTCCCAATGGTTGTGTCTAAATATACGACTAAAACGTATATGGGTTTGACTTCATTCTGACCCCTTTCGAACCTTTTACATTTAGAACATTGATCAAAAGCTCTATTTGTACCCTGTTTAAAGGAGCCTGTTTATCTATAATAATTTCACCAGAGTCTTATCTAGTCTTCTCTATAATTCCCATTCTTTCTAAAAATCAACAGTGGATTCCCGCGAGCAGCTCTGTAGGTTCGTTTATGAGCTTAGTCAATAAATAAGTTAGTTTTCCAATGGTCCAGTTCTATTTGTCAGGCCATTAGCAACAGCATTGCATGCTGACTTAACATTCATCTCACCTTCATTTTTTTTTTTTGACCCTGTGTGTACATGGCAAATACATTGTTTCTCTCCGGTATCAGTAGGCGTACAATCGAAACCCCCAGGACTGAAGCTTCCCTTTCAGCATCCGTTAGTTTCCACCAAATTTCAAATGAAGTACATGTAGTATCATCATTTCGTCTGTGCTGGTGAATTTTCCTCGCTCAATTGTCCTGCATCGACTCCTGAGGGTTATTCAACTATAGTAAATATTATAATTCCTATCTTCTAAATGGGAATTCTTTTTCTCTCATCAGCTGAAACCCAACAACACTTCATTCCTTATTATCATTATTGTAACACTGCGCTAATAGTCAATTATATTTCTGTTTTATATTAGTGCAGACCATGTACCAGTGTGGCATTGTTGTTACCCTAAATACGGCTTGGCGCAATATATGAACAATATTAATCCAAATTGTCATGATCACAGTACAGCAAAGAAACCATTGGCGTTGTTCATGTTCTCACACCCATTCACTGCATTGCGCCGTGAACACCTAGACGAGGACCATTGTTCGCAGTTGTTTTTTGCATCGGAAAGACTTCCTCACGACTAAGTAATCGAAACCATGACCTAAGCTTAACACTGTATGTGAGCCTATATTTAGTAAAAAAAAAGTAATACCAGGTTATTCTAGATATTTCAGCAGAAAATATTACATAAAATGGAGGTTAATGTTGACTGGCATACTCCAGTATGTTACAATTATAAACCCAATGATACTGTAATGGTCTGATGTAAAAGAAAAATATTTCAACATGAAGGCAGTTCAAATTCTCTCTGGTTTGCTCGTAAATAAAACCTTCTCCGCATATTAGAGAGAAGGCATGAATAAATTCCAGCTGATCAGCAATGCCACAGCCAGCGATCAGTTCATCGGGGACCGCTGGTCACCTCG
Organism: Onchidella celtica; assembly: GCA_963931925.1. Taxonomy (NCBI): domain Eukaryota; kingdom Metazoa; phylum Mollusca; class Gastropoda; order Systellommatophora; family Onchidiidae; genus Onchidella; species Onchidella celtica. The sequence goes on along the minus strand of OZ007582.1, from coordinate 4,523,912 downwards.
CATCTCATTCGGCACCGTTTGGGGGCGGGTTCAATCTCCATGGGTGGATTTTTTTCTTTTGTTCTTTTTTTCTTTTCATCCAAGCTAGAGACATGGCATTATTTTAAGCCCATGGTTTTTCCTGCTGCAGCTTGTATTGTCACTTTGACATTTGTATAAGACGATAAGAAAAGGAAGGACAAGATGCAACTAGGTTTGGAGTGTTATCTTAAGGGTAGAATCATTCATTTTGGCTCGCCAGGAAAAGCTTCGAATCCATAGCTTTTTCCTCATTATTAATGATTAGTTCTAGATCTATTTTAAAGTAAGGATTCATATAACATCAACAACATGTATGAAGAAGGTCTAGATATAACACTTTTGACCCTCGGACGGCCGGTACCCATAGTCTTTACGGGTAGAGTTAGGGCTAAGCAAACCGAAGATCGAACTGGAACACACTGCACACGAGGAGACGGCATGAGGAGACGGCCAACATTCCCCGCATGTGTAGTTGGTTCTTAAGTTGTGTAGGAAAAGTTTACTATGCTTCAACATCGAGTCCACAACATCGAGTCCCCAACATATATTATTAGTTTGTACTTCAGAAATGAACCTCTTGCCATAAGATCAAACAACGTCATGTTGTAACAGGGCGTGTTAACATCTACCTAGAACAGTATACCATCTGTCAAGAGCCAAACTACGATGTAATAACAGTGGCCTAAGATTAAAATTCCCCTATTGAGATAACCAAACTAGATGTACTGTGATGGCATAATCTACGGGGTTTGTGTCGTCAGGTTAGCACACGGGGTACAACAGGATAGCGGAGGTAAAGATAGTACATAGGATATCGCTGATTTTTTTTATGAATAGGCTAGAAAAAGTCAGCAAGAATATATACTAGGGGAGATGGTGGATATTTAGATAAAAAAAGATAATAGGGCATTTATGAAAATTAACACCCCGTTTAAGACTTGGGGGTAGGGTTATATTCTACGTCATTTGGTGGTTAAATTTACGACCAATCAGGGCAGGCGTACTGATATTGTTATCAGGGGTCTGCCGGCCGGCGAGAATCTTTTTTACACTGCGTTGCCGGAAAGCCAAGCAAAGCTCTACGTCACCACCTCACCCTTTGTGACGATAATAAAATATCACATGCGCAGTGAGTCGACCCATTCTGTTTGTGCCGAGCACTTCATCTCAGGTAGTTGTCAGTTTTAATAATTTATGAATAACGTGATGAAAGTAAGCCCGTCATTTCCGTCACAGAAGAATTAGATCTAGATCTAGATCAGATATGTGCAATGTAGGCCTACATTTCTCCACTCTGCAGGCTAGTTAGAGCGGTAGGATTAGAGGTCTAGCGAATGCGGTTATCTTCATTTTTACCGCACAATAAAGTCACCGACTAATAAATCTCAGTTACAATTAAAAACTTTCCTGTTGTCTTGCTCTTAAGCAGTTCTAGATTTACACTGTGGCCTACAATGAATTGAAGATGATGCACTGGCAAGATAGGCTACTGATTAAAATTCACCAGAGATAGCCAGAATGCAGTAGATCTAGTGTGAGGAAGTGAGTCCTGAGTGATGAGTATGGAATCACAGTTAGATCTAGATCTGATCACACAGATGTTGAATTGCAGCAGTATGAGAGACAGAGAGTGAGCCTTGAATTGTGAGATACAACATAATGATTCAATGTATCTGTATTACACAGATATGAATAATAAAATATGAAATCATAGGCCTAATTAAATCTAATCTCCTATCACAGAGCTGTTGACCAGCAGCAATAAATATGAGAGATTGAGCCATGAGCCACGACCGCCTCAAATTATGCTTAGATCTATCCAGCACCACACAGATATGAGAGGGTGAGTCTTGTGATATGTAAGGATAATTAAATCTATATCAATACCACACAGATATGAGGGTGTGAGGCGTGAGTGATGAAATATGTGATGACAATTAAATCTAGATCTAGATTTATATCACACAGATATGAGAGTGTGAGGCTTGAGTGATGAGATATGTAACGATAATGAAATCTAGATCTAGAATTATATCACACAGATATGAGATTGAGAGTGTGAGCCTTGAGTCATGAGATATTTAATGATAATGAAATCTAGATCTAGCTTTATATCACACAGATATGAGAGTGTGAGCCTTGAGTCGTGAGATACTTAATGATAATTAAATCTAGATCTAGATTTATATCACACAGACATGGAGTGTGAGCCTTGAGTCATGAGATATGTAATGATATTTAAATCTAGATCTAGATTTATACCATACAGGTATAATAGTGTGAGCCTTGAGTGATGAGATATGTGTAATGATATCTAAATCTAGATCTTGATTTGTACCATACAGGTATGAGAGTGTGAGCCTTGGGGGTGATGAGATATCTAATGACAATTGAATCTAGATCTAGATCTAGATTTATATCACACAGATATGACAGTGTTAGCCTTGAGTCATGAGATGTGTAATTTGTAAAGATAATTAAATCTGGATCTAGATTTATATATTGCATAACAGGAGAGTGTGAGCCGTGAGTGCTGAGATATGTAGCCTAATGATAATTAAATCTAGATCCAGATTTCTATGACACAGATATGAGGGTGTGTGAGCTTTGACTGATGAGATAGCTAATGACAATTGAATCTAGATCTAGATCTAGATTTATACCACACAGGTGGGAACCACAGCAATGTGTGAGAGCGGGTCTCGAGGGATGAGACGCAAATACTATGGTCAACAACATTCGGCCACCAAGGAAAGTTTTCACGTTCTCGCGGCTATTTCTTTAGACTATTACATTAGAGTGGGCATTACCCAAGGAATTCACCGGTTGTTCGGCTGTTATAAAAAAATATAGCCATGTTAAAGGGAGATGACTCCCAATTCCAATTAACAGGCTTTACCCAAGGAATTCGGTGACGTAATGATCGCCTGTGCGGTTGTTATAAATAGTCACGGGGATTCCAAAGAAGTACCTCCTTTCCGGCAACGCAGTGTAAAAAAGATTCTCGCTGCCGGCCGCGGGAGAACTAATTCTTCAGTTCCAGACAGACGATCCGGCTGTAAGGGGGTGATTTGAGGTCTTTATTTTAGGAGGTTCGCTGCCCTTGGCATTTACACCTCACTTTACTTGTTTTATTATTTCTTGTTCTGGCGGGGGGGGGGGGGGAGATGATATGGATAAATTTTAATCTATTAATTTCAATTTTGCCCGGGCAGCGGCCTTTCGGCCTGCTCTTTACGATTTCCAACTGCCAAGGTATCTTTAACGTGCGCAACGTGCACACGGGCCCTCCAAATTTTTTCGTCCTTATCCGAGAAGACTAGGTACTCGATCCTACCCCCCAATAGGACCAGGGACTTGAAAATATGAGAAAAATCCAAATTCCAAGAACTACTCGATCCTACCCCCCAATAGGACCAGGGACTTGAAAATATGAGAAAAATCCACTTTCCAACATGCCTGCACTGCCCGGGTTTAGAACCCGGGACCCTTGGCATGAGAGGCGAGCACCTTGCCTCTAGACCACCTTGTCCCCTGTAAGGGGGCTGTAAGGGGGTTCAGTGTGTTTCCACTAGAGTGAAACTAAAGCAGAGATATGCCTAGATGTATTAGTTGAATCCATGGCAATTGATGATTTTCCAAAGCTTTTGTTGATTTCCCTGGTTTATTAGAATCAGGGCTAATGGTGAGTCTCGATCACAGAAATGTTCCATGAATCAAGCAAATGGGCGTGGCCATCTACTGATCTAGGATGAGGCGTGTGTAATTATCCTCAGAGAGGAGGGCAGCTGAATACAACAAGGAATCGATAGTAGATTTGACTGGCTAGAGCTAGATCTATATCTAATGTTATAAAATATAACTGTAACTTGAATTGTCTGGGTGAGTCTGGGAGTTACCAGCTCACCCTAGAGTTATGTCTAAATTCTAGCCCATGTGAGGGTGACTCCTTAATAGTACGAGTGGTGTGAAAGTATAAATCTAACTGTGCCGACGTCTCTTTAGCGAGCTAGGCCAGCTGTAATCTGCGAATTGTTTATGACTTAAAGTATCTGAAATATTCTGATGCCTGCAGAGACTATGTGAAATATAGAATTGCTTGTGTAATACAGTCTACAGTTCAGCCCTTGGCAAATAGGGCTCATTCAGTTAGTTAGCATGGTTAGACTTACTAGGAATTACCATTATTACTATTGTTCGTGATATTGTCTTATATTTATATATATATATTATTATATATTATATATAGATATAGTGTAACTGTTCCATCAATATTGTGGTTCCGGCCCTGCAGGCCTGCCCTAAAAGTTACGCATTTTTTTATTTAGTGATTAGTAAGATAGGAAAGTGAGGTTTAGTTATATTTCAGAATCTAAAATGCAGTCGAACACATAACCCCATGCATGCCAGTAAATGACAAACACACCCCATTCATAACATCTCAAAGTGGGTTTGTAACAATTAGACGGGGATTCACAACATCATCACCACTACCAATCTCAAGTCATTTTACCGTTCTGTCTCACTAACCAGTGTAAGAAATGTACCTTTCTCACTAACCAGTGTAAGAAATGTACCTTTCTCACTAACCAGTGTAAGAAAGACATGCAAAAGGAGTGTGAAAAGGGCTGTAAGACGGATCTACACAGCCATTGACAAAAATACAAAAATAACATAATATTAATAGCAACTTAGAGTTTTCTCACTGTACTCATATCAGATATTTACCATACAAGTAGACGTGTGCATTATCTGCCACAATAGCGCATCCTCACTATAGAGAGGTACTGAATTAGATAAATGAAACTATGCAGCCTCAGAGAAAGACCATTCACTTTATGTCAGATGTGCATAGCATGATCGAAAGCAAGCAAGTAAAGCCATCGAGATTTTTGTTTTCGCACAAAAATATGGATACATCCATATGCCTTTGACAATCTGCCAAGATAATGTTTGATTTATTTGACTCCTAAGCACAGGCATTTCTGTTTCGGAAAACTAATTCTCTGTAATTTGATAACGAGTGCGCAGTTCCTAAAATACTGTCACTTAGCACACAACAGTATCTGTATTTCTATTATCATTTTAAAAAGAGTTTATGACGGGGAACAATCGGATTAAAGAAAGTTTGGAAGGAATATGTGCTTTATCCACAAGCCTAACAAAAAAAATCATGAATTTCACAGAATGATCTTCAGAAAGAGGACACTATGTGATCCACAGAAAGAGAACACAAACTGATCCGCTGGAAGAGAACACAAAATAAGTGAATGAATGTGTTTTTCATTAAATTGGCAAATAGAGGGGGAAAATGAGATGTTGAAGTTGCCACCAGATAAGATATACCAGGATGACATTATACTAAGCAGTACCACGTTCACCATCATGCTCTTCAAATATGACGAGTCAGATCTTAAACATTGAAGGTAGTTAAACGCTCTTCGGCTTCTAGTTTTCAGATTAATAGTGTGCAATGCCATTTCTTATTTCTAATGTCAGTATAAGCACATTATATTCTAATTTCGATTTCCTTCTCATAGTGTGAGAAGGATAGATCTGAACAGGACTGTATTAATCCTGACTTTATGTTGCGCCATGACTTTCAACATCAAGGGACCTTAGCCCACCTATCGATATATTTTCATGTAATTATAGGTCCGAACAAAAACAGTTTGTTTTGTGCGTGTATGTTTATCTCTTGTGAAGAAGTTTGAGATAGCTAGAGTTAAGGTGATTCCGTGTGAATGATGGGACTTGTCAAGTTCGTTGCTGATCAGTATTTTAGGGACTGGAAGAAGAAATGGGGATCATATTATTTAATTACTTGTAATCTGTGCTATTAAAAATTATTATCCAGCCAGCAATCTTCGTGGAATAACTTGAATGGCAGGATGCAGGAATGATTCGCTGAAGTGTAAATCTGCTGGTTACGTCATTGCGCCGATTTCGGTTTGCTGTAATCCTACCAATCCTCTGGAAATCCCATACAAATCTTTGCGAGATCGACGTACGAATGCTGGCTGGGTCAGTAGCCACTTGTGGGATTACATCGACAACACACAGCTGTGACTATCTGCCAAGCCGGACATGGTGAAACTGCATTTTCGTTTCTGTCGAGTGTGACATCATGATTGCAAAAAAAAACAAAAAAACCCTTGAGGTTAGAGATTCCAGACGAATTTATTTAATGATGATTTGTGTCCCCTCTGTCGGTGAACTACACTCAAGATTGCATAACGTGCAGAATGGATAATGGAAGCCAGGAACCTCATATACTGTAATCTCATTAACTGCCAGGGCATGGACTGGTGTAGTTCGGCACGTCCTTCAACCAGGATGGCACAAGAGGTGGCCTGTAGGAAGATAGTACAATGAGTTTTCTCTGCACAAACATTACAAACCTTAATTCTTCCACAGAACCACAGTTATTCACTTTGCCAATGAGCAATTAAATAAAAAGCGTGGGGCGTATGTGTGAGGAGAGGGGTGAGTCTACCGAATCCATTTTTCACATCCCTTCAAATCAGTCATGACAATAATTATAGTTTCATGGAAAATGTCAGGAAAATATTAAAACAATGAGAAGAAAAAGTCTATAGACTGCAGTTAGTAACACAACACTCTGTATAATGAGTTCTAATCTCAGGCCCCAATAAGAGCTGTGCTGTTCTGGTAGGAATTTTGCACAATTTTCTGGTAGAATTAAATACTGTGGCTGCTCCTCATGGGCCAATGTACCTCAATGCCGTCTTCTGATTATATAGGCAATTTTCCTACCCCTGAATCTCCAGTGGGACCTAAAGTTCTTTTTGGTAAGCATTAATTTCAAAACATGTTCATTTTTTTTTTTGTTATTATTTCTTCCTGATTAAGGTCTCCAAAAAAATTAAATATAACTGTTATGCTTTCTGGCTGCTTGCTTTACTGAACAGATACTGGACTGTCTGACTTTTCACTTAGAAGAAAGACGGCGGCTCAATAAATTAGACTGTCATTCATACTTTAAAAAATTTTTTTTCAAATATTTATTTGCGTTGGCTGGGCCTTAGACAGAACTAGTCACGTCAGTCAGTATATCGCTCGTTGGTTGTGACAAATTCGAAATAGACATGGCAATTTGCCAAATTAAAAAAAAACAAAACAGCAGCAAAACAAAGCAAAAATAAACAAACAAAAAAATAACGTACCTCTCTCCTACCCTACGTAGAACGTAAGATAAGGGGCTTGCTTTCTCTATATCGTTCTCCCACCAAATTGTACCAGAAAGTGCGTTACACGTGTACATCATGGTGTATCTTCTGGGTACCTGGGTTGGTAAATTCATCCATTGGATTAGTGTGCGACTTGCGTGGCATATTCAGGCTGTATAGGTAACTGTAATTAATAAATAACGAATAACCACGAAGTCTTGCACACGAACTATCATAAAAGCCACAGAAAAACTGTAGTGTCGTAGCAAGGCTAGAAGCTAGGTCAAAATATGGAACTGTATTTTGTGATAATTTATGTTAATATCAAGCTGTAGCTCTTGGGCACTCGGAATACTAAATAACGATTGCTAATAAAATGTTGCACTACAGTTACATGTTCGGGTTGTCATGTCATCTGGGTAGCTGTATTGTTAAAAAACGAATGTCCACAGGGTCTTACACTAGAGTCGTATTTTCTTTCATGGTAACATCAAGCTACGTTCACCGATAGCTGGAATGCTAAACAAAGTATTGCAATAGAAATCTTTTATGACCTGTTCAAGTTGTATTTCCTGTGTAGTTGGAATGTTAAATAATAAGTGCTTCGGAATTTTTTTTTATAAGACGCGTTCATAGAATTTTTAATGTTGGTTTAGAATTATATTTTCACAACATCAAAATTTGATCATATTGCTGGCTAACGCGTCATCGCTGGTGCGACAACCCGTTTTTTATTTCTTTCCTAATTTCCCATTCATGTCAGTGTCTGCTGCTTTTTGATTACGTATATACAATCTTTTTAAGATAATGCTCAACAAGATAAATAATATCATCAAATTACTGTTAGAGATCAAGTCAATGAGAAACATAATAGATACGTCAACGACGAGAGAAAGGTATCCCGCCTGTTTTGAGAAAAAGGCAATTACTTAAAAGGTGGAAAAGAAGAAACAGGAATACAAAGAGTTCAAACCCACCCCGTTGCTGTATGTGGTACAGTCAGGCCAAGTTCCTAGGAAAACACCTCTTTCCACTTGTGTCATATAGGCAGTGCATTCTTCCCTGCTCTCCAGATCCGAAGGCTGCAAGTCTCTCAGCCACTGGTAAAAGGAACCGAGGGGCCTGGGAATTGCAGAGATATATCGTTTTCTTTCTTTTTTTATTATCGTCGTGTTAGAAAACTCATAGAGGTGCCCTTAGGTCAGCTGTTGTGGGAAGTGGGTGAAAGGATGGAAAACCTTCCTAGATTCGTGTAAATCTCGGCACATGCTGAATCTTATGTACCACCTCGACAGTGGTAAGGTGATGTATAATGTTCGTCTGGCTTTTTTTTATTTAAGATATTAAACTGAATGATATATAAAATAGATAGTATACCGATATTTGTATATATTGAACACGAATTTATTTCTTTATTGTATTTTATTCATTTTTTTATTGATTGATTTATTTTTAGAGATTTATACTCATACAATCCTAAACAGTTAGAAAGATAGATAGATAATGCTTGTACGAGTTATGATGTAAATGAAAATGTAGAATAAAATAGCATTTGCTGCTTGTAATACAGTATATGCCGAGGAGCTATAAATGAACAGGAATTGCATTGTTTTTCTTAGGGTAGATTCTTTTTTTGTTTTTACTTCACTTTTAAAGCATCAACTGACACAGATACTCACAACAACTGGGGTCGATCAGTGAAGTTTGATATTTGCACCTTAATATTAACATCGTCATCTGCAGATAACTGTAGTAGGTTTAGGCGCTTGACCGTTTCATCGGCGTCCTCTTCAAGAAACACAGTGTATGCCTAAAGATAAACGAACAAAGTCTCGTCATTTTTTTTCCTACTACTGTCACAGCTGCACTGTAAAATGAAGTCTGAGTTTCGAGAAAGCACTTCCACTCGATAACGGCCATATTGTACTGGCAAGAAACAGATGACAGACAGAATATAGCAGAATACCAAGACAAAAGAAGAACCGGCTAAAAGCGCTCAGCAACCAGTCTCTCGTGATGAGGGTTGCTCAATGTTGCTTATTATTTAAAGGAAATGTCTTATTAAGATATTGCAAACTATCTTATGTGAGGGACATGTTGTTCTAGAGGCAAGGTCCTCGGCTCAAATGCAGGCGGTACCAGGTTTGATCTCAAGTCGATGCAGGCATTTTGTATTATTTTTTTATGGGGGGAGGGGGATGCCTATCCCTGATTCCATGGTGGTTAGGATCGAGCGTTTAGTCTTCTCGGATAAGGATTAAAAATTTAGAGATTCTGTGTGTGCACGTTAAAGATACATTGGCAGTCAAAAGCCGACGAGCCGAACAAGGTGGCTACCCATTCAAAATTCTAAAGAACTTATCCCTACCACAAAAACACACAGAAAGAACAACACAAATTAAAAAAAACAAACTAGAGAAGTGAGTTATAAATGCCAAGAACAGTAACCTCCTACAAAAAAAATCTAAACATCAGACAATACTAATAATTGTCTGATTCCAGAAGATTCCCTACACGATGGAGGTTATAGTGAGATTTTAGACAGACTTGCAGGCGGATATGCGTATAGATCCGGACTTAACTGATCTTACCTGGATTCACTGACACCGGTGTCAAAGTTGCACATCCAGATCTTAATTACAAATGACACGAGCAGATGATAACGATATTAAGAATTGCTGGTGTCAAACGTAACAAAAACAAAACAAAACAAAACAAAAACTGCTCAGCTCTTCTAATAGAAGGCACAGGCGTCTGAAGCCCACGATATGTGTTAGCTTTCACCCCCATCTCTAACTGTCTAAGAAATAATCATTTTTAAAAAAAAATTGCACAGACCGTGCGACATTTTTAAGAGGTTAGCGACAAGCCATCTTCACATCAAGTTTTGAGCTCTAATATGAAGTACGGAGTAAATAAGTACAGTATGTGTGTCTGTATATACATATATATATATATAATTACCGGTCTCAAGGCAGGTATATCCACTGGCATAACATTTGCGCCGATTAAGGTGTGAACATTCGACCTTCCTCGCTCGATGTCTTCCTTCACTTCCTCGGCGTTGACAAATGTTCCGCGAAGGAGATAAAGGACGTCCAACAGAGGGGTTTCAGATGCAGCTGATAGAATAGAAGGAAAACAGGGTATGACTCTTGGTTTGGAAATTTACCAGCAAAGCAGGTGGTTTTCTTTTTCTTTTTTTAAATATCTTAGCATTATCGGAATGTACCAAGAAAAAAATGTATGATATTATTGCTGATTTGATAATATTATTTTTAGTATATGGTATACTTTTATTTTAAATTTGGTCGAAAATAAACAGTTATAAGATATTCATCTTCAACACCATCATCATCATCATCATCATCATAATGGAAATGATTTAATAAATAACATTATGTCCACATTTTGGCCCCGGTTGCAATTCTACAACAGACACGATTTTGTTTTTTTGCTGTTGTTTCTCTCCTGAACTGTTGAATGACTCTTACCTAGAGAGTGGCCTTGGCTAGCCAGCACCAGCACACCCACGAGCTGTAGAAGTAGCGATCTCATGACCATACGGGACTAGGACAGCTCCGATCTGATGAAAATCTTCAGTAGAAAAAAAACAACAAAAAAGAAAGAACAGTTGAAAGGTAATTGAATGAGCACATAAATACACTTTTTGTTTACTTATATTCAGTGATAACAAATTGTATTTCTCTCAGAAATATGTTCCTCCACTCAAGGTATCTATCAACTTTGTGTTTTACAAAAATAATATTAAAAATAATACTAAGCACATCCCAAATTGGCATTATAATTCCTGTTTCCTCTAAAACCATATGGAACTTGAATAAATAAAATATAATGGGAACGAATCAGTGGCCGTACATTCACGTTCATGTTGGAGGTGGATTCTATGTATATAAAGTCTTGAATCTGGACCAGTATGAGTTTATACCCAAGACACTGATTACCGAGACGGAACATTTATGTGGACAACTTGCGCGCGGATAAACAGGTGAGTACTAATCTCAGAGCTCTGCGGTACTGGTATTTTTCGTCCAATTATGAACGGTTGTGGTTGGACTTGTTGCAATGTTGACATGGATGATACGCGCGCCAGTGGACGGACGGGAAGTTTTGAATTGAACCACCTCGGCATCCTGTGTCTCGGGTTGTACGGAATATTGCAGACCGCAAGTCCCAATGCACTGAAGACTTCGCGTTAAGAACTATTTTTACAGTGGCTAAAACAAACTGATATATTATCATACTTCTTAAATCTAATCACATTATACGACTAATTTTATTTTCAATAGCACTGCAGTGGTCATGAGTTAAAGAACACTTTATTCGATCCAATTAATGAAACTCGATACAAACTCTCACCATAATCGTGACCCTAAAACTTTGCCGGCTTCGGAACTCTGGATACGGGAAAACGCCGCAGTCTTACGCCACTATTGGCAATATAGCAAACGTTGAAATGTCAGAAAGAAACATGTCAGTGTCGATTGCCTTCAGAAAAATTTTAACAAAACCAGCTTAGGTACCCAGCATTGCCCTTGATACATCTCTTCATTTGTTTCAGTTCTGGGTGATTATTGATTATAATGGATATTTTGAACTTGCCCTTTCATTGCGGTTTATTATTTTTTTTATCACTGCTTGTTTTTATTTTTGTTTGTTTTTTGTTTTATATAGATCTTCTTTTTGTTGTACTCCCCTTGCGCGCTAAACGTCTACGCACCCGTCAACATTCGAGCGGTATATTATCGTGAAGCAATCGCACTAATCTGTGCACTGGACCGTATTTTAGTGAATACATCGACGGAAATGGTGACCTGATGAGATCGTGTGTTCTTGGAAAAAAAAGGTTCGAAAGTGATCAGTCACAAAGTAAAGTGAGGTAGAACATCCGAATAGCGAGCGATTTTACTTCTATTGTTCAACGAATAGCGAGCGGTAGGGGGCAGAGTTAGCGAACGTTTTACACACGCTCGCTATTCCCATGCGTAGCCCAAACTGAACAAACAAACAAAAACTTTCAAAGCTCCAAATCAGGGGGGGGGGGGGGATGCAGATCGGAAAGGAAAGCACCTCTACAATGTCACACAAACCCGAGCTGCATCAGCGCTGGGAGGTCTTAAAACTCTTATTAAAATGCGGACGATTTTTATATTTTTTTTGTAGACAGATGGATTACATAGCGAACACTACCTCGTTCGAGATCCAGTACTACCTGAATGCCCTACATGAAACTTGACTATGAGGGCCTAGCAAAAATTCCATGACATTTACAGCATTTGGTTTGGAAGTCGCATACAGCATCCTCCCAATTTACCTGGTAAATGTTTCCTCAGAGTGAACACCCGTCAGCCACTTCTGTAACAATTATATATTATTATTTCTGTGCATAATGAGAATGTAAACTTTTAACATTTTAGTGATTGCGTCTTGTGAAGTGCTAAATATTAGTAGATTAGTAATTTGATGAAAACTATTATGTGCGAGAATAAAGGTGGTTTATGGAATCAATTTGAATACATCAACGGCAACCATGTCATTAATTATTCCTACCAGAAAATACTGCGGTCTGAGATTTTTTTAATGTGTGTTGTCTCTTTTTGTTTCAACAAACAGAAAGTTTAGGTGCCTGAAGCTTTTGTTATTGCTGCTTCTGTCATTGTTATTGGCTTTGTTCTGTCTTTATTGTTGTTAGTTGTTGTTAGTTGTTGTGTTGCAATAAAAAAAAAAATTTGTTGTTCTTGTGCCAAAAGTCTTTGATACCATCTGTGAATTATGCATTGACAGATGGTGTAATTTATGAGGTGCGAAGACAATATGCTCTATGTAGATGAAGAAGTTATAACCGATCTGGGAACTTATATCAGAGAATAATTTGTGTTTAGGTCTTTATTTTAGGAGGTTCGTTGATCTTGGCATTTACAAAACACTTTTCTTGTTTTTCTTTTCTTCTGTTTTGTTTCTGTGTTTTTTTGGTAGGGATTGTTGTTTTTTTTTAGAATTTTGCCCAAACAGCGGCCTAGTCCGGCCTGCACTTTTCGACTTTCAACTACCAAGGTATCTTAAACGCGCGCAACGTGCACACGGACTCTCCGAGTTTTTTGTCCTCATCCGAGAAGAATAGGTGGCCGATTAGGATCTAACATAGGGCCATGGATAGGATCAGAGAATAATTTAATATTATATCCAATTCAAACGGAGTTTTACAATACCTATGATACAAATCATACATGCTCTGGTCGTCTTAAACTTTGGTAAAACTGAATTTTTAATCTGGAACAACAATTACCATAGTCCCATCTGTGATAGTTTCGATAAATTCCGGAATAAACATTCTATATTATGATAATTATATTTTAGAGGACAAAAAGTGTTCAGCTGTCACTTCGTATGTTCTCGAAACGTACACGTTGCTGTCAATTTTACACGTCGACTAATTGTATCATTTTGTTTTCATGTGCTGGACATTTAAGCCCTTACAGATTTTAAGCTTTCATTGCACATCAAGCCAGAAAATGGAAAGCTATCGTCATTTCCCGAGAGCATTCGGATTTTTGTACCTATTCGGCAATAATTCATTAGTTGATTTTTTTTTTTTGGAGGGGGGGGGGGGGTGTTTGCAGTAGACTGTACAGTTTCATTTCATTACCAATTATAAAATAATACTATATCATGCACCAAGAAACAAATAATCTGAAACGTCCGGGATATCTGTGTATGGCACGAGATGTTTTAATTTTGTCATATTCCTCATCACATTATGTAACTCTAGATAATTACAAAGTTTGTTCTTAAAGTTTTGCTGTCTGTAGTGTGCCATTGTTTCTCGGGAGCAGGTCCTCGCAATGCCATGTATTCCAAAAACAGTGTAAAATAAATAAATAATGTTCTTTTCAGTGAATCCACAGTGAGAAGTGACAATTTTCCAGGGTCTAAAGGTCTGCTATTAATTCTCGTCACACTTCAGAAACATACTGGCCGTATACTGCGTATTGACTATTTACCCATCCATTCACTCGATCACCTATACACCCACTGTTTCATCCATTCACTGATACTGACTATCCATACGATCTAATAATCCTTTTTTTTTTTCCTTCAGATTTTACGTATCAATTTAACACCGTGTTTCTGTGTTGTATACACCACTGGGAAGATGTAAATGAGAACCAGACAGTTTTGTTTCCCTGCTTCTTTGTTTTTCACATGGGCAATTTGTTTCTGTAATTTATTTCTCTCGTTCTACTATAACCTTTGCTCTTTGATGGTATTGGTGCTTTTGCCAGGTTATCAATTGGTGTGTCTAAGTATACGACTAAAAAGCGTGTAGGTCTGACTCCATTCCGACTCCTTTCGAACCTTTTACATTTAGAACACCACGACTTTCAACATCAAGGGACCTTAGGTTCACCTATCGATATATTTTAATGTAATTATAGGTCCGAAGAAAAACAGTTTGTTTTGTGCATGAATGTTTATCACTTGTGGAGAAGTTTGAGATATCTAGAGTGTTGGTGATTCCAATTCCACGTGAATGATGGGACATGTCAAGTTCCCTGTTAATCAGTAGTTTACTGGGGGGAAGAAGAAATGAAGATCATATTTTATCACTGGTAATCTACGCTCTTAAAAATTATTAGCCATCCAGCTTTCTTATCCTTCCTTATCCGCATGTTGTTCACAATTGAAGTTCAGCAACCCTACTGAAATAACTTGAATAACATGACGTAGGAATGACATCGTGACAGTGTAAATCTGCTGATTACATCATTGTGCCGATTTCGGTTTGCTGTAATCCTACCAACCCTACGAACATCCTATAGACATCTTTGTGAGATTGACGTGGGAATGCGGGCTGAGTCAATAGCTACGTGTGGCATACGTGGGCAACACACATGCTGTGACTAACTGCTAAGCCGGACATGGTGAAACTGCATTTTCGTCGAGTGTGACATTGTGGTTGCCACATAATCATAAAAAAATGAAAAAAAACTCTTGAGGTTAGAGATTCCAGACGAATTTATTCAATGATGATTCATGTTCCTTCCGGCGATGAACTATACTCAAGGTTGCATAACGTGCAGAATGGATAATGGAAGCCAGGAACCTCAGATACTGTAATCTCCTTAACTGTCAGGGCATGGACTGGTGTAGTTCGGCACGTCCTTCAACCAGGATGACACAAGAGGTGGTCTGTAGGCAGAGACTACAATGTGTTCTTTTCTGCACACACATTACACACCTTAGTTTTTGCAGAGAACCATAGTTATTCAGTTTGCCAATGAGCAATTAAAAAAAAAAAGTGTGGGATGTATTTGTGGAGGGGGGGGGGGGGCGGGTCTACCGCATCTAATTTGAACAACATCCCTTCAAATCAGTCATGACAGTAATTATACTTTCAAGGAATATGTCAGGAAAAATATTAAAATCATGAGAAGAGAAAGGATGACTCGTAGACTGCAGTTAGTAACACAACAATTTGTATAATGAGCTCTAATCTGAGGCTCCAGTAAGCCTTGCGCAGCTCTGGTAGGAATTGTGCACAATGTTCTTGTAGAATTAAAAACTGTGGCTACTAGGCATAGGCCAGTGTACCTTTATGCTGTCTTCTGATTATATATGAAATTTCCCTACCCCTCAATCTCCAGTCGGACCTAACGTTCTTTTTTCCAAGTATTAATTTCAAAACATGTTTATTTTTTGGGGGGTTATTATTTCTTCCTGGTTGAGGTCTCCAAAAGAATCAAATATAACTGTTATGCTTTCTGGCTGCTTTCTGGCTGCTTGCTTTACTAAACAGATACTGGACGGTCTGACTTTTCACTTAGAAGAAAGACCGTCATTAATACTTTAAAGAAAAAAAAAATATATTATTGCATTAGCTTGGCCGTTAGGCAGAACTACTCACGTCAATCATTAAATCACTCGTTAGTTGTAACGAATTTCAAATAGACATGGCAATTTGCCAAATTGGAAAAAAAAAGCAACAACAACAAAATAACGCAAAAATAAACAAACAAACAAACAAAAAGTAAGTTACCTCTCACCTACCCTACGTATAACGTAAGATAAGGGACTTGCTTTCTCTATATCGTTCTCCCACCAAATTGTGCCAGAAAGTGCGTTACACGTGTACAATAGGGTGTATCTCCTGGGTTCCTGGATTGTTAAATAATGAGTATATACATATTCATACTCTAGATTCGTGCGCGAATTTGAGGCACGTTTAGGCTGTATGAGTTAAGTAACTATAATTATTAAATAACGAATGACTACGAAGCATTGCACACGAAGAATCATAAACCCACAGAAAAACTGTAGTGTCACAGCAAGGCTAGAAGCTAGGCCAAAATATGGAACTGTATATTGTGATATGTTAATATCAAGTTGTAACTTTTGGGCATACGGAACGATTGTTGATATAATGTTGCACTACAATTACATTTTGTTACATGTTCGGGTTGTCATGTCATCTGGGTAGCTGTATTGTTAATAAAACGAATGTCCACAGCGACTTGCACTAGTGCCGTATTTTCTGTCATGGTAACATCAAGCTACGCTCACAGATAGCTGGAATGCTGAAGTCTAGCGATAGAAATCTTTTATGACACGTTCAAGTTGTATTTCCTGGTTAGCTGGAATGTTAAATAATAAGTGTTTCTGGAAAGTTAGATAAGAAGCGTTCACAAAATGTTGCACTAAAATCATATTTTGTGACAGGAACGCATCAAAATTCGATCTCATTGCTGGCTAACATGTCATCGCTGCCGCGACAAACCGCTTTTTTTTGGTGCTTTTTTCCTTCATAATCTGTCATTCATGTCAATGTGTGCTGCTTTTTTATTTAGGTACAGTCCTATGAAGATAATGCTCAACAAGATAAGTAATATCATCAAAGTACTATGAGAGACCAAGCCAGTGAGAAAAATAATAAATACGCCAATAATGAGAGAGAAATATCCCGCCTGTCTTGCGAAAAAGTCAATTACTTAAAAGGGTAAAAAAGAAGAAACAGGAACATGAAGAGTTCAAACACACCCCGTTGCTGTATGTGGTACAGTCAGGCCACGTTCCCAGGAAAACACCTCTTTCCACCTGTGTCATATAGGCAGTCCATTCTTCCCTAGTCTCCAGATCCGAAGGCTGCAAGTCTCTCAGCCACTGGTAAAAGGAACCGAGGGGCCTGGGAATTGCAAAGATATATCGTTTTCTTTCTTTTTTTATTATCGTCCTTTTAGAAAACTCATAGAGGTGCCCTTAGGTCAGCTGTTGTGGGACGTGGGTGAAAGGGTGGAAAACCTTCCTAGATTCGTGTAAATCTCAGCACATGCTGAATCTTATGTACCACCTCGACAGTGGTGCAATTACAGTATTTCTAAAGGAATGAAAGGTGGTTTATAATGTTCGCCTGGCTTTATTTTATTTAAGCTATTAAAGTTAATCACACTATATAAAATACATTTTATACCGATGTATATTATATTGAACATGAATTTATTTCTTCGTTGTATTTTATTCATTTATTTATTTATTTATTTATTTTTAGAGATTTATACTCGTACAATCCTAAACAGTTAGCAGGACAGATAGATAATGCTTGTACGAGTTATGATGTACATGAAAATGTAGAATAAAATAGTATTTGCCTGCTTGTAATACAGTATATGCCGAGGAGCTATAAATGAACAGGAATTGCAGTGTTTTTCTTAAGGTAGATTTTTTTTTTGTTACTTCAATTCACTTTTAAAGCATCAACTGACACAGATACTCACAAGATCTGAGGTCGATCAGTGAAATTTGATATTTGCACCTTAATATTACCATCGTCATCTGCAGATAGCTGTAGTAGGTTTAGGCGCTTGACCTTTTCACCGGCGTCCTCTTCAAGAAACACAGTGTATGCCTAAAGATAAACGAACAAATCTCGTCGTTTTTTTTTCCTACTACTGTCACAGCTGCACTGTAAAATGAAGTCTGGGTTTGGAGGAAGCACGTCGACTCGATAACGGCCACATTGTGCTGGGAAGAAACAGATGACAGACAGAATATAGCAGAATATTAAGACAAAAGAAGACCCGACTAGAAGCGCCCAGGAACCACTCTCTCGTGACGAGGTTTGCTCAATGTTGCTTATTATTTAAAGGAAATGATTTATTAGTATTTTCAAACAATCTTATCTGAGGGACACGTTGATCTCGAGGCAAGGTGCTCGGCTCTAATGCAGACGGTACCGGGTTTGATCTCCGGTCGGTGCAGAGATGCTGCTTTTTTAGGGGGGGGGGGGAGGGGGGCAGGGGGAGGGGGAGGGGGATGCCTGTCTCTGATTCAATGGTGGTTAGGATCGAGCGTCTAGTTTTCTCGGATAAGGTCGAACAATTCAGAGAGTCTATGTGCACGTTGGGAACGTTAAAGATACATTGGCAGTTGAAAGTCGACAAGTGTCAAGAGCATGCCGAAATAGATCGCTACCCAGGAAAAATTCTAAACAACTAATCCCTGACCACATAAAGACACAAAAACAAAAACAAGAAAAAAAAAAAAAAGAAAGAAGAAACCTGCTAAAAAAAGAATATAAAGAAAATGCAAATAATTATCTGATTCCAGGTCCCCCCCCCCCCCCACACCCCCGCCCTCTTCATGATGGAGGTAATAGTGAGATTTTAGACAGACTTGCAGGTGGATTTTTTGAGTATATATCCGGATCTATCGGATTTGATTTGGATCCACTGACACCGGTATCAAAGTTGCACATCGAGATCTTAATTCTAAACTAGACGAGCAGCTGAGGATGGGATTACGAACTGCTGGTGTCAAAAGTAACCACTTCTACTAGAAGACAGAGGCATTTAAAGCTTACGTTCTGTGTTAGCCTTCACAACCACCTGGAAGAAATAATCATTTTCAAAAATGCCCAGACCGTATGACACTTTTAAGAGGTCAGCGGCATAAATCTTCACTTTACATTTTGAGCTCTAAAATGAAGTACGCTGTAAAGACATACGTTTTATTATTATATGTATATTATGCATGCTCTTAGAGAGAGAGAGAGAGGGTGAGAGAGAGAGAGAGAGAGAGAGAGAGAGAGAGAGACAGCGAGAGAGAGAAAGGGAGAGAGAGACAGAGAGAGAGCGAGAGAAATGAAGGACTGGCACATCACAGTTTAAGAACGTATCTTAACACCAGTAACTAAGCAAGTAACATTTCATCATAGAATACTGGATATATTTATTGTCATGGTGGATTCGGATAAACACAGTATTAACAAAACTTGAAGACATACACATAGATAATTATCATTTCTGAATCTACGTGCTGATTTTTTTTTTGCGTTGTCACTGTTACTGCGATAACTTTCCCCAAACGTAAAACGGCCATTTCTACAGGATATCGAACGTATAATCGTAGTATGATTTGATCAGTCGAAATCGTTGACAGAAACGTGCCAGACGTAACTGAACAAAAAGTATAAAAACGAACGCTTCAGAGATTTAAACCCGAATTAACAATGACACCAGGAACAAATTTCAAGCCTAAAATACTGCATCATAAGTTATTCATTTTGCCTCTCTTAATTAAATCAAAATTAAACGAAAATGTTATCGCCTAGCTCGAGATTACTTTGTACTTGTGTAGATTCGCACTGGTATACCTGAGAATGATCGTGTTTATTGTAATATTAAACATTCAAAGCTCTGCCCCCCCCCCCTCCCTCCCTTGCCTTGTCCGGATTGTCGTATCTCCTTATTACAATGACGAAGACTAGGATGTCATCAGAATGTTGACTGTGAGTGCCTTAAAGACCGAGAGAAATATATACTTATAATTTTTACCTCACTTAGGATTCGAATATGGGACATGTCACATCCTGGTGCCTCCCACACTGGTAAAGTGATCTAACTGCTCGTGCAGTTGCCCCAGTGATAAAATGTTGTCTGGGCTGTGGATCCTTAACGAATTATGGGGGAAATCCTACTCAAGACGCTGACACTCAAGTTCATACAATTTTACAAAATATAATTCATTTTATTTTCACTTATTTTGGCTGTATCTGTATATTATTCAGTTATATGCTTAATTTCAAATGAATGAATTCATTACTAACTTATTTTGGCAAGAATTTTATTTACCGGTCTCAAGGCAGGAATATCTACTGGCATAAAATGTACGCCGATTAAGGTGTGAACATCCGACTTTCCTCGCTCGATGTCTTCCTCCACTTCCTCGGCGTCGACAAATGTTCCACGAAGGAGGTAGAGGAAGTCCAACAGGGGGGTTTCAGATGCAGCTGATAGAATAGAGGGAAAACAGGGTATGACTCTTGGTTTGGAAATTTACCAGCAAAACAGTTGGTTTTCTTTTTCTTTTTTAAAAATATTCTTAGCATTATTGGAATGTACAAAAAAGAAAGAAAGAAAGAAATGTTATTATGGCTGTTTGTTATCATTATTATTAGTATAAATAGTTACAGAAGATGCCCCGAATGCCCTAAAATGCCCACCAGAACTGGAAGAGCTCGACAGAGAACCAAGCATAAATGAACTCAGCAAACCCTGGATTCTCTTGCTTCTGGCAAGGCACCAGGGAAAGACGATATTCCCGCTGACGTCCTGGAGTGCTGCAAAAAGACACTGATCACTGAGTTGTATGAAATTCTCTGCCTCTGTTGGAGTAAAGACGAAGTACCACAAGACATGGGGGATGCTGCGCTAATGTCGTCACACTGTACAAAAGCAAAGGTGATAGGAGCGATTGCAATAACTATCGCGGCAAATCCCTCCTTAGCATTGTTGGGAACGTCTTTGCACGAGTCGTATTGGAGAGGCTCCAGGCACTATCAAAGCAATTCTACCCTGAATAACAGCGCGGTTTCCGTGCCAAGAGACCCACTATAGACATGATCTTCTCCCTCAAACAACTCCAGGAGAAATGTAAGGAGCAGAGACAGCCACTCTTCATTGCCTTCATAGATCTCACACAGGCTTTTGATCTGGTCAGTTTGGATGGCCTCTTCAAGATACTTCCCAAGGTCGGATGTCCACCCACACTTCTCAGCATCATCAGATCCTTCCAAGAAGACGTGAAGAGCACCGACATATTCGACGGCTCAACACCAGCTGCCTTCAACATATGGACGGAGTGGAGTAAAACAGGGTTGCGTCCTGGCTCCAACCCTGTTTGGAATCCTCTTTGTTGTGATACTGAAACACACATTTGGTTCTGCAACTGGAGGCATCTACCTCCTAACCAGGTCAGATGGAAAGTTCTTCAACCTCACCAGACTAAGAGCCAAGACCAAAGTCCAGCTGAGGTGCCTGCATGACTTCCTCTTTGCAGACGACGCTGCAGTAACTGCTCACTCAGCTGAGGATCTACAGCAGCTCATGACTCGCTTGAGCTATGCCTGCCAGGACTTCGGGCTTACCATTAGCTTGGGAAAAAAACAAAACAGAAGTCATGGGACAGGACGTCAACTTTCCTCCAGTCATCAGCATCAACGACCACCAGCTGAATGTCCTCCATGATTTCATGTATCTGGACACAACAATCTCACATACACTCTCACACAGAGCTCAACAGGTGCATCGGCAAATCGGCTACCACCATGACCCGACTAACAAAGAAAGCATGAAACAACAGAAAGCTGACAGAACACACAAAGATCCAAATCTACAAGGCCTGCGTCGTGAGCACCCCCCTATACGGCGGTGAGTCTTGGACCTTGCGCGCCCGACAAGAGCGAAAGCTTAATGCTTTTCACATGCGTTGCCTCCGACGCATCCTGAACATTACCTGGCAGGACAAGGTCCCAAACAGCACTGTCCTGGAAAGAGCTGGATGCACCAGCATGAACACGCTGCTGAAACAGACGCACGCGCTGGCTCGGCCATGTCATGCGCATGGACGACGGATGGATCCCTAAAGACCACATCTACGGAGAACTCGCGCAGGGAAAACGTCCCACAGGTAGACCACAGCTGCGATTTTAAAGACATAAGCAAGAGGGACCTAAAAGCTTTGAACTTCGACCAGAACAACTAGGAAGCAACACTTCGCGAACGGTCAGCCTGGGGACAGATTGAACAGAAATGTCTCCCCAATTTCGAAGAGACAATTGCTTAGCAGCACGAGGAAAAGAGGAAAGGATGAAAAGCTGCATCCCAGGCAGCCAGATCAGCCTCATACTTCATCTGTGCCCACTGCCACAGAGACTGTTATTCCCGCATCGGACTGGCCAGCCACACGAGATGCTGTACCAGGAAAAACACCCAGATTTAAACTGTATAGTCTTCCGAGATGGAAAGATGCCTACTACATATTATATTATATATTTTAATTTTAATTTTGATCGAGAATAAACAGTTATAAGATATTCATCTTCAACACCATCATCATCATCATAATGGAAGCAGTTTAATAAATAACATTATTATGTACACATTTTGGCCCCGATTGCAAATCTACAAGAGACACGATTTTGTTTCTTTGCTGGAGTTTCTCTCCTGAACTCATTGAATGACTCTTACCTAAGGAGTGGCCTTGGTTAGCCAGCACCAGCACACCCAACAGCGGTAGAAGTATCGATTTCATGATCAAACAGGACTAGAATAGCTCCGATCTGATGAAAATCTTCAATAGAAAAAAACAAAAAAAAACAACAAACTAATCAGATGAAAGGTAATTGAAAGAGCACATAAATACATTTTTAGTTTACTTATTTTCACTGATAACAAACTGTGTTTGTCTCCTTCCCTGCACCTATAATATCCCTTATCCCTTATTCGTTTTATCGTTATAAATGTTTTGTATCAGTATTATTAGAACATTAATTAAGAGCTTACATGTTCAGCTACTCGAGAATATCAAATATACAGGCGACAGAGAAATATGTTAAATTTACTACCTTGGTCGGGCAACATAGAACTTTTTCTTTCGCCAGTTGTTGACTACCCTTTAAGCCTTGCTGGACCCTACAGTTTCACTGCGCCTTTTATAATATTTAGGCCATAGAATGACTTTTGTTCTTCCACTCAAGATAATTATGTATCAACTTTGAGTTTTACAAAATATTTGTGTTAATATTAAGCACATCACAAACTGGCCCTTTAATTCCTGTTTTATCTAAAACTATGTGAAACTTAAAAAAAAAATGGGAACGAATTACTGTCGATACATTCACGTGTATGCTGTATATAGATTCTATTTATTTGATAGCTGGAATTTGGAGCGGTATAAGGTTGTACCCGAGAAACAGAATAGGGAGACAGGCCATTCCTTCTTTCACTATATTTATGAGCAGGACTTGCTCGCGAATAAACACCGTGAGGACCAATCTCAGAGCTATGCGGTACTTGTCTTTTTCGTCCTGTTATGAAGGGGTGTGGTGCGAGTTGACATGGATGATACGCGCGCAAGTCAATGGACGGGATGTGGCGAATCGAACCACTTCGGCATCCTGTGTCTCGGGTTGTACGGAATATTGCAGACCGCTAGTCCGATTGCACTTAAGACTGAGCGTTAAGAATTCTTTTTACAGTTGCTAAAATAGACTGATATATCATATTTCTTAAATACAATCACATTATATGACCAGTTTTATTTTCAATAGCACTACAATGGCCATGAGTTAACGAACGCTTTATTCGGACCAACTAGTGAAACCCGATACAAACTGTGACCCTTTTCGTGACCCTAAAACTTTGCAGGCTACGGAACTCTGGAGGCGGGAAAACGCTGCAGTCTTACGTCATTATTCGCAATAATATAGCAAACATCGAAATGTCAGAAAGAAAAATGTCTGTGCTGATTGCCTTCAGAAAAATTTTAACAAAACCAGTTTAGGTACCCGGCATTTCCTGGGATAATTTAATCTCTTCATTAGTTTCAGTCCTGGGAGATAATTAGGCCTAATTATAATAAATCTATTTCATTCAAAATGCAATTTCCTTTTATTTTTTTTTTTATTTTTTATCACGGCTTGTTTTTATTTTTGTTTGTTTTTGTTTTATGTACGTTTCGTTTTACTTCCCTTGCCGGCTAAATGTCTATATTCGAACCATACATTCTCGTGAAAATCGCACTAATCTGCGCGGTGGATAGTGTTTTAGTGAATACATAGGCGGCAAGAGATGATGTGGTGAGATCGTGCGTTCCTGGAGAAAAAAATCGAAGGTGATCAGTCAGCGACACAAAGCAAAATCAATAAATAAACAAAAACAGTCCACGTTCCAAATCTAATGGGACAATGCAGATCGGAAATTAAAGCACATTTACAATTTCACACAAGCCCGACCTAGATTAGCGATGGAAGCTCTTGTTAAAATGCCGGCGACTTTTTTTAAAAATCTTATTATATTTTATTTTTTAGATAGATGAATTAAATAGCGGACACCACCTCGTTCCAGATCTAGGATTACCTGATTGCCCTACATGAAACTTGACTATGCGCGGCTAACAATATTCTATGACATTTACAGCATTTGATTTCGAAGTTGCATACAGTGTCCTCCCAATTTACCTGGTAAATATTTCCTCAGAGTGAACACCCGTCAGCCACTTCCGAAACGATTATATATTATTTCCGTGCATAATGAGAATGTAAACTATTAAAATTTTAGTGGCTATGTCTTGTAAAGTGCGAAACATTAGTAGATTAGGAATTTGATGAAAGCTATTATGTGAGATAATAAAATGTGGTTTCTGCAATCAATTTGAATGCATCAACCTCAACCACGACATCAGTTATTCCTACCACAAAATATTGTGTTTGGATGTGAAGCTAAACTTTGAGATTTTTTAAAATACTAGATGAGGTTCCCGGTAATATCCGGGATAAACCTGTGTTTCTCTCTCTTTCTCTTTCTCTTTTTGGTCTAGAAAGCTTCCCATAATTATTCTACCGTCTTACTACAGATTTCATGCACACCAGAGCGCACTCGTTTCTGGTAGGGAAATTGCCCGCACCAAACTGAACATGTATTAATACATCGTTTCCGGTGCAGTGAGCTTACTACTGGGAGCCAAAACAAAGATCATTGTATTTTACTTTTTTGCAACTTTTAATTTAAAAATACCTGAAACTTGAATCAACATAATCGGTCGACACGAAAGCGATTGGACTGGATTCGTTGACACTTAGGAAACTTAACTTTATAATTGTTGAAACTGTCGTTTAGGCTCTAGCGTTGAGCAAAAAAAGGGTCAAAATTGCAGCACAATGAATTACCCCCGCCACTATTTTTTTTATAATAAGATAATTATGTTCTTGTTGTTTTTCAGCAAAAGGAAAGATTAGATACCTGACGCTAGTGTTGTTGTTGCTGCTGTTATTGTTATTGCCTTTGTTCGGTCTTTATTGTTGTTGCTGTTGTTAGCTGTTATTGTTGTTCTTGTTACGTAAGACATTGATACCATTTATTCATCATACATTGACAGGCGGTGTAATTTATGAGTTGCAAAGATACGATCATCTACGTAGGAGAAGAAAGTTATGACCGATCTGATAACTTATATGAGAAAATAATTTGTGTTTAGGTCTTAACTTTAGGAGTTTCGCTGCTCTTGGCATTTACAAGTCCCTGTTCTTGCTTTGATTTTTTCTTTGTTCTTGTTTCTGTATGTTTAAGTGTGGAGATTAGGTGTTTTTTTTCTTTGTTCTAGTTTCTGTATGTTTAAGTGTGGAGATTAGGTTTTTTTTTCTTTGTTCTTGTTTCTGTATGTTTAAGTGTGGAGATTAGGTTTTTTTTTCTTTGTTCTAGTTTCTGTATGTTTAAGTGTGGAGATTAGGTTTTTTTTTCTTTGTTCTTGTTTCTGTATGTTTAAGTGTGGAGATTAGGTTTTTTTTAGAATTTTGACCTGTCAACGGCCTTGTCCGGCCTGCTCTTTTCGACTTTCAACTGCCGAGGTATCTTTTATGCGCGAACCGTGCACACGGACTATCCGACTTTTTCGTCCTTATCTGAGAAGACTAGGTGGCCGATTAGGAACTACCATAGGATCATGGATAAGATCAGAGAATAATTCAATTTTATTTTTAATTTAAATGAAGTTTTACATTACCTACGATATAAATCATATACATAATCTGGTCGTCTTAAACTTTGGTCGTAAAACAGCGAAATTTTCATCTGCAGTAACAGTTATCATAGCCCTATCTATGATAGTGGCGATAAATTCAGGAATAAACAGTCTATATTATCATAATTATATTTTAGAGGACAAAAAGTGTTTAGCTGCCACTTCGTATGTTCTCGAAATGTACACGTTGCTGTCAATTTTACATGTCGACAAATTGTATAATTTTGTTTCCCTGTGCTGGCATTTAAGCCCTTACAAGTTTTAAGCGTTCATTCAACATCAAGCCAGAAAATAGAAAGCTATCGTCATTTCCCGAAAGCAGTCGGATTTTTGTACCTATTCGACAATAATTCATAAGTTGATTTTTTTTTTTGGGGGGGGGGGGGGGGAGGTGGGGGGGGGGAGGTTGGGGGGGGGGGGTTGTTTGCAGTAGACTGTACAGTTTCATTTCATTACCAATTATAAAATAATAATATTATCATCCACCGTGAAATAAATACAGTAAATAAAGAGGAGAACAATGAATCAAAGGCTCAGAGAAAGAACAAAAAAGTCATCAATCATATGAATGACATCGGTACCCGTCAAATTGTTGACTGAACTGCTATGTATTGACGCCAGAAATAGATTTAAACGTAGACATTCGATGCTGACCTGAACGTTCCTAGGGGCTGTTTTAGTGCTATAGCTATTGCTGTTGTTGTTGTTGTTGTTTTAGTGCTATAGCTATTGCTGTTGTTGTTGTTGTTGTTGTTGTTTTAGTGCTATAGCTATTGCTGTTGTTGTTGTTGTTTTAGTGCTATAGCTATTGCTGTAATTGTTGTTGTTGTTGTTGTTTTAGTGCTATAGCTATTGCTGTTGTTGTTGTTGTTGTTGTTGTTTTAGTGCTATAGCTATTGCTGTTGTTGTTGTTGTAGGTGCTTTTTATCTGTATCTTCCTTGTTATGCAAGACGACCTTGGCTTCTTATTTTTATGTTTGTGCGTTCCCACCTTGTCGTTTTTAGCACTTTGAGGATCTGTAGGCCTGCATTAAATCTACTTCAATGACTCCGTATACAATGCGTCTTTTTAGACAGGTAAATCAACATCGATTGTCTTGAAAAAATATTTCTTGGATTTAATTTACATAGTCATTTAATTGGCAGATGTGTATTTCACACCAAACCCTATGGATTTATTCTTCTGTTTTTAAAATTTGTTACACTGGAACCTGATGCCGAGTTTACTTCTGCGCGCTTTCTAAAACCATCTGTTCTGCAGAAAGTGTAATGAGACCAACCGATTTTTAGATTATTTTGTTCAATATTGAACTGTGCAAACACTAAAAACTGTTCAACAATATTCAATGTGCACTTTATTGCTTTGAGTCTTGTTCGCTGAGTATTCACAAGTGAATTTTAGTGTGAAATATAAACTCATACAAAATCATAAATGAATTCAACTGGAACTTTTCGACTCTACTGAGGCTAATCCTGCTCACCCCTCTTCCAAAAAAAAAAAAACACAAACTGAAAAAATAGGTGCTGTGGGAAAAATACATTTCACTATGGTTGTCACTTAGAGCTGAAAAAAGAGAAAAGGAAACGACAAAAAGTGGTCAAACATGCAGTTTAATATTTATTATTATTTATTTTAATTAGTTTTTATGGTATTAATTTAATATTCATTAGTTCGGTATTCAAGGCTTTGCCACATAATAAAGGAGTGAAATCAAAATTTATTTTCTACAAAACTCTTTGTTCGATTAATTTCATATTTGGCCCAAGCTCATATTTCATACTAATTCCTATCAAACTGCTTTTATTATTATTATTTATTTATTTATTTGATCTTCCCAGATTCGTGTTCACCTGTTTTGGGCTCTCTCAGCTAACTCAGATGTAGCCGCGTGGCTGATTAGCAGTTGAACAACTCTGAAATTTTAACTTCTTGTACTTAATTCTGGCTCAAGCTGTGCTTGGTAGATAACGATATTAACACGCATTATGTATGCAGATATTTCATTATGCGCCCACACATCAGATTACAGCAAAAGGTATAATGTATTAAAATGTGAAAACCTATTGGAACAGAAGTATAATACAAAGCTGGAGGTTGATTGGTGGTAATGGTAAACCTAGAAATGACAAACAGAACAAGTTAAAAGATTTCTCTGTATTGGAGTCAAGGAAATCGTCTAATAAATGGTCGCATACACAGTCATTTACTGTCATTGACCCAGCGAAAAGATTATGCTTAAGGGAAAGACCTATATCCCCCAGCCTTCACATACTTTTGACTTCGGTGGTCATTATTTTACAGTCAAGCAGTTATTATCGTTTAATGAGAAAACGTTCTGTTGTCATTTTAGTCATTATTGTCTTTACCGCTGGCTATGCAGGCCAGTTTAATGGAATAATAGCCATAATAATTTCACCACAGGTAATAGTGATTGATTAACATAATAATAATGATGATGATGATGATGATGATGATGATGATGATAGTGATAGTGATGATGATGGTAATAACGGTAAAAGCAAAACTACAGAACGTTTAAACCTGCTTGCTGGAAAGCGAAGATATTTTCAAAATTTACAACTGTGGTAAAAGCCGGGACACAGAATACTGAGACAAACCACTCCTCCCCCCAATATAATATGTCCACAAATTGTGCTCGCGAGTACTAAATCTTTTCCGTTCAATTATGAAGGCGTGAGGTGCGAATTGTTGGATTGTTGACATTCATGTTAAGCCCTCGAGTCAACGGACGGAAAATGATGAATTGATTCTCCTCATTACCCCGTGTCTCGGGTGAAAGTCTGCACATCCACAGGCAGCCAAGATAAAAATAGAAGATTTATCTACATGCCCCCCCCCCCCCGCCCCACCGAAAAAATAAGCCTCTTCATCCTCAGTGTAGGCCCGCAAACAACTTTCCACGAGTCCTGCGCCGGGTTACACTGACATGAGGCAGGCAGCCTAGCCAGAGATCGGGCAGCGCCCGCGAGGCCACTAAACGGACTGCCTAGCGCCTGTCTAGGCTAACGAAGGGAAAATTGGATGACACATTAAATGTAGCACAGACGATAGAAATGTGGCTAGGAACAATGTTGATATAGAACCATGTAGGCAGATTAAGTTAAGTATCATTTTGAAGAAACAAAAGTTCCCTATTCAACCTATATTTTTTAAAAAATATTAAAAATCAGGGGACATAACAGCGGAAATGATATTGTGGCCTTTACCCCGCGTTAATGTTTCCTTTGATTCACACAACTACAGAAACCTCTATATAATGATAATTTTTTAAAAAGTCCGCCTGTTTTAAACAAGACTTAGCACTGCTCATAGGGCTCGGATTTTCATGAAATTTTGATGGATCCTTCTTTTCGGCCTGCAGAATTTGAATTTTTTTTTCGCCGATTTGGAGTCTTGAAATGGTGGGGACTTTTTTTTTGTTTTTTTGAGATTGCTTTGTGATGCTACTTTGTTTACTACCAGCCCAAGACAAATAGAGAGTCCGCGCCGGGGCATCACGTTGGCCTAAAGTTACTTATCAAAAGCCACCCGAAGCGCATCGTAACGCAGTCTTTATCGTAGCGAAGCACACTCCGCGCACAGACGTGCTGTTTGGTTCTAATGGGAGATAAGGGAGCTTATTCGCGTGGAACAGCAGATAAAAGGACGCTAGCGTTGCACGCATCTTCCGTCGTCTTCCCTACTGATTCAGTGATTGCGACCTACATGTGCACTGCAGCGGCTGTTCAACGAAGATGGCTTAACTAAGCTACATGTATATCTTTTGCATTAGGCCTAAGTAATCACAAGGTGTATCATTTTCCAACCCCCCCCCCCACCCCTCTCTCTTTATCTCTCTTTCAGAAAGTTGAACAACGAAAGCAGCGTGACCTAGATCTACGTTCGCAGTCACACACATTTTTTTCAAGCTTGCCCATGATTACGCCCTTCCTACTGTAAAAAAAAAGAATGTTCGTAAGTTGTCAGAATAAAGTCGTGTCCACAATATTGTGGTACCAACAGGATTACGGGACGAAGATTAATCTGATTTTAAAGTTCTGAATCGGGAAGGCAGCCCCACTTCGATAAAGTAGGTCATGCCAAAAGTAGGGCGCTACGCTACCACAAGGCGCTACGCTACCACAGCAAAATCGGGTTTTCACCATTTTATGTTGAAAAATGAAGCTTTATGAACATATCAGTCACGGACAGAAAAAGTGGCCATCAAATTCGCACGAAAAAAAGATAAATAATTCATAAAAATCCATTCATACTGTGAAAAAAAGCTTGCTTCCAGGTGGAAAGTCCACAAATAGAAGCTTCGTAACGACATCAGTTGCAAAGTTACTTTCGTAACTCTCACAGCCGAATTGCAACTAAGCGCGACCCAAAATAGTGCGAAAATGGACAAATTCCTCCGAGTTGGGTAACTTTCGCCGACGTCACGTCTATGCGCAGACTGTCTATTATCACTTCGTGCAATGTGTCACTATCACAGTACCGTCACTATTATAATGCCCAAAGCGCAGATTGATGCCATTTCATGAGTGCTAACGAGGTGCACAGGGCGTTTATGTGCAAATGGAGCGCAGTAAGACTTATCTCAAAAGCATTTGACACAGTGTGTCATGAAGGCCTCTGGAAAATCTTGGCGAAGTTTGGGTATCCACCCGAATTCATCACAATAGTGCGCCAGTTTCATGATGGCATGCAAGCTGCAGTCAAAAGCAACGGCAGTGTTTCAGAGCCCTTTGCTGTCACAAATGGGGTAAAACAGGGTTGTGTCTTAGCCCCAACTCTGTTCAGCATCATGTTCTCTGCAATGCTACAAGAAGCCTTTAGCTCTCCTCCTCAAGGGGTAAGCATCAAGTACCGAACTGATGGCAGTCTATTCAACCTCAGGAGACTTCAGGCAAAAACCAAAACCAAAAGTACTCAAGTCTGTGACCTACTATTTGCTGATGATTGTGCACTTCTGGCACACGATGAGGATAGCATGCAAAACTGTGTTGATAAGTTCTCTAGTGCCTGTGACAACTTTGGCCTCACAATAAGCACAAAGAAGACGGAAGTGCTCCATCAGCCTACTCCAGACGACAAGTATCCTGTGACCCCAAATATCAAAGTCCATGACAGTCTTCTGAAGGTGTCGGAGAACTTCACCTATCTTGGCAGTACACTGTCTTCCGCGACTCGTGTTGATACTGAAATTCTCTCAAGAATCAGCAAAGCCAGCTCTGCATTTGGCAGGCTTCGAAAGAGAGTATGGGATGTTGCCGGCATTCGCACAGACACTAAGCTGAAAGTGTACAATGCTGTGGTCCTTCCCACCCTACTCTATGGGGCTGAAACCTGGACAGTGTACCAATCGCATGCCAGAAAGCTAAATCACTTTCATCTGGCCTGCCTTAGAAAGATCCTAAGGATCAAATGGCAGGATAAAATTCCAGACACTGAGGTCCTCAATCGTGCCAAGGAATTGAGCATCTTCTGCCACCTGAAAAAAATTCAGCTACGTTGGGCAGGACATGTTGTCAGAATGCCCGACTCCAGACTCCCTAAGCAAATCTTCTTCTCTGAGCTCTCCAATGGAACCAGGAATGTTGGGGCCCCAAAGAGACGTTACAAAGACACTCTCAAGCAATCACTGAAGGCCTTTGCCATTGATGTGAGTGAGTGGGAAAAGCTCTCGCTTGATCGTGCAAATTGGAGGGCGGCCCTTACCAGAGGCAGCAAAGCATGGGAAGCTGACAGAGTCCAGCAGGCTATCAAAAAAAGAGAACGGCGCAAGAAAAGGCCCAGTGGTACTGAACCAACGGAGCACTCTTGTCATTTATGCGGAAGGGTCTGCAGGGCAAAAATAGGACTTATCAGTCACATGAGAAGCCATAAGTCATGAAAGAACAGTCTTTCCATTCTGTCCTCTGTGTCCTTTAGTTATCTTTATTGTCCATGTGTTGAAATTCTCAACAATTTCTGTTCTTTATTCCTCTGGTGTTGTTAAGGTCATCATCATACCTGATGGACGAACTATTATAAGACTTATCTAGAAACTAACAACAGAAAACAAAATAAACCCAAAAGAACGGGCAAGGTGAAGCAAGTGTAGTTTAATCAGCCAAAACTGAATCAAATAAATTTATCCTGGGCAGGACCGGGAACCTCAGCTAGTGTGAAAAAAAATGGTATTAATTGTAAAACTTGGTATTTTAGAGAAGACTGTGGGTCTTAAAAGGTTTTTTAAAAATATTTTTTGTGTGGAATTAAGAGCATTGTTTTGAAGATTATGGGCGCAGCCATACTGGAAAACTGAGGCAGAGACCTCCCCAGATTACCTCGCTCCGCCAACAGACAGCCTGGCTGGTTGTCTGTCTGGCTTGCTGATGGCGCTAAATGCTGTGCATGCCAGATGATTTTGTCTGTCTATATTTTTGACCTTGCTCAAACTCTCTGACCTGGGACGTTGAAAACCGCTGTTGTTTGAGACACTTGAGATTCAGAATACGTACATGTGTCATCTTCCCGGCCGTAAACATGTCAAGGGGTGTCATGAATGTTCATTTAGGATGTCAAGAACATTGAATTATCATGACCTTTTGAATGATAACCTAGTATCACAATATTAAAACCAGTGTACAGCGTCATACGTGACAATGCTGCATTAGGTTTTGCCAAGAGTCAGCCAATTATCATCATTCTTTAGTAATTACTAATAATTATCTTAATTACACTAGCATTAGGTATTTTTTTCTAATTGCAATGTTTTGTTGTTGTTGTTGTTGTTTTACAAAGCCCGGAAGAAATTTCAAGAGTACAAAGGGAAACTGTCTAAAATAGTCAAATCAAATTTATATCTCAGCCATTAATTAACTTGAACGGAGAAGTGCATAATTATTTGTTTAATAATATGCATTTATTTGAAATAGACCTCAGACATGATTTAAGCAGAATATTATGTCATTACGGTTTCGAGGATGAGAGTTTCGGAAATAAGCCAGTTAAACTAAATAAATGTGTCGAGTTGAACCAGTAAACAGACATTTGTTACGGATTTGGGGTATATTAAATTATGGAGTTTAGGTGTTCGACTGCATTTAATAAATATCGAGAGGTTTTACTAATTACTCTGCCATACCATGCCACATACACTAATAACAATTTCGAGTAAGTTATATCAAGGACCTTGTAGGGCCACAAATTTATTACTTAAGTTCCTAACAATTTCGTCTATCGTTACATATTAAAAGACAACATCAGCAGCATCAAATGAAAATACTATAGATCTAATACATAACTAAAAGTCTCCTCTATATTCTTAAAAGATTAGAAAATCCATATCATTCTGACTCATTCACAGTTTACTTAGTAATTATTTATCTTCAGAAATCTAATCTGCCTACTATCTCACAAATAATATTCTTATGTCTCAGACGACAATATTAACTCAGTAATAGCTTATAAAGGATCAAACCGTCAAGACACACTGACGTAGTTAAGATAGATCTAGATCTGCTCTAGGATGGGCTGGCAATCCCCAGCCTCATCCAGACACATCAATTACAATTTACAAATGTGTATATCAGTCACTCAGTCTAGATCTTAATTGCAAGTAAAAACATTATAGTCTTGCATCTTTTGGTAGTACTTCTACTGGAAAAGTAGGGTCAGATTCACGTCATCGTCGACGCACGGTCTCGAAACTTACGATTGGTTCCCTGAAACGATATCAGGGAACTGGAGAAAATAGCTGTGGGCAAATTCATTGTCTATCAAGGACATAGACATGTCCCTAACAGTCTTATGGTTCTCTCTGGCTGAACCTTAGCCGACACCCTCGCAGGATGGAATACGCTGCATGGAGTGCCTAAACCTAAAGATGGCTTCGCTTATATCTTCTGCAACCCCAGCCAACTGCTCCAATTTGATTGGTGCATCCATTTCGAGCTCAGCTCGCAGTCTATTAATAGTAACAGACAAAGTTAAATTACTATGTCAAAAGCGTTCGCAAAGTCTCTCCACCCTCTACGTTTTATGTACGAATTTATTCACTCCTTATTCGCCCCGTCTTCCCTTGCTAAAGTACACCCAAACCACGGGGTCGAAAACTGCACCGTCACTGTTAATTTATCCATTCGTTCTATCTTGCCCCACTTTCTTTCCATCTCTAAGAAAAAGCGTTACAAAAACAAACTGTCCACGGGAATAGTTCAAGGACATTTGCACTGGCCAAAATCAATGATGCCATGAAATAAACAAACTGTGACCCAGCACGGTAATTCAAATCCTAACCCTGACATATCCCCCACCCCAGTGAAAATTTTAAGTAAAATTTACACGATAGGATCCAAGAAATCCCAAAGTTATTGTGGTAGGGGCTTAAGTAGTACTGTAGAAAAATGAGCCTTAAGCTTGAGAAGAAAAATCTAACTAAGAACGTGCATATTGGATGGACAAAAAGCATACAATTATTGATGCCACGTTCTATAGAATCTAGTGTATCTAAACATTCTTACTGCAGACAATCAAACTTCTCAGGAACATCTATAATAACAATGAGTATATCACTGTATACTGCTGGATTAAAGTATAACTATTATCAAATAATGAAGCCTTACTGAAGGAATAGGCTCATAATTATCTAGTCAACACACACAATTGCTGCTTATATACACATTCACACACAATATATTGTTAATTAAAATACTGTGGTATCCAATGGCAGCAGTAGCTCTGGTAGCTTGGTTTGTCATGTCTCCATCTCATTGACCCGCTGACAAGGGCGTCAGGTTTGCTAGAAGTTCAGGTCACAGTCAGGAATGACGCTGGTGGAAAGAGGATATTCACAAAAAAGGATTGTAAAACTGGTTCATAAAGTAATGAACAAGATAAATGTGAATCCATCCACCGTCTAGAATTGAGGGGGAAAAGCACTATCCAACCCCAATATAAGACAGACTCTGTAATAGAGTAATAAAATTGTGGGTCTGTCCTACAACGGATTTCCGTATAATGAAGCCGAAATAAAACGGCGAAAAGTTCATTAGCTTAACGTTTACATTTCAAACTCGCGTGGTGCTGCCTCAAATGCAACAATAGTATAGAACTTTGTCAATTCAATAACAATATGATTTATTATTTAATATCCGTATCGAATCCGGTATAGATGAGATGGCACGAGGCGATAGCTAGTTAATTAAATGCGCTTTACGCAAGCCATGCACACGTCAAGTGTCACAGTCATCTCGGTATATAGTCATATCTGGCATTACATTAGCTGGTCCACGGACGCGGACAGCCTAAGACATAATCGGTATAAAAAAAACCACTCTTCTCCACAACTTAAAACGCGACAACGCAGTGTCCTCAGTTACCACTGCAAAATTATATCTCTCTCTCAAAGCGACGAATCAGTGTACTCTGTTAGCACTGGAAAAACTCTCAAAAATGCGAAAATTCCTCTTTCTTAACGGTCGGTCTTACACTGCCTGCGGCCTTACACTGCCCATAGGTCTTATACTGCGTCTCCGCGTCTTACACTGCCTGCGGCCTTACACTGCCCTGAGGCCTTACACTGCCTGTAAGAAGGTTCAACTCTCTCTCTCTCTCAACATACCACGTGTCTTTTATAATGACATTACCTCAATACTGATACGAACAAGTAACATGAGACAATAAACTCTTTGCTCTTCGGGCGGCCGCACAGCCGAAAATAACACCAAAATTCACCACATAACCCTATTCAACAAAAAAAAAAAGTCACTTCCCAAAGCAGCCTAGTACTGCCCTTTCGGGGGCTCGTCGATGTTAAGACGAATCGGTTATATCACATTAACCCAGAACTGGCAGTATCAACTGCACGGGTTCTAATAATTCACTTAATGTCAATAATCCAGATTACAATTCAACGTGGTTTTAGCACGTGAAACACCTCAGGCATATATTGTAAACATATCAATGTTAGTATAGTAGTTTAAAGTTTATAATAAGCAAAAAGAAATACAATAAACAGGACGCTATACTGACAAGTAAAACGAACGATAACAGACCCTACAAGTCCTAACTTATATTACAGAAAGTTTAAGAAGAAGACAGGAGAGACATCTTCCTAAAGAAAAGTGAGGAAGTAAGAAACGCCACAATCTATACGAATAATGGATCCCTAAAAGAACTATTCACAGAGAAGCAAATCCCCCCGAGTTATTATAAATAGCCACCAAGGCACTCCAATATCCTTCGTAATGGCAAAGAAGATATGCTAAACTATGACCCCAACCAACCTCCCGCACTTAAACTAAACATATAGTAAAAAGTAAAATGGCCTGGAAAACACACACAGAGCGGAAAGTACGTCGCCCTCCTCAAGACTGTTAGATAGATGGTTCACTTAACTTTGTTTTTGAGGAATTCAGATGGTATGTATCCCTAATCCACAGCTCCAAGCCCAAAAAACTGTATTTCTGTCTGAGGTAGATCTGTACGGTGAAAGGGTTCCCTCGCCGGTGTCCACGGGTCAATGGGATGTTGAATTCACCATATGAAATTGAAACACAATATTAAATTAGTACAAATTGTCTAAAATCGATAATAAAAAGACCTGAAAACATAGTATTACAAAAGTACAATATCAACTAATGGAATAAAAATACAATAGGTTTTTAATAATTTACCTAAATGGCATGTGTCACAAATCCCAGACTGGGAGATGTAATAAGTATGACAGGACAACAATCACGAACAACAAGTTTAACACTTAACAGAACAACCCATCAGACTCACACATTTATTAAACATAATTATACATATAATAGCGCAATTACATACATTATATTATTGAAATGCACTGCCGTACAACGGCCTCACTCTCACACACACTCTCCCTCGGATCCACAATCCGGTAGTTACTCCTAAAGGCACTTCGGCCTCAGCCTCTCCCCTCAGGGTCTTAATAGCCCATTAATGATTCACTGGCACCGCAGTCTCTCAATATCACCTTCCTATTGTCATACACCTTAGCCCTCCCCTAGCACCTCAGCAGGGCAATAACACATTATTATTTCCATAGCCATCAACATGGCAACAACATAATATCAGTTCACTAGCCTATCAACATGGCAACAATATAGTATCTCATTCACTCTCATATCTACGTCCCTGTCCGTGGCCTGACTGCCACGACTTTATGTGCCTCTACTGTCCTGCACTGACAGTCTCACTTCTGGCCTATGTCTGGCCTCCGGCCCTATGCTGGCCTATCACTTGTGCTCCTCGAGGTGGCTCTTCGGCCCGTCCCCGACACCTACAAGAATAACATTACATTGGTATAATACCCTACCATTTCTATTCACTCCACCTCTCCTTACAACCCATGAAGCGTACACACACTAGTTCACCTTTCACTCACCACACATCTTACGGTAACACACCTCCATCGGAGTACACACTACTCACTCGCGCTACAAATCCATGAACTCACTTTCATCTATCGCTCATGGCGCACATTGCTATATCCAATATCAAGGACTTCCACATTCCT
This sequence comes from Onchidella celtica, assembly GCA_963931925.1. Taxonomy (NCBI): domain Eukaryota; kingdom Metazoa; phylum Mollusca; class Gastropoda; order Systellommatophora; family Onchidiidae; genus Onchidella; species Onchidella celtica. The sequence continues at coordinate 4,486,075 of OZ007582.1, read as the reverse complement.
CACATATACTTATTCACATCATGGTAATAGACGAATATAATATAATACATCAATCATAATAATCAATCAACATTCTACGTACCAGTCATAACTGGAAAGACTCTCACTAGTCTTCTCGACTGCTTCCCTTTATGTCCGCCCGATGGGCTTTTATTCACAGGTCCGATCCCTAGGACCTTCTAACTTGCAGTGATAGTAATACCGCGCTTTCGCCTCATTCAGACCCCGCCCCCACTACTCACAACAGCACGCTTAACTTGCTGTCTACTGTGAGCCTTTCTTACTCTACACCCGCTCTGTAGCAATCCCCTTAATTGCACTCACTCCACTCGTGACATCATCCCCCACCCCAAAAAAATTAATGCAATTAATTTGAAATCGCATCAAGATGACTGTCAACGAGTGAGCGTGAGCAATACCTACACTAGAAAAATGACCTAGCAGTTCCCCTAGTATATAAAATACCGAAATCAGGGGAAAATATGGGGATCAATATGGCCTGCAATATGCATATATGTGTCACATCATGAATAGCTAACTAAACACAATATCTAATACAGAATCAAAAACCACTCAACCTATCAACCATTCTTCATATCATATTTATAATGTCAATATTTTAAGGTCGACTCATTCACAAAGATCCCGTCAATGTTCCTGTCCTCCGATGTATAAGCTCCTGAAATCTTCCCCTAGGCTCGACTAAGGTAGTCGGCGATATGATTGCTGGTTCCTGGAATTGGTTGAATAACGAAGGTGTACGGCTGTAAAGCCAATGCCCATCTAGACAAGCGTGGGCTGGACGAACGATTCTTCGACAAAAATGTCAGTGGCTTGTGGTCTGTCTGGATACAAAATTCTCGTCCCATGAGATAACGTCCTAGTTTCTGGACGGACCAGACAATGGCAAGACACTCACGCTCTATCACAGAATACTTTCTTTCTCTCTGCAATAACTTCCTACTGACATAACATACAGGATGGAGACATTCGTTCTTCTCCTGTAGAAGACAAGCGCCGACACCAGAGTCCGACGCATCCGTTCTGAGGATAAAATTAGATCGAAAATCGGGTAATATCAGAATGGGTGACGATGATAATGCTGTCACCAAATTATCAAATGATGTCTGACATTCAGACGTCCACTGGACCTTATCGGGTTGTCCCTTCTTAGTAAGGTCAGTAAGAGAAGATGACAAGGAGGAAAAATTTGGAATGAACTTTCTGTAATAATTTAAAATTCCGACTAAGCTTCTGACTTGTTTCTTTGTTTTAGGGATTTGCAACCCTACTAACTTGTCAATTTTTGTTTCTTCAGGTCTCTGAACACCTCTACCCACAATATGTCCTAAGAATATTATCTCCGGACATGCCAAATCCATCTTTGCGGGTTTAGCAGTTAACCCAAAATGACGTAATCGTTGAAAAATTACTGTTAGTGTCTGAATATGATCAGACCATGTCGACGTATGACATGCTATATCGTCAAAGAATGACACGACATTAGGTATGTCCTTCAACACTAATCTCATTAATCGTGCAAACGTCGCTGGCGCGTTTACCAACCCAAATGGCATGACCTTAAATTGGAATAATCCAATGGGCGTCTGGAACGCCGTGTATTGTTTAGACTCCTCAGTAAGCGGGATTTCCCAATAACCTTTCGTTAAATCTATCTTGGAAAACCACGTGGACCCGGCCAATGAAGCTATTAGTTCCTCCTGAAACGGAATAGGCTCTCTATCGCCTACCGTAATAGTGTTCAATCTTCGAAAATCAATACAGAACCGCACCGATCCATCAAGTTTTTTCACGAGGACGATGGGTCATGAATACGGCGATGTTGATGGTTCTATCACATCTAACTTCAACATTGACTCAACTTCCTTTATGACTCTATCTCTCGAAGAAAAAGGCAACGGATACGGTTTAAGAAATACTGGCTTATCCGAAGTCAACTTTATTTGGTGCTGGATCACCGTAGTGCGACCCGGCAAATCCGTAACAACGTCCGGGAATGACGCTAACAGGGTCTCAAGTTCCCTACTCCTTGAACTTGTAAGGTCAGGGTTAATTTTTACGTCCCTGTAACCTTGTGTCGGAGTTAACTCCGGCAATTGAATTTGTAACTCTTCCTGCGCCTCGGTGTCGCTTACGTCACAGTCCAACTGGTCTACGACCCCCGTACAAGCAGTAGAGAAGACAGTCTCCTCTGGTCTTGTCTGTGCACACAGATACTGTGGTCTCTCATAAAATCTCTGTAGCATATTAACATGGAAAACCTTACTCGTTCCATCAATGTGGATAGCGTAATCTACCTTTGAAACAACTCGCTCAATAACATAAGGGCCTTTCCATGTCATCAATAACTTATTATGGTCCGTAGGTAACAACAACAGAACCTTGTCTCCTGGCTTAAAAATTCTCAGTTTGGACCCTCTATCTTTATAGTCTTTTGCTCTTTTCGAAGCGATACCAGAAGCTTCTTGTGCTATAGTGCGCGCTGAAGATAGTCTTTCTCTTAAATCAACAAGGTACTGAAACACCGAAATCTGCTCATCGTCTCCCGATGATGGCGACGTCATCATGTCCCGAAGAACATCAGTCGGGCCCCTAGGACTACGACCGTACATCATTTCGAACGGCGAGAATCCCGTTGACTCCTGCCGTACCTCTCTGTACGCGAATAACACTGCAGGGATATATCTATCCCAATCTTTAGGGCGATCAGCAGCTACCTTACGCAGCATCGACTTCAACGTCGAGTTCAATCTCTCGCACATGCCATTAGCCTGCGGATGATAAGGGGTGGTAGTGATGGGTTGTATACTGAATAAGCGGAACAATTCCTTCATCATCTGCGACGTAAATTGCGCGCCCCTATCAGACAGAATTTGCTCTGGTATTCCTACCCTAGCGAAAATTGCAAACAACGCTTCCGCGACTGCCTCAGACGTTATGGTCCGCAGAGGAACCGCCTCTGGCCATCTCGTAGCATTACATATGACCGTTAAGAAAAATCGATTCCCCCTATCGGTCGCTGGGTGAATGGGGCCAACAAGGTCTATCGAGACCTTTTTAAACGGTTCCGAGACCGTGGGGATCTTCTGAAGAGGAGCCTGGGGTGTACGACCCTTATGCGTCGTCTTTTGGCACGCACTGCACGTCTTACAATAGACCTGCACATCTCTGTGGATCGATGGCCAGTAAAAATTTTTAAGAACCCTTTCTTTGGTTCTAGCTATCCCCATGTGACCCGCTAATGGGACATCATGTGCCAAATGCAATACTGTTGCGATCAGCAACGCTGGCACAACGACCTGCTTTAAAATGGAGGACACCGTTACATACTTACGGAACAGAATGCCCGCCTGAACAATAAAGGAGGACGACCCGTTCTTATATCTCCTCGTTTTCTCGGTTCGCGCTTCCCCAAAACATGGGTTTAATGATGGGTCCTCCCTTTGTAATCTCGCCAAGCGCTCTGGCGTGATATCTAGGTTGACCGCTGGCGTCGCCAAGGGTCTAATCTTATCTTTATCCGCTACCCGTCGACGTGTTTCGACCGCGGCGCAAAAGTCAATACCCTTTGATTGCGACCATGCTTGCACGTTCTCATCGGACGGGGAAACTACCCGTGATACATTCCCAATGATGAGCTGGGCGCCTGGAAAACAACCAACGACCGCTTCGACTTCCCCGTTAAGGAAAGGTGTATCTATCATTATTCTTGCCATGGGTAATTTCTCAATGGCCCCCGAAAATTGGATGCACGGGACAGTCTCACCTGTAAGCTGTGAATCCCGAATGCAGTCTCTATGCACTCCCACAACGGTAGATCCTGTATCTCCTTAAAACCGAGACTGGTTCGTCCCCAACAAACCCCGGATAAACCCTAAGACCACCTCCTGTATGACATGAATTTATAACGGGGATCTTTCTCCCACAAGGTAAAATACCGGAAGATAATAACTTCTCACAACTGGGACACTTAGAATACTGTCCGCCTCCGTTGTCCGATGTAACACACGCAGCCGCATGATGAAATTTATTTGGGGAACATGGACTGGAGCTACTGTCCACGTTCGCGGCTATCCTACCTGCAGGGCAGTTCACGCTGATGTGATCTGCTCTTCCGCAGTTCCAACACTTCGCGGCCCTACACTCGCGCGAAAAGTGACCCACGCGTCCGCAAGTCCAACACTCCGCTCCCTGTGCTGCCCTAGGCCTGGGTCCCCGTGACCCCTCGCGACCGGAACTAGAGTCCCTATGCCGTCGGTCATCGGCAAAGGTCACAACTCGCCCCCGGCCATTACCGCGACCTAGCCCTCCTGCTCGGTCAAACTTACTGGATCCATATGCCGGTGATTGGTGATAGCCCCTACGCTGCCCCTGGGCTTGCCCGCTATAGGCACCACGCTGACGCGACCTGTCCCTAAGTCCTGCCGGCGACCCCTCGACAACGGCGACGTAGCCAGCATCTTGGACGTACGCCCTGGCGACTGGTTTGGACGGATGCGCCGTACGGTATGCCTCCGCCAACTTAGACGCCTCCTGCACCGTCGCGGGTTCGTTCTCTTTCAGGAAAGCCACCAGATCCTTGTGGCACGACGCGTACAGCTGGTCACGGATCATTAGGTCTTTCAGTTTAGCGAAATCCGTGCCCACATGCGCCAAGTCTACCCAGTTCGCGAAATACTCCGTTAGTCTCGCGACGAAGGCAGCAAAGTCCTCCCTGGTATCTGCGCGTGCTCGCCTAAACTGCTCCCGGAAATATTCCTCGGTACGCGCAAATCGGCGAAGCAGCAAAGCCTTCAGCTTATCGTAATCTTGCACGTCTTCGCGCTGTAGCTCTTTAAAGTAAGTTAACGCTCGCCCCTGCAATAGCGATGCCAGGTACGTGGCCCATAATTCCTTATTTTCCCCCCATTGCAATTGTGCGTTCAGTTCGAACCTGTAAAGGAAGGCGTCTATGTCGTCCTTCCGGTCGTCGAACGTAGGGAGCTTAATCCTAACGCCACCTTTATTGGGTACCTGCCGCTCAACTGTTTCTGTTGGCGCACTCTTTTTGATTTCCAACTCCGCTATTCTTACTCGCGCGTCTGTCTCCCGCTCTTGAGCTTCTATCTCCTTTAACCTTATCTCCTGCTCCCGTTCTTGAGCTTCTATCTCCTTTAACTTAAGCTCCCTCTCCTCTTCCTTATCCTTAGCCTCTTTTTCTCGCTCTCTATCCTTAGCACGCTCATCGCGCAAATCCGCCTGCTGTTCTTTAATCCAGCCGCGTAGCTCCTCTCCCTCCAGGCCAAGTTCCTTACCCAACTTCATTAGTTGTTGGAGTTCCGCCATTTCACAGATTTATGGTTATGGTATCTCTTATTAAGACGACCAACCTGTCGGTATGATCACTAACGATACGACCAGAGACCTGAGATCACACCAGATATAAGAATACCCAGTTGTCTCAAATACAATTCAGAAATTTACCTTTACAGCACAACTAATTCTATATCTATAAAATGTATAGCACTATTAATTATAAAAGAAAATAGAAACGACAAGAATGAAGAAATACAGTAGAAGGACCACAAGTACGTCAAGGACAACGAACCAGACTAGGACAAAGACCTAAAAAAGAAAATATAATGGAAAAAAAAATTGCAACCTAACTACGCCGATTACACTACAAGGTACGAACAAGAACAGAGTCTGAAAAAAAAGAACGTATCTATAGATAGGTAGAAAGAGGGACAAGAGAATACGTCTTCCTGCGGAACAGAGAAGATATCGACGATACAACTAAACAAAAATACAGGTCCCTACAGAACTGGTCACTGTGATGAACGAAGTTCCAAAGTTTACCACACCTTTTTAAAAGGATAAACTAAGTTCAACACAGCAAACCCGCGCCACCGCCCGTATAATCAATTACAACGAAAACAGCAAAAACAGGGAAACAGAAAGATGAAAAGACAGCCCTTAATCCAGGGTACAAAATTTTAGACTTTTACTTAACTTTCAGCCTTATGAGTTTAAGTCCTCGACCCAATCGGAGCTCTGGCTGCTTGTCTCCTCAGGCTGCACGCACACACACTGTCTCTCTGAAATTTAAGTACACATTAATACATATTCATCAAAATACATGCATCAATACATATTATCATTCATAAATATACATAAATCATATCATGAAATGTCCATTCATTGAACGAACAAGACAGCACAAATACCTACTAACTAACTACAACTAAATATTACGAAAATGGACGAGTCACAATGGACGAGCCCCCAATGTCACAACGGACGAGCCCCCAATGTCACAAATCCCAGACTGGGAGATGTAATAAGTATGACAGGACAACAATCACGAACAACAAGTTTAACACTTAACAGAACAACCCATCAGACTCACACATTTATTAAACATAATTATACATATAATAGCGCAATGACATACATTATATTATTGAAATGCACTGCCGTACAACGGCCTCACTCTCACACACACTCTCCCTCGGATCCACAATCCGGTAGTTACTCCTAAAGGCACTTCGGCCTCAGCCTCTCCCCTCAGGGTCTTAATAGCCCATTAATGATTCACTGGCACCGCAGTCTCTCAATATCACCTTCCTATTGTCATACACCTTAGCCCTCCCCTAGCACCTCAGCAGGACAATAACACATTATTATTTCCATAGCCATCAACATGGCAACAACATAATATCAGTTCACTAGCCTATCAACATGGCAACAATATAGTATCTCATTCACTCTCATATCTACGTCCCTGTCCGTGGCCTGACTGCCACGACTTTATGTGCCTCTACTGTCCTGCACTGACAGTCTCACTTCTGGCCTATGTCTGGCCTCCGGCCCTATGCTGGCCTATCACTTGTGCTCCTCGAGGTGGCTCTTCGGCCCGTCCCCGACACCTACAAGAATAACATTACATTGGTATAATACCCTACCATTTCTATTCACTCCACCTCTCCTTACAACCCATGAAGCGTACACACACTAGTTCACCTTTCACTCACCACACATCTTACGGTAACACACCTCCATCGGAGTACACACTACTCACTCGCGCTACAAATCCATGAACTCACTTTCATCTATCGCTCATGGCGCACATTGCTATATCCAATATCAAGGACTTCCACATTCCTCACATATACTTATTCTATATATATGGCCTTTAGCGTCTTTACAGACGGTCTTAGCAGCTAGAATATTCACTTTCACTTTGACTGACAGCTTCTCTCGTGGCTTATTCTACCAATGTTTGACCCGAGAGTGCGATGGCAGTGATTGCAGGTCAGTCTTTTGGGTTCACTTTGGCGAGTGTTTTCATTCCGCCTCTGTCGTTTTGTCAGGTATGTTTCTTTTGCCTTGAAGTCTATTGCGAGCGTGCCACTGCGCAATTTTTGTCTCCATCTGCTTCGATCATTTGCAAGGTTCTCCCATTCATTGGGGTCGATGTTGAATGCTTTCATCGTGACTTTGCAAGTGTCTTTGAATCGCAGATGTGGCCTACCTCTGGGTCGGTTGCCAGTAGCAAGTTCCCCGTAGAGAATTTGTCTGGGGATGCGATCATTTTCCATACGGTGGAGATGTCCAAGCCACCGCAGTCTTTTTTTGCCTAGGAGAGCCTGAGTTGATGGAATGTTGGCTCGGCTCAGAACTTCGATATTTGAGATCCTGTCTTGCCACTTGATCTTGAGAATTTTGCGTAGGCAGCGCAGGTGGAAGGAGTTGAGGGATCTTTCATGTTTGGAGTAGGTGGTCCATGTCTCTGAGCCATACAGCAGGGTGCTTAGGACGCAAGTTTGGTACACGAGTACCTTTGTTTTGATGGTCAGCTTGCTATTGTTCCACACCCTTTTTGAGAGTTTGCCAAAAGCTGTGGCCGCCTTTCCTATTCTGGCATTTATTTCAGTTGTTATGTCTGTGCTACCACTGATGGTTGAGCCTAGGTAGCAGAATTTTCCCACTTGCTCCAGAGGAGAGCCATTCAGCATGATTGGGTTGGGGTTTCTCAAGCCTTGTGTCAAAACTACAGTTTTTGAGACACTGATCTTTAGCATGAATTTGTCACAGGCTTTGGCAAGGCTATTGATGAGAGCCTGGAGCGTGGTTTCATCGTGGGCCACGATTGCAGCATCATCTGCGAAGAGGAGCTCTTGTAACATAATATGCTCTGTACGAGATTTTGCTTTTAGTCTGGCAACATTAAAAATGGAGCCGTCCACTCTGGTGTTAATAAGTACTCCACCTGAACATTGACCAAAGGCATTCTTGAGTAGGGCTGCAAAATATATACCAAATAAGGTAGGAGCAAGAACACATCCCTGCTTCACACCGCTGTTTACAGCAAATGAATTGGATGTGCAGCCCTCAAAGTTGACACATGCCCTCATGTCAGTGTGGAAGGATGCAATAAGTTTTAGCAATGTTGGTGGACAGCCTATGGATTTAAGGACTGCATACAGGCCAGATCGGCTTACGGTGTCGAAAGCCTTTGTTAGGTCCACAAAGCATGTTATAAGCGGCCTGTTTTGTTCTTTACATTTTTCTTGGATTTGCCGAAGTGCAAATATCATGTCAATAGTTGATCGTTTGCTTCGAAAGCCACATTGTGTTTCTGGTAAGACTTTTTCCGCCAGTTGTTGAAGGCGGCAGAGGATGACGCGAGCAAAAGCCTTTCCAGTAATGCTGAGGAGGGATATGCCTCGATAGTTGTTGCAGTCGCCTTTGTCTCCTTTGTTCTTGTAAAGTGTGACAATTTTGGCGTCTCTCATATCATGTGGTATCACGCCTTCTTTCCAACACTGCAGTAACAGATTATACAGGTGTGGTAATAGTGGGCCTTTTAGGTCTTTTAATACCTCTGCAGGAATGTTGTCACTTCCTGTGGCTTTTCCAGCAGACAGGTGGTCGATTGCATTGGAAAGCTCGACTAAGGAAGGTTCAGCGTCAAGTTCGGCCATTATTGGCAGTTTTTGGAGGTGTTCCTCAAAATCTGGTGGAATATTTCTCTCAGTTGAATACAACAGAGAGTAATGCTCTACCCACCTATTCAGTTGTTCATTTTTATCTGTGATGGGTTCACCATTTACAGACTTAAGTGGGGCGCTTTTGGTGATGATTGGCCCAAGAGCTACTTTCATCTGACTAAAGGCGGTTTTCATATCTCCCTTTTCATTTGCCTCTTGTATGCTGTTACACAAGTCTGTCCAGTATTTGTTGGCGCAACGTCTTACCTCCAGCTGAAGTTTAGCTTTTGCATTTTTCAAACAAGTTTTTGTACTCTGATTGCAATTTTTGTTATACTCATTGAAAGCAGATTTCTTTTGCTCAATGAGAGGTAGGAGAATTTCGCTGTTCTGGGCTACCCAGTCGTTGTTTGAAACTTTATGCTGTCCAAAAGACTTGATGGCACAGTCATGAATTTTTGAACTGAGAGTTTTCCATGTTTCATCTACCGAGTCACATTGGGTGACATTATCCATGCTTTCAGCAAATAACTTTTCAAATGACTTTCTATTTGATTCATCTCTGATTGCTGTTACATTGATCTTAGGGATTGAAGGGGCTTTTGATCTGTATATTTTCTTGGCCGAAATTTTGATTTTGCTGACTACCAGTGCATGGTCGGTGTCACAGTCAGCACTGTGGAGGGAACGAGTTATTTTTATACAGCCCAAACTCTTCCTCCTTGAGAGAATAAGATCTAATTGATGCCAATGGCCAGACCTGGGATGGCGCCATGATGTTCTTTGGCATCTCTTAAGGTCAAAGTACGTGTTTGTAACACATAATGAGTTTACGGAGCATAGCTCCAGAAGGCGCTGCCCGTTTTCGTTGATGTTGCCAATGCCGAAGTGCCCAATGCACTTTGGCCATGCGGAGTGATCTGCTCCCACTCGAGCGTTAAAGTCACCCAGAATTAGCAGGCCTTCGGTGAGAGGGATGTTGTGGAGAGTCCTCTGCAATGCCTCGTAGAAAATGTCTTTGGTTTCGTCAGAGGAGGTAAGTGTTGGGGCATAGACACAGATAATGTTGGTAAAACCAGACCGGGTGTTCAGTCTGAGTGTCATGATGCGTTCTGACACTCCAATTGGAGTTGCGATCGAATTGATAAGGGAGTTTTTTACGGCGAAGCCCACGCCGTGGATTCTCGGCTGTTCGCTGCTAAGGCCCTGCCAGAAGAAGGTGTAGTTTTCTTCTTTGACTGACCCGGAGTCGGGAAGTCGAGTTTCTTGAAGGGCAGCGATGTCGATGTTTAGTAGCTGAAGTTCTCGATCAATAATTTGGGATTTCCTGATGGAGTCAATATCAGTGAGATCTTGCTGTTGCAAGCCTGGGCGCATTGTTCTGACGTTCCAGGTACCAAGTTTTAGTATTTTTCTGTTTTTGCCAGGTGCACACTTTACGTCAGCTTTTTGACTTTTGGTCTAGCTCCAACCACCTTATGAAGCAGGCTGACGTGGCGGAACAACACCCAACTGCCTGGGGGCTGCCCAGGTTACGGCGGGCGGTAGTTGATCAATGCAGCTGAAAAGCCGCTCCCACCGACAGAGGGGACCCCTGGCGCTCATCCGTACGCCAAATGGATTGAGCTTATCACCGGTAACTGCCACCTCCCGTGTTGTGCCCATCCGTAACGGATGGCTGGAGTGTCCTCTCCAAATCGGAAATGGGTGGGCTTATAGAGGAGAGACAGACGCTTGCCAAGCCCGAGCAAACGCCTCCTCGTTTTGCTGCCTTGCCTGGGCTATTTTTAAGAGATGGTGCTTTGCCCAGAGGCACCACCCCTCTCTCTGCCATTCTAGTTAAACCCAAGGGAGAGACCAGGTCAATACATTTGGAACTAGTCCGGCTGCAGGGGATGCTGGAAGCCAGTTTGATGCAGTTCTCCCTGACAACCACCTTCGGGTCTCCACTCCTGATTTTCTGTCTGGGTTTACTCCCATAGCCTTTGCTATCATAGCAACACACAAGGCAGTGTGGTATTTGTATTCAGGGTTACCTTCCCCTAGTCTTCCTCTCTCCCGAGATGACCCACAAGACAGTGGGGGTGACAGTAGCAGGCTGTATTGTGTACTGTTATACAATAGCAGAAAACTCTGGCCTGACAAATATATATACTTATTCACATCATGGTAATAGACGAATATAATATAATACATCAATCATAATAATCAATCAACATTCTACGTACCAGTCATAACTGGAAAGACTCTCACTAGTCTTCTCGACTGCTTCCCTTTATGTCCGCCCGATGGGCTTTTATTCACAGGTCCGATCCCTAGGACCTTCTAACTTGCAGTGATAGTAATACCGCGCTTTCGCCTCATTCAGACCCCGCCCCCACTACTCACAACAGCACGCTTAACTTGCTGTCTACTGTGAGCCTTTCTTACTCTACACCCGCTCTGTAGCAATCCCCTTAATTGCACTCACTCCACTCGTGACAGCATGGCGTTATCTAAAGTTCTTTTAAGGGTCCCTCTCCAGTGTTACGGATTTGGGGTATATTAAATTATGGAATTTAGGTGTTCCACTGCATTTAATAAATATCGAGAGGTTTTACTAATTACTCTGCCATACCATGCCACATACACTAATAACAATTTCGAGTAAGTTATATCAAGGACCTTGTAGGGCCACAAATTTATTACTTAAAATTCCTAACAATTTCGTCTATCTTACATATTAAAAAGACCACATCAGCAGCATCAAATGAAAATACTATAGATCTAATACATAACTAAAAGTCTCCTCTATATTCTTAAAAGATTAGAAAATCCATATCATTCTGACTCATTCACAGTTTACTTAGTAATTATTTATCTTCAGAAATCTAATCTGCCTACTATCTCACAAATAATATTCTTATGTCTCAGACGACAATATTAACTCAGTAATAGCTTATAAAGGATCAAACCGTCAAGACACACTGACGTAGTTAAGATAGATCTAGATCTGCTCTAGGATGGGCTGGCAATCCCCAGCCTCATCCAGACACATCAATTACAATTTACAAATGTGTATATCAGTCACTCAGTCTAGATCTTAATTGCAAGTAAAAACATTATAGTCTTGCATCTTTTGGTAGTACTTCTACTGGAAAAGTAGGGTCAGATTCACGTCATCGTCGACGCACGGTCTCGAAACTTACGATTGGTTCCCTGAAACGATATCAGGGAACTGGAGAAAATAGCTGTGGGCAAATTCATTGTCTATCAAGGACATAGACATGTCCCTAACAGTCTTATGGTTCTCTCTGGCTGAACCTTAGCCGACACCCTCGCAGGATGGAATACGCTGCATGGAGTGCCCAAACCTAAAGATGGCTTCGCTTATATCTTCTGCAACCCCAGCCAACTGCTCCAATTTGATTGGTGCATCCATTTCGAGCTCAGCTCGCAGTCTATTAATAGTAACAGACAAAGTTAAATTACTATGTCAAAAGCGTTCGCAAAGTCTCTCCACCCTCTACGTTTTATGTACGAATTTATTCACTCCTTATTCGCCCCGTCTTCCCTTGCTAAAGTACACCCAAACCACGGGGTCAAAAACTGCACCGTCACTGTTAATTTATCCATTCGTTCTATCTTGCCCCACTTTCTTTCCATCTCTAAGAAAAAGCGTTACAAAAACAAACTGTCCACGGGAATAGTTCAAGGACATTTGCACTGGCCAAAATCAATGATGCCATGAAATAAACAAACTGTGACCCAGCACATAATATTGCAATATTATGAATAATGTATTATTTGATGCGTGGAGAGTGGCAACTTACAACACTTCACTTCCCTGGAGTACTCTAAAAATACAATGTCAAGTGTAGAGAAATTGTTTGTGCAGATTACTTGGATGAGTTTAGGACAGCCGGGGGCATCCCCTGGCTACACGTCTCTTTTAATAATTATGATGTGGACGAGTGAGAAGCAGTTTCTTAAACGCATTCCAACGACTTAGTGTTGTTAGAGTTCATGTCAGTTTGACCTTGTGACTTCTATTTTTTTTTTAAAATGTTTTTGCTCTTTCCTTTTTCTTTTCACTTGGTCCTGTTTAGGGACACTGAGCTCTAGCCGTGGTTTCCATAGCCCCGCTCTTTTAACATATTATCCTACTAATCCTCCTTAACCCTGTTCATTGATATCAAATACATTCCTTTGTGTGTGCCCTCTCTGTCTCTCTCTGTCTGTCTGTCTGTCTCTGTCTCTCTCTGTCTGTCTGTCTGTCTCTGTCTCTCTCTGTCTGTCTGTCTGTCTCGGTCTCTATTTGTCTGTCTGTCTGTCTGTCTCTGTCTCTGTCTCTGTCTCTGTCTCTCTCTCTCCCTCTCTCTCTCTCTCTCTCTCTCTCTCTCTCTCTCTCTCTCTCTCGCTCTCTGAATGGTGTACATTCATATCCGCTCTTTATTTATCTCGTTGCACTTCAATGGAATCCATGCATGTGTGTCGATTTCAAATTCATAGGTCAGAGTGCAGACAGAGAGCTTGTTATGTTCGTTCCACAACAGTGATTTCTGGGTCAAAGAATAGTAAGGGCCAACCTGACAGACTATTCAGTGCAGTTTTAGCTTTGAATTATTACCAGCGTGAAAAGACGAATGGAGTTGGGTTCATTTTACTGGCTATATCGATTATTTATTATTTTATAAAAAAATACGTGTTTGCTGTATAAGAAAGGGCAGTCGATGTCTAAATTATCCGTTCACAAAAAAGCAAAAATATAAATTATGCTTTAAGTATATGAATAATCAGGAATTTTTAAACTTAACAAGGTAAAAAAACAAAAAAACAACAAAAATATTTATCTTGGTTTTGGTTACTTGCGTTGCTGTTTAATAATAATAATAATAATAATAATAATAATAATAATGGATGGCATTTATATAGCGCATATCCATTTAAAATGCTCTATGCGCTTTACAGAAGCAACATGTCAACCACAGAGCAGAATGGAGCGCCTGCGAAGCGCTCAACACACAACACTGCTTCTTTCTCTTTCCCTGTCTCGCTCACTCTCTCTCTCTCTCTCTACTTCTCTCTGTCTCAGAGCAAATTGTAACGCAGCCTGTTAGGCGCAGTTCACAACTCACAACTCAAATAATATGAGTGTTGTATGAAATACAGTAATAATACACTGTAACAAACTTCGACAAACGGACATTCTCTCCCCCCCCCCCCTCTCTCTCTCTCTCTCTCTCTCTCTCAAACAACCTATAAACTGATTAAATTAAACACACACACACACACACACACACACACACAGGTTATTTTGGCAATCATGCTCCAGGTAATTCATCAATACTTTTTTCTTTCATTCTTTCCCCTCAATTATATGAGACATTTCTAATTATTATTCATTTACATTTATATTGGCAACGTCATACAATCTCACAACATAAAAAAAAGACATTTTGAAGAATACTTTATACACGTAACTAATTACGAAATTACGAGTAATTACAAACGAAATTTCTTACAAAAGAGGACATAATCATGTAATCATTATCACCACATAAACACAGGCTCAATATTGTACGCAGGCACACAGAGGCATGATATTATAATTTATACACAATCATGATGACAAATATGCACACAAATCTTTTTGACAGGTACTGAGGCAACCACATAGTATATCTAAATTAAAAAAAAACAAAAACGTATGTCTCTCCACGATACTATTGCGGATAACATGTCATAAACATTTACTTTAACCTCTTCCGTGCTTTGCCCGGAACTGTTACGGGCTGTCTAATCTCACTATACTGCCATGTGCCCGGAGCTGTTGCGGACTTAGTTCGTATGCATTTCTTGAGTCATCGTATGGAGACAGTTCTCGAATTATGATTGTTTTGTATTTCCTAGTTAGTTCCCCTAGTTACTTGAGTTATTTGCGCCATTTTGAAATGTGGGATTTATGGTGTGTAATTGTTGAAATTTTCTTGTTTTGTCCCTTTTTGCACCCGACATGTGATTGGAAATCTGTACACTTAAGGTTAACGGACAGCACGTTTACTTCAGGATTAAGAAACACATGCATGGAGTTTTAATTGTTGTTCGAATTCCGAGTGTGTCCAACATGGAATCTCGACATGCGGTTGAACCTCCTCTTAGATTGTTCAAACTCTTACACGTGTGTAATGTACGTGCATCACAACATTTAATTAACCTCAACAGTTAATAGTGTAACATAATACAGAGCATTAAAACAATATTATATTTACTCTTCTTTTCTTTTTCGATGATGTCTTTAGTGGTCGACATATAGACAGTATTGCGTTCAGACCCAAGAAAGTATGCCACGAAGGTTTCAGTGAGGCCAGTGGCGTACCTGCATGTTTGGGACACAGAGGCTTGAACTGTTATGTGGGTCTCATAGCAACCAGCAACAACAGGACAACATGCAAAATTCACTCATCAAACAAAAGTATCTTCAAGGCCCCTCTGTGATCAGGGGCCCTGTAGCTTAAGTTCCATTAAGTTCAAAGTAGATCCTCCACCTGTTACCTCTCCTACCACCTGGAAAAGTTCTACAGGTTTGTTTTTTTTTTACTACATTAGTACACCGAATATTTTCCAAGTCGAACTTTTGGAGTGCACCGAAGACGCGTTTTCAAATGCGATGTAGTAACTGAACTTCCATCCCGGCCAAGCATCTTGTATAACCATTCTGGCGACTATCTATGACGTATGAAATACAAGAAAACTAACCTCCAAAAAGTGACATCACACTTTGAAGGATTGAAAGGTTTGTGGCACACTGAGTCTAGTGTGTTTTGTCTCGACTTCAGTGTGAGGTATGAAACTTTTGAGCGAAAACGAGACCTCCTTCATGGTCGGGACTATCCGACCCTCTCAAGATATATCTTGCAGATTTATTGCAACCCTATATCTAGATCTAGGCTACATTAAAGGTAGAATTTGGATTCGATGCAATGACTAACAGAACTTACACAGAAATACACAGATGTGATTACGTTGATTTCGGACCACCAATGTGTAACAAGATTTCAAGGATGGAATATCCGTCACTTTTCGGTTCTATCCCATAAAAATGCGTTTTTGTTTTTTCGACTCAAAAGATTTCAATGTAAATAATAGTAAAGAGTTATTTTTGTCCAAAACAAATGTGTACACGTAACTCTTCACCCCAAAATAGATGCATTACACCAAGTTTCATAATTTTTTATGGCGTGGTCGCGAAGTTTTAGCTTCTTACAGTTTCACCTTCTATCTCAATTATATTAAGGTGAAACAAATCTGTCTCATTATTTCGGGTGCGTCAAGAATGCCATGTGTCAGCTCGCTGAAAGACAGACACCAGGCAATAAGTCAAAACAGATGCACAACAGACCTGAATCAGTGTGCCATCAGTCTACCATAGGAGAAAAGTCCCCCCCCCCCCTTTTTCCCCCTGGATACTGTGGGATTGTTAAGGATGAGTTCTTTTCTCATGGTATCGTGGTAGAGGTAGACTTGCACGTCTGCTCCCGTCCCGAACATTGCTGCTTCTGCTGTCCCAAGCTTGTCCTGGATAGACTGCATCAAAGTTGTTCCTTCTGCTGTCCCGAGCTTGTCCCGGATAAACGGTAGGAATACTGTTGCTTCTGCTATCCCAAACTCGTCCTGGATAGACTGCATCAACGTTGTTCCTTCTGCTGTCCCAAGCTCGCCCCGAATAAACGGTAGAATGGTGGATTTGGGGTTTGGTTCGGGATTGGTCTTGGTTCCTGTATTGGGTATCCTCAGAAATATCCTCCACTCCATTTCTTTTCTTTTTCTTCATATAGCAGCAGCAGATCACCACTACTATGACAATGCTAGAAACGATACCTATAACAAGGGCGACTATTCCCGTTGTTGTGCTCAAATCGTTCTGACGGCCACCAAACCTCTGAGCATTCGTAGGTGTCACCAGGAACAACAGGAGGAGAACAGAAACCCAAAGTGATTCATATTGAAGGCCTTTCATCATTCAGGTTAGAAATGTTGGCCTGAGTAAAAGATAAAAAAGGTTGTTGTTAAGGGAACATTGTATTTTACCTATGTCACAAATCCCAGACTGGGAGATGTAATAAGTTATGACAGGACAACAATCACGAACAAACAAGTTAACACTTAACAGAACAATCCAGCAGACTCACACATTTATTAAACATAATTATACAGATAATAGCGCAATTACATACATTATATTATTGAACTCAACTGCCGTACAACGGCCTTATTCTCACACACACTCTCCCTCGGATCCACAATCCGGTAGTTACTCCTAAAGGCACTTCGGCCTCAGCCTCTCCCCTCAGGGTCTTAATAGCACATTAATAATTTACTGGCACCGCAGTCTCTCAATATCACCTTCCTATTGTCATACACCTTAGCATTCCCCTAGCACCTCAGCAGGGCAATAACACATTATCATTTCAATAGACATTATCATTTCAATAGTACATTCTCATTTCAATAGTACATTCGCCCCTCAACATGGCAATAGTGCATTATCACATTCACGCTCATATCTACGTCCCTGTCCGTGGCCTGACTGCCACGACTGTATGTGCCTCTACTGTCCTGCACTGACAGCCTCACTTCTGGCCTATGTGTGGCCTCCGGCCCTATGCTGGCTTATCTCCTGTGCTCATCGAGGTGGCTCTGCGGCCCGTCCTCGACACCTACAAGAATAACATTACATTGGTATAATACCCTACCATTTCTATTCACTCCACCCCTCCTTACAACCCATGAAGCGTACACACACTAGTTCACCTTTCACTCACCACACCTCTTACGGTAACACACCTCCATCGGAGTACACACTACTCACTCGCGCTACAAATCCATGAACTCACTTTCATCTATCGCTCGTGGCGCACATTGCTATATCCAATACCAAGGACTTCCACATTCCTCACATATACTTATTTACATCATGGTAATAGACGGATATAATATAATACATCAATCATAATAATCAATCAACGTTCTACGTACCAGTCATCACTGGAAAGACTCTCTCACTAGTCTTCTCGACTGCTCCCCTTATGTCCGCCCGATGGGCTCTTATTCACAGGTCCGTTCCGTAGGACCTTCTAACTTGCAGTGATAGTAATACAGCGCTTTCGCCTCATTCAGACCCTCCCACTACTCACAACAGCACGCTTAACTTACTTGTCTACGTGCGTTAATTTTACTCTACACCCGCTCTGTAGCAATCCCCTTAATTGCACTCACTCCACTCGTGACAACCTAATAATACCAAAGAGTAAATACCGAGACACAGAATACCGAGACGGACCATTAGTTCTTTCACTATACCATGTCTACAACTTGCGCGCGTATAAACACGATGAGTACTACTGACTTACATCAATTTTTAAACTAATAATCTACAACAACTTTCATTTCTCCAGTTACGTCAATTTTTATGGTTTATATAAAGACAATTTGACATTTCTCGAACCACATTAATTTTAAAATGCTTTCTGATGACATACTCGGAGTCCTTTGTTCACAACAATATGACACACAAAGTCATCCTAAGGTAGCCACACAAAGGCCACCGAATTCGGTCACCGAGCCAATCGGCGCTTTAGGTAAGAAGAACTGCACTACATAAACGGGCCGAATCTAGATGGGCTCTGTGTGCAGTTGTTGAAATTTTAATAATATAGTGCAATTCTTCTCACCTAAAGCGCCTAGTGGCTCGGTGATCGAATTCCGTGGCCTTTGTGTTTGCCGAACGACGCCAGTCTCATCTTTCCCGCGGACGTGTCAAAAGCTTGCCAGAGTGCACAGTGCTCCCATTTCCGTCTCGTTTCGTTATTCATAGAGATTGATGTTTCTCTCTGCAAAGATGCCGAAAGCGAACGAAACCGGAGTCGCTGTGGCTGGGATCTTGACATTACATCCTTAAAACATCCCGCAGGCTAGTGTATAACATCAATCTAACATCGCTTGATACCAATATGGGTACAGTATTATTATTTATCTTCGTTGACAGAAAATGACACTGTAATGGAGAAAATAAGTTCCTGATTATAAAAAGAAAAATCCACAGTAACTGACCTTGTGGCCAACAGAAACGTAAAGTACTCCTCCAAAACTGTCCAATATAAGGTATATATATTAAAATTTATGTCTATATATATTTGATTTAACTTCAAGCGATAAAGTTATTTGACTAACATTGCATCAAAAAAGTTAGAGTAAACTGCTCTCAGTCAGCCTAATAGCCTTTTATATTTCTTTTAATAGCTTCGATCACCCATATCTCGACTGGAATCAATGTAATGGGAAAAAAACTCGCGTATAGAATTTAATGGACCATAAATAGTTCTGAATCGAAACTATTTTAGCTCAAAGCACGGCCTAAGTGTAGCAGAGTGTCGCAACGGTCCGAAAAAGGAAACGGAAAAACCGGAAGATTTTGTAGTCATGTTTTCTTCCCTGCATAATAGCAAAAATTTGCAAGGGCCGTCAGTGAATACCGGATTATCCAATTCCACCATATCAAAACTTTGTATGTGCATGTGTTTGTGTGTGTGTGTGTGTGGGGGGGGGGGCGGGGGTTTAAACGATACTTCTAAGTTTCACGCGGGAACCAAACAGTCGTATATCAGGCCATTCCATGAATTCTAGTTAAATATAAATCATGTCTCTTACTCTAAAGTTGTAATTCTGATTTGTCTGAAAATCATCTACAATCGCTTCTAATATCTAGTTGGGCAAACACGCAATATGTGTTAAATTAACCATACTACGAGTTTTGAAATTGTTTTTGTTTTTCAAAATTTTCATCCTATCTACAGGTAACAGTTTCTTTATTTGTGGCAGGTCTGATTGGTTCAGGCCTATTTACTTACCTTTCTTTATTTGTTCAGCTCTAGTGGAGGAAGAAGACAATGCTGTCTAGAAAAGCCCATCTTGTGGAGCTTAAGAGCATGCCCAACAAGCGTTGTCAGTATGACATAGTTATTATGACAAGCTGAAGGACCCGCACTACAAACGGTGCTAAGAGCATATTTTGACATATACTGGGTAGGTCTAGATGAGGACTTCCCAAGGGATAAACCTGACTTCCCCCTCCTTCCAAATTTTCAAAAGGCACTGCAGCAGTAACTTCTTGAAAAAACCTGAACACGTTAAATACTTAGACTCTAGTTCAACAACAATCATTTTTCGTGCGCCACGTAACACACACTGACACAGGCTGCTTGAGCCCAACACTAGATCTAGATCTAGGTCACGTTAATAATGGAAATTAGATTAATGCAAATACCAATAAACTTATTTTCACACTACGGATTCTTACAAAATACATAGATGTGATGTTTAAAGCTTATTTTTTACAAACAATGTCTGGAGAAAGTTTTAAGAAAGGGGAAGAACGAAGTCGGGGCGAAGTTGCATCGAGTGAAAGTTTCGATCACTCTTTTTGATTCTACCGGTACTTGACGAAAATACGTCTGTGTTTGCAGCTCAAAAAACTTTAATATGAATAATAGTAAAGACTGTTTTGTTCAAAATCAGTGTGTCCACGTAACTCTTCGTTAAACATTGATGCAGTACACCAAGTGTTCATAATTTTTTGATGGCGTATTCGCGACGTTTTAGCTGCTTACAGGTTCACCCTTTTAACTCAGTGAGAGTAAGTCAAAAGAATTGATCAAATTACAAACTTTACGATAACTTTAGGACTTCTGAAGCAAACAACAATCCAATTTAATTCCGATTGACAAGTAATTTATGTTAATGTAACAAGATGGTGTTAGGGTGAGGGTGAAGGTGTAGATATGGTGTAGATGAACCATTCATGTGGGTTTCACTCTTGTTACTGCGGCTGGTTAGGCCGCAACATTCACTCGGTTCGTGCCAGGGCGGTAAAACTGCTCACACTGTCAAAGAAGAATATAAGTCTATTGAAGGGCACAAAAGACGTTTATTCAATAACACACACACCTGCTCTCGACTGGGGGAAGAGACGCAGTCGTGTAACAGTATACCAATTAACAACAAGACAAATGTATACATGGCATAGTTAACACGACTAGCATAATAATAATACATATGTATAAAACGTAAATAAATCAAGAGTGAAGATAATAAACACAACATGAGATGTGCGATATCAGAGAGAGAAAAAGAGAGAGAGAGAGAGAAAGAGAGAACAATATTATCGAAAGACTTCTAAACATTCAGTACGCACTAATATCGTGGTCGTCGATATAACATAACATTTGTGAGCAAACACTCTGCTCGGTTAGGCTAATAGTATACGGCATTTCAGCAGGCTACATGTATCTAAAACAATATAAACAGCATAACCACAGAACTCTTTCATAACTTCCAGAGTCTAATACACTTATGAGGAAAATATATCTATTGTTTACAGAGTTACACTTATCGTACAGTATTATAAGTATTAAAGAGCACGTACCTGTCAAAGAAGAATATAAGTCTATTGTAGGGCACAAAAGACGTTTATTCAATAACACACACACCTGCTCTCGACTGGGGGAAGAGACGCAGTGCTTGGGGCCGGATGAGTTCTTTTGTTTCTCGGGGGCCTCAGCATAGTGCTGTTGGCCCCCTGTTCTTGATTTTCTCTCTCTTTGGTCTTTCTTGTTGTTGTTCTTTTTTTCTTTCTTTGTGTTGTTGTCTTCATTCTTCGTGGTTTTTTATATTTATTAATTTTTGGGATGCGCCAAGGCAAGGGCAAGGACAAGACAGGGAAAAGGGGAGGATAGAGAAGCAGTTCTGGGACACTTTCCCTTTCAGGAGTTTGATTCCTTTATAGCCAATATAACATGTCACTAATTGACTGTTTTCTTCTGGAGCCCCAGTTAAAACAAGTAATAAGATATTAGACCTAGCAGGGCTCTAGAGTTTTTGAATTTTGGTCTTTAGTTCTTGGTGCCGCCAGGGAGCCTGGCGGCACCAAGACTAGTCCCGCAGCAGAGCATAATTTCAGGGATCTTATTAAAAACTCTGCGTTGGGTGGTCCCGGGTGCAATAGGCATCCGAGGCCATTGTTTCTGCCTGTATGGCTGGGTCGGCAGAAAGAGTCTGTCGGCCCTGGCAGATAAAAGGATAACTGTTCTAAAATAAATTTATATCACAAAACAATGTGTTTGTATATTAATATATTTATTTATTTAAGATTTTTTTTATTAAAATATTGTAGTTACGTATATATTTATTTCAGTGCTTGGGGCTTGACAGGCCCGGGGTTTTATACGATTCTTTCCCATCCTCCCACGGTCTTGGGGGCGGGTCAGTCTAACTGTCGCTCACAGTTAAGCACTGTGATTGGAACACGCTCCTCTAAGACAAAATACTGAATGCCAAAATACCACATACCACATTAATTCATCATTACAACTGTACGTGCAAAATACAAACATACGAAACCTATAAATTATGATTGTGTTGTGTTAGAGTGACAAACGGTGGCAGAATGAATTGGGCGCTTTAGAATGTTTTCAACAATAAATAATTATCAATCTACCTTTCTTGTATTATGACACCTTGGTTTATTGCCATATAAAATCATCCCAAAAGGGCCTGCTGAAGACATAATTATCCTTGTTTATATAAACAACGTGGACAGTTAGTGTTTTTGGTACATGTGTAAACACGTAAAAGAAAACTGGAACCGTCTTTAAGTGTTCCCGAGTGCTTAAACTGCAAAGAAATTGCTGCGAAAGACTCTTACACCGAAGAACCTTTGATATTATAGTTTGATGCTGAATAAAATATCTGTGTATTGGAGGGACACAATGCAAACAATGCAATTATGAGGTTTAGATTTGGTTGTGTGGATGCCATTTTCCTTAAATAGCTTTCGTCTAACCTCTGGTTTGGGGTGTCCGTTCTTTCCCATAGTAAAATGATAGTCCTGTGTTTGACGTCAGACGTATTTGTAATGTTTATAAATAGCGAATGGCCGAGTTTGATCATATTAAGTGCAGTACAGAAATTCAAACCAGTTTTCATGTCTTTGTTTAGATCGCATTTGCAATTCATTTATGTACATACAAATAGATTGAAGTGAAATGGTGCATGTCATGCCGATGGAATTTTCCTACAGCCGCAGTTGTCCTTGAAATAAATATGTGACGCAACGCGACGGTTCGGTCAGGAAGGTAACGGCCTAGTTATTGAGGAATTGCTCAAACAAACTTTTGTCTAAACTTTACGCCTTAAAAAAAGAGTGATAGCCATTAACTTCAATTGCTTATAACACAGTCTAAAAATGTTGAGAAGTCAGTAAATCTAGCATCAAATTCAAGGGAAAACAGTTCTCTTTCACTTAATATCAATAACTCAGTTTAACTAAAATGTACCTTGTGGACCTAACATTCATGATGCGTCACATATTTTGTGAACGTTGAAAACGAAAAACAAATATCCCTTCCCCCAACCCTCCCCCCTCAACCCCCCAACCCTCCCCCTCCCCCCACCTCCCAGCCCCAACAACCCCCACCCCCACCCCCCTCCCCTTAATTTGGAAATCTGAAAGGACGTTGCAAGGCTTTGGTCATGCATTGCCAAGTCTATTTTGATATTCTATTCTATACATTTCTATTCATACTTGCTTAATTTTTGTTTACGTATTTCGCAATTCCTTTTCCCAAGACGAATTGGGCTACGTGTTTTTGGGCATGGATGTTGTGTGCAAGACTGTGGCGAAGACGAAATTAGGAATGAGGAAAGCACAGATGGCCTAAATATAACAGTATTAGGAAGAATAATACGCATTAAATATTCTTACACTTTGATTTCCCTGACACAGAAAATGTCCTCTACATTATATACATTCTTGTCCACAACTTGTCAGACTGCACAGAAGCGGCCTTTATCTTTTTCCTGTACTAGAAGGGGCCTCCTGTATTATCCCGGATAAACCTGTGAACCCACCGTTCTCTCTCTCTCTCTCTCCTTTTTTTTTTTAGAAAGCATCCCATAATATTCAGATATATTGCGCACCAATGGCCGTATTCATAATGCGTACCTTAATTTAAATAAATACGTTAACCGGTGCTAAACCAAAAAAATAGAGACAAACACAAAGACATGCCTTGTTCAGTTATGACATCATTGTAAGAGTGAGAACTGGATGGATGATAGGGATGATGAAGGTGGGTTACTTGCCTTTCACAGTTACTCTCACATGCTTTTGTGTTTTTTCAGGCTAAGTTTGGAAATCGGTTTTAATGACTCCTATTGGGGGGTAGGATCGAGTACCTAGTCTTCTCGGATAAGGACGAAAAAATTCGGAGGGCCCGTGTGCATGTTGCGCACGTTAAAGATACCTTGGCAGTTGGAAATCGTAAAGAGCAGGCCGAAAGGCCGCTGCCCGGGCAAAATTGAAATTAATAGATTAAAATTTATCCATATCATCTCCCCCCCCCCCCTCCCCCCCCCCCCCCCGCCAGAACAAGAAATAATAAAACAAGTAAAGTGAGGTGTAAATGCCAAGGGCAGCGAACCTCCTAAAATAAAGACCTCAAATCAGGTTTTAATGACTCGGGATAAATGAATTAATTTGTCCCCTCCTGGTGCATTATCATGGACAGAGTATTATATTACGAGCACCCAATTGTGTTCTGTGACTCAGTTTTGATAATTTAGGAGATCGCTGATTTTTTTTTTCTTTTCTTGGTGTCTATGTTGTTGTTGTGTTTTAGTTCGCAGAGTGTTGGATTCCTTTCTTTGCTTGGACATGATTATATCAGCTGTAGTGTGACGTGGGTGCTTTTTGAAAATAAATATTTATATATAATTAAAACATACATAGATAGATAGATAGACAGACACACATACAGACAGACAGCCAGAAAGACAGACACACAGACAGACAGACAGACAGAAAGATAGACAGACAGATAGACAGATAGATAGATCGATGGCTAGATAGATATATGAGAGGACAAGGGTTTGAGGGAGGAAGAGGAAGGCAGACTGTGAGGGAGAGAAAGATAGAGAGAAGAAAATGGAGAGAAAGAAAGAGAGTGAGAGAATGTGAGAGAGAGATGGGGAAAGCTAGAGAGAGAGAGAGAGAGCGAGAGAGAGAGAGAGTGAGAGAGAGAGAGAGAGAGAGAGAGTGCCATAACCACGATGCATGACAATTATAATATTGATGACACAGATTCACTGGCAACCACTCTTTTCCCTAATGACGTACATAGGGACAAAAAAAAACACACAAAAAAAAACAAAAAATTATTGATAAGCATTTAATGTACTCATAAAACAATGAAACAAGCAATGAAAATTATAAGTATATAAAAATAACCAAAATTGCTTGGCTCACATTAAGAATATATAACCTATATGTATCCCTATACAGTGCATACTGTTTATGATCAATGATAACTTAAAATGGAAGTCTAAGTTAATCTGGAATATTCTAGGAGTACGATAGGGGAAAAAAGAATTAATAATACATACAGTGTCTTTATTAATTTTACATAAGTATTGATACTTTTTGTTGTTTTTGTTATTTACTCTTTTGGTTCAGTCTGTTTTATCACCGTCTTTTATTTATTATTATTTTTATTCCTTTGATAGACATTGTGATGTTGACGACTACCATAATATTGTTATCCATTGCAGATAGTTCCATAGTGGCAGGTTATTGTTATATAAGGCCATTGTCATGTTTAATGGCAATAAAAGATTCGTACTGTTGATTTTTTCATTAATTTTTTTTTCTCAGGGCATGTTGAAAACTCCAGGTGAACAAAATTACTGCACTAATTACACAGAAAATAACTGCGGAAAAATATCATATTAAAACGAGTGACACTCGTGCCGCTATTCTTATGCATGGAAATGTGGTTACTTTCGATCTATTACATGAATGTGACTGTGTGAATTAAATAATTTATTCAAAATGAGATGTTTGAGGTATTTGTTTTCTTTATGTGCATTGCATGTGGAAACTGAGGTAAAGGAACATGTACAAATAGCGCATTGTCCAGTGATTTCTTGTAGTAATCTCTACCTGTATGTTTTTTTGTCTCACAGGCTGCGTACAATCTTTTATTCTAATCAGATGACGCAAACGGCATTATCTGGGATAAACCTGTGAACCCACAGTTCTATCTCTCTCTCTCTCCTTCTGGCCTAGGAAGCCTCCCATATTCTGCAGATTTACTACATAATTATTTCATGCCCCAAATGAGCACTCGTTTCTGGTACGGAAACGGAGTGCAGGGAATTGGATGGGTATTAATTTCTTTTCCGGTGCGGTGGGCTTACTACAGGCAGCCAAAACAAAGATCATCGTATTTCACAGTTTTACCATTTCTTTAAAAAATGCCTGCAAGTTAAGTCAAAATAATGGGTCGATACACAAGTGATTGGATTGGATTAGTTCACACTCAGGAAAATTAATTTCATAACTTTGGAAACTGTCATAGGCTGTAGCGTCGAGCAACAAAAAGGTCAAAAAATGCATCACGGTGAATTATTCCAACCACTATTTTTTTTTTCATTATAGGATGGTTCTAATAATCTATCAGTCTATTTTTGCTTTGCAGGACCCATTTTAATTGTATTTTAAAAGATCTTCTCTTTGTTTCCATAAAATGATATGTTATAATCTTTTGACACTGTTGTGTATTACAATACAGTATAAACAATGTTAATCGCTAGATTCCGTCAACATTATCACACTTTGAAGCAGTATATAAACTAAACTAGATGTGCTTTGTCCTTTACCTCCCCCCTCCCCCTATACACACATACACACTAAATCTACGGAAATATCTCTTAATATTTTAATAGCTCTGTAGTTTGTCTATGGCACGAAATAGTAGGACATGCAAGATCAATTTTGAAACCTGGGATCTTCCATAGCTCTATAAATATAATTAAAACAATATGGAGCAAACGTCCTTTTCCACACATAAAAATGACTGTCAAGAAGATTTAATATATATATACTTTTTACGAGAGTATGCTTTATATCAAAAGATGAATTTTATAATAATGCATTGTATCAAAAGATGAATTTTATAATAATGCATTGTATCAAAAAATGAATTTTATAATAATGCATTGTATCAAAAGATGAATTTTATGGTAACGAATTTATAAAAAAAAATACAATTAATGAAATATAAAAACCACAGAAAATCTGTAGGGTTGCAGCAAAGCTTGAAGGAAAGACAAGATTATGGCAAAATAAAAATAAAAAGTTGCATATAGCAAAGCCTCGTGTAAGAAATAATATAGAAACAATACAGAAGAACGCAAAGGAAAAGTATGGAGAAACTAAGACTTCGGCACAATTACATTTATTCAAGAGGAAAAAATGCCGAAGGCGAGGATTCACCAAAAATGCAGTCGCTCATTAAAATATCAGTTTTGTCTTGTGAAACGTTTAAAGTCGTTTTCAAGTTGACCCTATGATACTGTTTCTGCACTGGATTGTCTCATGTCTAATCTGGGATGTTTTGAAAGTACATTTAATTATGATAATAATTTTACCTTTAATGACTGCAACAGTGTTTAGACTGCAAGACACTTCTGCTCACTTGTCCGCCGCTGTGTCTAGATAACATTATTGATCTATTGTAGATTTCACTCTTTTCCTTCTCTTCATTGAACATGGAGCTCTGGAGGTGTTTGATAAATAATAGTCCATTTAGCTGGGGTTGGAATATGACTTAGGGACTGAGTAATCTGTGCCCGAGTTATTGCCAGAAATTTGTTTTGGAATGGTAACATAAGTTACCCCACCGTTGCTTTTGTTCTCAGTACTGTGGACGCCTTCAGCATTGCCTGGCATGTAAGGGGGAGGTGCTAGGAATGTAACATTAGGATTGTGTGCTGACTGCAGGCACCTGACTCCAATGGCAGTGTTCTTTGAGGATATCTCATACTCTCGATCGTATCTTGGCAAAGGCACATTACCTCTTCTGCTTTCTTCAGGAGGGCTATTTGAAGAAAACCGACTATTGCTTTCATAATATTTTGGCCACGGCAAAGGCAAACTCTCTCTGCGTCCTGAGTATTTTCTTATAATTGTATCATTTAAGATAGTTCTACGATTGAGGTTTTGACTAATGTCTCGAGACCGCTGTTGTCTTCTCGAATCGAGAAATGTATCGTGAGCACGATTCCTAGCCTTACGGACCAGTTTACAGAGACACCATGCGATGAGAAACCCAACAATTAAGACCGGCATAAAGGACGCCATGACTATAAATACTATCAGGCCGGCTCCCTCCATGCTGCCTGTACCGCTGCCTCCACCGACCCCTCCGCCGCCGCCACTGCGACCTCTACTGCGACCGCCACTGCGACCACCACCGCGACCGCCACCGCCACCGCCACCCCTGCCGCCCCTAGCCACCAAAGGCGTCACCAGAAGCAATACAAGAAAAAGACTTAGCAGTGATTGAAATCGAAGAAGATTCATCTCCTGATTTGTAGGCGGGTAGTTGGTTAGCGTTTCTGGTTGGGTCTCTTCCTGTCCTATCGATTTCTTATTGTATTCTGTCTATCGTTTTGCTTTTTACAAGAACAATGTGACTGTTATCGTGTAGGCGTACTCTCTCTCCAAACTGAAACTCAAAATCCAAGTTCCAGAACAAGGATTCTTTTGTGTCTGTGGTCTCCCAAAGCAGCATCTGTAAAGGAAAACGCAGTTTTATGACTTTCTTTACAATTCTTAAATTCAACATTTCCCAGTTTGAAATAGTAGTTAAGTGGGTAACCAAGTAAATCTTATCAGAGGGAATTTAATCAGAATAACAACTACAACAAAAACATAATGAGGTTCCTTTCTTTTCTTGAATATTGTAACCTCAGTCGTTGGTCGATTCAAGAACACCCTACATTAATCTTATCTCATTACGAATAAGAGTACTTTGTTGGAATATTTCAATATCGTGGAATTTTGTCCCTTTCTTATGCTTAGTGCTACAACCCGAGTAACAGTTTTAAAAATAATAAAATTAATACTATTTTTTCAGGCCAAACAAACAGTCGCACATGTGTTTATGCTATATATAAGCGTCATCGATAAATTATATTATATAACTACAAAAGGGGATGAATAGGAGAGGTTTGAGAGACAGGGATAATAATAATTATATGAAAGAAAGCTTCGACATTTCGAGACCCCATTTCTCGTTTGCTTCATCACCATTTTTTGAAGAAAAAAAACAAAACAAAAAAACTGGAGATCTTTTAGCATGTAGAAGATGCACACTCTGAGACTTGTTTAAAATGAGCAGTGGCACTTATCAAGCGGTTGCAGTTTCGATTCATTCTAACCCCTTATCATAATACTGAAGCATCAAATCTGTAGCAATAGTCCTCTGTAGCGCAAAAGTGAAGTTGGGACATAGAAGAATTAAGATTGCCATTTCTCATGTCGTGATCTTACGTCAGTAGTCAGATCAGAAAATGACACACTTATAATTCATCATTCTGTATACAATTGTACAAACAAACAAACAAAAAAAGAAGAAAAAACAGAATCTCCCTTCTCCCAAGAGGTGTAACCTCTTCATCTCCCTTTCCTTATCCGATTAATGATTTGAGAATTTCTTAAATATCTGTTTGGAAATTAGATGAATCTTTAGAAAAGTGGACAATGGTAACGCGCACTCCCGGGGCATATTTTTTGTTATTGTTATCTATTATATATTTCAGTAACTTGCAACCTTTGGCATGACTAACTGACCAAACTATACACTCTTCAGGCCTTAAATTTGGCAGGAAGGTGGCAATTGAGATAAGGAAGATGATGGCTATAATTAAAGTTGTTTACTTCAAGCATGTATTTTTAAAAAATAACAATGTTTATTGCTATGTAACATCTGTATTTTTGCATGTTTGTTTCGTAATATATAGTACCGTGCATGTCATAAAAAGTAACCGTATCAAGCGTTCAGTTTGGTGCGTAATGTTGTGGTGCGCATGAGTTCTGAAGCAAGACTGTAGTTTATTACTTTTATTATACTGGGGGGGGGGGGGATCACATGATTGTTTATTCTGGGCAATGCCCGGTAGGTCATCTAGTTATCATTATTTTGCGACTCCTCTATCTTTAAACACCCATGAGCCACTGTTGTTATAAATAAATATTTTCTCCTGTGAACAAGTGTATGGAATGGAAACAAGTTAAAGTAAAAACATAACCAAAATAATATGCAACGGATAACAAAGAACGAAAACAAATGACATAGGTGAAATACTCACTCATTAAATATAATTACTGAAAAAGAAACTCTGATCGGTTTACTGAAAACAATGATTCATTATGAGCATCAGGTTATTTTATTGGCCGCTTACCTGATAGATGTAAGATCTTTGTGAAAGTCTTCTCCTTGATTTAAAATGGTAACAGCAACCAGACAGCTTAAACATTATACCCACACGTGTTTTCTCTGGACTGGAGATGTTCAAAAAATGTCTGCGAATACTGTTATTTTCCTGCGTATAATTCTTTTTTTTGCAAAAGGAAAGCTAATGAAAATTTCCACTGATTTAATGATTATGTGCATCTGGAATTTCACCATACATTGGTTGGTTGGTTGTCGAGAAATATTACCTGGAAGGGGTGGTGGTGGTGGGAATATACATTATGATTTAATTAAATATTTAGGGCTGCTGAAAAAAACCTAGCCGAGCAGGATGGGAACAGTTTGAATACTGGGTTATTGTGAAACAGGCGCACTGAACTGTATCGTATCCTGCAATCTGTATCCGTCTTTACTGAATAGGCGATGTCTCGTCACCATGTCCTTGTGAGATATTTCAGGTGCTCCCCTCTCATGCCAGGGGTCAAGGGTTCAAAACCCACGCAGTGCAGGCATGTTGGAAATTGGGATTTTTCTAAATGAGATTGTTCCTGATCCTATTGGGGGGTAGGATCGAGTACCTAGTCTTCTCGGATAAGGACGAAAAATTCGGAGGGCCCGTGTGCCCGTGTAAAGAACAGGCCGAACAGGCCGGTACCCGGGCAAAATTGAAATTAATAGATTAAAAATGTATCCATATCATCCCACCACCAGCAACAACAAAATTTATTATTCATTATTAAATATATATTATTATTAATAAATATTCAAATATTTTTTGAGTTGTGAGTTGTAAACTGTTGTGAGTTATGAACTGCACCTAACAGGCTGCGTTACAATTTGCTCTGAGATAGAGAGAGGTAGAGAGAGAGAGTGAGCGAGACAGGGGGAGAGAAAGAAGCAGTGTAGTGTGTTGAGGGCTTCGCAGGCGTTCCATTCTGCTCTGTGATTGACATGTTGCTTCTGTAAAGCACATAGAGCATTTTAAATGGATAATTATGCCCTATATAAATGCCATCCATTATTATTGTTGTTAATAGACACGCTCACTGACCATCTCCTTCAAACGTGAATCCAACGAAAGTCAACAATTTTTCCTACAGACAGACAAAATATGTCAGAGCAGTTGTTCTCAAAGTGGGCGATATAGCCGGGGAGGGGGGGGGTGGGGCGATTAAGATTTCCATGTGGGCGAAAGGGAAAAAAGGGGGGGGGGCAAATGGGTATAAACGATGAAAAAGGGGTAATATTTGGGGGCAAATATAGAGCAACTAATGACTTGCTCAACCACACATGTAAATGATTTTTTTTTTTTTTTGGCAGAAAGAGCCTATTTGTGAAAGTGCATTTAACAAAGAATGATTTCTGTTTTATAATGGATAATCAACACACCCATTGTCTTTGATAAGGGTTTGAAAAAATTAACATCATCATTTTTGGGTAGTCTGTCTTTTTGATGATTGTATCTGTGGGGTTTAAATAGGGATTGTGGGGAGATAATGGGGCAATGAAGAAAAGCCTGGAGTCCAAGGAGGGGCGTGTCTGAGAGAGGTTGAGAACCTCTGAGGTAGATCTAAACTGGAAATGAGAACTACTACCAGACGTAAAGGCTCCCAAATCAGATTCAGGAAGCAGAAATTAGCACCGTCATCCCAATATTCATTTGGACGTCGCTGAAGGGAACAATGATGAAGAATGAACGACGGAGATCAACATGATGAGAAGTGCCAAGTTTTGACAAACTTGAATAGTGGAGCTTTTAATCATGGCATAGAAACTGTGTGAGAAAAGTCTAATAACAATGACATACCCGGTGTCCGTACCCCAGACGAATGGCCCTCAGGCATCAACCTCCATCAATCTGACATATTTTTCAAAACGTTTTAAAGGTTCAGTACCTGTTAGTCGATGTTTTTACAAAATCTGAAACATTAATAGGCACTTCATTTTTAAACGCAATAAATAATCATCAGTCAGGTATGTATTCGATGAATATCATGTTATCAGAGAAATATCGATTCTGAGTGTTAGGTTACAAAATCGTATAAGTCCCCATTTTTAATCACAAAACAAGCTCCACTCCAAATCGCAGTTTTGTACTGTGGTGTGACATCATACCCGCTATCTTGTAGTTCTCCCCGGGGTGGGCGGGGGAGGAGGAAAATTATCCGGATACTGGAGGAATGCAGTGACAAAAAGGAAAGCAAAGTAACCTAAAGTTTCTTCCTTTTTGATACTTTTTTATCTTTAAAGAATGAGACACATTTAAGAACATATAACACTTCCTCTACATTCAATTTTCTCGGTCGTCAAGAATGTCATGAATAAATAAATAAGCAAACAAACATAAAAAATATAAATAAACATATATAATATAAACAAGCAGGTTCACCCTATAGCCTATTGTGCAATATTATGGAGAGTCAAAATTGGGCAAAAAGAAAAGGTTGTATGTGGCGAAAACCTGCGTGAGAAATAAAACCCAAACGATACAAAGTAAACTAAAGGGAAGACAGAAAATACACAGATTTTTCGGCTTTCGCCTTTTTCAAGTGAAAAAAAATGGAACAATAAAAGATTTCATATAGCCCTGCTGCGACCCCACAGTTTTTCTATGGTTTTTATGATATTTCGTCAATTTCTTACTGCTGGTCGCAGTGTGCTGTATTGCGCTTCTCTTGTTTCCTTTTATTTTGATAATTGTACATCTTTATCGGTTTATCTTCCTAGATCTACATTTATCTTGAGTTGAGTTCTTGCCATTAGCAAATCCTGATCGGCCAGTACCAGTACTTATCACATCCCGCGGACTCGGTCCTTTATTTTTCTTAACAATCACACATAATTATAACATTGCCAGCGACAAGACCACTACCAGCCAACAATGTCAAAAATTAGCAAAAAGAAAAAGTTGTGTGTAGCAAAGCCTCGCGTAAGAAATAATACCAAAACGATAAAAATTTGCCAAATTTTGACTTGGCCTATAGCCTTGGTACAACCCCACAGTTTCTCTATGTGTTTTATAATAAAAGCCAACAAGCATACACCTGGTATATTCCCTCGCGTGCTAGCTAGCTCCGCCGCCTCCTTCACTGTCCTCACTGACACCTACGCCGCCTCCTTCACTGTCCTCACTGACACTTCACCCAAAAAGCCTCTGGCTCCCCTAACAAATCCGTCCCAGCCGCGGACACAGCCATCACAGGCGTCACACGAATCAGCATAACAAGGACAGGAATTACCAATGACTGACCATGGAGAGTGTTCATCTTGAGAGACGCAGTGTGAAAAATAGCGTCCCTTTACAAAAAAATTATAACCAGGATTAAGAAAGAAAAATGACAAAGTAATTTGCCATGTTGACAGTGTTGTTAAACAATCCTAAACACGCGTTAGGAAAGGTTTTCATCCACATTATATATTAATACAGTCGGAAAAGAAAACAGTAATAATTATATAATAATATTATGTGTGTGTGTGTGTGTGTGGGGGGGGGGGGTTAATTATTAATTTCCTGGTATTTAAATATTCTAAACTCCTGCAAATTCATTCCTGAGCGTACATCAGATTTGAAAAGTGTAAAAAAAAAAAAAAAGACAACAGGACAAATTTGGATTCCTTTGTTCACGGCAATATGGCACAGATCCATAATATTATGGCAAACCAAGTCATCCTTAAACATCCTGCAGACTAATGTATACCAGCTGTCTGATATCGTTTGAGCACCAAAACGTTTAAAAAATCTTTGCTGGCAGAAAGTAAGACTAATGGAATTGATACGTTAGTGATTATCTCAAGATTACTTGAGCGTATTAATTCTAAGAATAACGTTTTAGGAAGAAAGGCTATATTTTTTGTTAAATTTATTTTTCTTCTTGGCCCAACACTCTGTCTTTAGACAAAATGAAACACACACACACACAAGCACACACGAACACCCAAACACACATCAATTCCAGCTGACCTTATAGAGACCTGAAACATGACGTTTCTCCACGAATATCAATCCTACAACGAAGTTGAAGGAATGAAATTATTTGATTTCGTGTGTATCAAAATTAATGTAATTGGCCCAGCAACCACACCAGCGATTTTATGTAGGCTGTCTCTTAAAGGGTCTGGGATCATTGCATGTGATAGGAAACTTCACCTGTAGAACTTAATGGATCATTGATTTTGTACTTAATCAAATGCGCTTGAGATAAAACATCGCCCACCTGCTCCCAAGTGTCACAACAAGGAAAAGTCTGCCCTGCCAATTGGGCAATATTGCCCGGTGTCTCCCCGCAAGACGGGGTCGTTTCAATTTGCGCAGTTAACTACCAGTATGAATAATCTCCGTAAGTCGTAAGTTGTAGAGGTTTTGAAAACTGTTGTAAAAATTAAATGAAAAGTCTGTATTGGTTGTACAATTAGAGAACAGTGATGTGCAATTCACTGAGCTAGAATAACGGGAAAAAAATCATTTCCAGTTGTAATACCACTGATCATAACAGGAAGTAAAGATGCATTAAGTGTAAACATGAATTATAGTCCAAGTCACGTGCAACACTTTATATGATTCCTATTTAAAGATTGTTAATTTAAATTTGAATGCTTCCTGGTTTCAATTTTAACAAATCTTCATTCTCTGCAAAAAAAAAAAAAAAAACCAAAAAAAAAAAAAACGTCTCCCAGCCCATCTTAAGACACGATTTATCTGTCTGGCTTGTCTGTGCTGGACATCAGAGCTTTGCTCGTCTCTGATTCGCCCGTGACCCGGCGTATCATTCCTCTTACCTGAACAATAGAGGATTGAGCTTCACTGATTAGCTCAGAATCTGGTAATTCAAACCTCTCGCCTCAGCAATTACAGTGTGTTGGGGGGCATGTATTATTTTGTGTTACGCAAAATTAATGTTAGTCCCA
Source organism: Onchidella celtica (assembly GCA_963931925.1). Lineage (NCBI taxonomy): Eukaryota > Metazoa > Mollusca > Gastropoda > Systellommatophora > Onchidiidae > Onchidella > Onchidella celtica. Next base: position 4,450,824 of record OZ007582.1, on the reverse strand, counting down.
GCAATGCTTTGTTAATTTGGTAAAAATTAATCATTGAAGATTCAGCCCTCGGCGGACATCTCGTCATCCAGTTTTAGATACAAAATGTTTTTTGAGACGTTGAGAAACATTATCTTTTTATTATAATTAAGCACAGAGAAATTAAACAGTAAGGGTGAAAACATACTGCCACGCACAACTAAAGTGCGCCGCGAAACGGACGAGCAGCTAGGTCGGAAGTGATGATCCCATATGTCAGGGTTTAAGTGCTATAAATGCCGTGCTGGGTCACGACTTGCAAGGAGTTGATTTTTCACGGTCTCGTTGATTATAACCAGCGTAATTTGTCCTTGAACTGTTCTCGTGAACAGTTTGTTTTTGAAACACTTTTTCTTAGAGATGGAAAGAAAGTGGGGCGAGATAGAATAAATGTATAAGTTAGGAGTGACAGTGCAATTCTCGACCCCGTGATTTTGATGAACACTTAGAAGGGAAGAGAAGGGGTGAATAAGGATAGATAGTTTAAGACGCTTAGTCGCGTTCAGAAATTCGTACATAAAATGTAGAAAGCACGAGGGTTTAAAGATTTCAGTAATTGTTTTGACATTTTAAATTGACCTTGTCTGTTTTTAGTACAAGGCCGTGACCAACTCCCACGTAGAATATATTAATACTGCGAGATGAGCTCGCATGGATGCACCAATCAAATCTAGGGATTTGGACGGTAATTTGCAGGTGGCTGCACAGTATAAAAGTGTAGCCATACCTATGTCCATTACTCCATACAGAAAACTCCAATCTGTGCAGGCGTCGGCACGATTCTGCCTGAAGAATCCTAAGTCTGTTCGATGTCATGTCTAGTCCACTATAGACATTTGAGATGAAGCCATATGCTTGAATGAGATATGCCCACTGCTATTGTCCACTGTTCCCTGGTTGTTTCTAACACCAGGGACCAAGCGTAAGTGTTTGTCCATTGATGACTCAACAATGAACGAGGAGCTGAACATAAGTTATCCACTAGGACAGGATTGCCGCATATATTAGGAATGCTACCCAAGACTGCAAGACAAAGATTTATATTGACTTGCAGTTAGTATGAATGTATGGCATACGCATCTGTGAATTGGGATTGATTTGTCTGGATGAGGCTGGGAATTGCCAGCCCATCCTAGAGTAGATATCTAGACTTAGCTACGTCAGTTTATATTGACGAGCTCGATCCATTATAAGCGGTAGGCACAAATAGCTGAGATGACATCGTCGCCAGAGCCCATATTAGTATATTGATTGATATATCGTAGGCAGACCAGATCTGAGAGATATATAATTAGTACTTAAATTGTTAGTGAGTCAGAATTATCATAATATTATAGGAATCTAGAGAAGACTTCGAGTGACATATTATTGAATTTAGATTTGATGCTGCTGATGTTGTATTCACTATGTAATAGATCTAGACAAAATTGTTAGGGTAATTACTGTAATTAAATTTGTGGCCCTGCAGGTCTGTTTATGAAACTTATTCAGATTGTTCTTAGTGTGTGGCATGGTACGAAAGATTGAATACTAAATACCTCTCGATTTAAATGCAGTCATAATACCATCATTGAGAAGACCCTCTTCATAACAGCTAGAGGGGACTTTAGTCCAGAACCCTAACACTGGAGGGCACTATCAGCCAATCCAGATTCGTAACACCATAGGTCAGCGCGACTCTGTCCGACTGTGTAAAAAAAATGGCGCTGAGCAGGCGAGAGAAACTTTATGTTTGGTGGCTGTGGAGAAGAAGACAAAGACTACAGCGTTGTAAGAGATTTGGAGCGCATCCTATAAACAGATCAAGAAGACAACATGGAGCATACTACCACTTGAAACCTGACTTGCTCAAACACAAACAGAAATTTGTGGATTATGTGCGAATGACGCCTGATAAGTACAAAGCTCTGTTAGATTTGTGTGCTGCAGATTTGGAGAAGAAGTACACAAATTTCAGACAACCAATTTCAGCTGATGAGCGTTTGCTGTTGGCATTGAGGTAAGTTCTGCTTTTTTTTTCGTTTGTTTACTTGAGAGCAATTTCTCCTCCTCCTCTTCCTCTCTCCCTCCCTCTCGCTCTCTCTCTCTCTCTCTCTCTCTCTCTCTCTCTCTCTCTCTCTCTCTCTCTCTCTCTCTCTCTCTCTCTCTCTCTCTCTCGCTCTCTCGCTCTCTGGTTCTCTCGCACAGATAGACACACAGAACACAGACACACAAATGGAGGGACATGCACAGGCACAAGCACACAAACATGCACATAAACACACACTGAGAGAGGGAGAGAGAGAGGGAGAGAGAGAGAGAGAAACAGGCACACACACACATCAATACAGATAAATAAGATGCAAAATGTAAACAAGGAAGTTGTAATAGGAAAAATATTCCGTACAGAACCAACAAAGGAAATGATACTGAGAGTGTCTGTCCAACCTGACTGTCACACACAAATGTTCAATATTGAGATCCCTGTGTGAAGTATGCGTTCTCTCTATAAACAGATGTGGAAAGAGATGAGGCGTCGACATTGGAACCGCTTCTCTGCGGAGTTCCATAACTCTGGTATGGCTCGGGTGAGAATTGTTCCATAATCGGCACACTGGAACGGCCACATGAGCTTGCAGATGAGCTTGCATAAGGAAGGTTTACTGGAGATGTCATGTTCGTTGCTGTCGTGCTACGAGCTTTTTCCAAGTAACTCAGCAGCATCCGCTGGACATCCATACGGAAATGCATAGTTTGCAATGTATCGAGGGTCTTCATAGCAGGAAGCAGGCTCTTGAAAAAATGTTCGTTGTCATCAACCTCCTGCGGCTGCTGCTGCGGTGTCTTGAAAGCTCTCAAGATTTCTAAATCAATTTCAGATTGTCGAGTGGTCTGAGCCTTTCTTTTCCGGCTCCTTGTATTTCAATTACAAACATCACTTCTCCATTGTTCTTATGGCAGCGGTAGACGCAGATGGGCTATTTCTGGTGGTAGACGTTGGCAGCCACGGAAGCTGTAATGACAGTGGCATTATTACAGACGCCACTTTTTACAAATTGTTACGAAAAAAGAAACTCGGTCTTCCGCAACCAGAGAACATCCCCAACACTGACACTGAACTTCCCCATGTTTTTGTCGCTGATGAAGCATTTGCACTCACGCAAAACGTGATGCGACCATTTCCAAGACGGCAACTAAACAATGCTCGACGCATATTCAATTACAGACTCTCAAGGGCAAGGAGACAAGTTGAATGTACAGTTGGTACTGCATCAAGCATGTGGCGTGTCCTAAGAAAGCCAATGGAAGTGGACCCCGAATTTGCAACAGACCTTGTCAAAGCAGTCTGTGTCCTACACAATTACATTCAAAAAGGGGGTTCGGAGTGCCGAAGCCTACCGCTGACAGACAACGAGGGAGAATGGGAAGATATTCCAACAGCAAATGCCAGACCAGCCAAAGATGCTACCTCAGTGCGCGATGCGTTCATGTCGTACTTCCTGTCTGCAGCAGGAAGTCTCTCCTGGCAGAATGACTTGCTCAGCTGATAATGAGACTTGAGTTGGAATCAGATGAAGCACGCACACAAACACTCCTATGCACATGTTTGATCATTCATGCCTACAAACATTCGACATACGCGCAAAAGAGGCAAACATTCATTTTCGTGCAAAATAAATCTATCTGATCAACAATACACTGTGCCTTTGTGTATGCAGGCGTAGGTGGCTGTATTGTGTGCTGTGTTGTGTTGTGTAGTATGTGCTTTGTGTTGTGTTGTGTAGTGTGTGCTGTGTTGTGTATTGTGTGCTGTGTTGTGTATTGTGTGCTGTATTGTGTATTGTGTGCTGTGTTGTGTTGTGTAGTGTGTATGTACGTGCCAACACAAAAAGAGACATACAACATATTCACCCCACCCCCCTCTCCCCCATCCTAGAGAGAGTGAGAGAGAGTGAGAGAGAGAGAGAGAGGGGGAGGGAGGAAGAAAGAGAGAGTGGAGAGAGAGAGAGAGAGAGAGACAGGGGGAGGGAGGAAGAAAGAGAGAGTTGAACAGAGAGAGAGAGAGAGAGAGAGAGTGAGAGAGAGATCATGAAAATTACCTTCGTTTCCCATTTCCACAGCGATGCTTCCCCATGCTTTCTGAATTAGTTCGCGATTGCTGTGGTTCTTGTCCGCTTTGTTGTATATCAATTCTTTGGAGCGAAGTGCAACTATCAGTCGTTCGTCTTCCATCTTGGCAGGAAATAAACAGACCGGGCGTTGTACGCATGTGTAGACAGGCCAGCAGTGGTTAAGTGTAGGCCTACAGCTCAGTATTTTATCTACACTCCGATAGCAGGGCGGCCCTGTCCGCACGCGAACAAGAAGTGCTGCATGCACGCATGTCTTTTTGAGTCCTCACGACTCCTCAGGTCTAGTCGTGTCAGTGAAATCACCAATAGGAAATAAAGAGGAGGGCACGACTTTTTTCGCGGCGCACTTCAGTTGTGCGTCTCAGTAGGTTTTCAACCTTAGACGGACAGGCAAATAGACAGAGAAGCATTCCACGAGCAACATAAAAATGCGTCATTTAATTTCATGCTTAACAATATAAGAAAAAGAACAAAGGGATCAAGCAACAACAAAATCTAGTAACAAACATTCAGCTGGAATAAACAGACATTTAATCAGACTTTGAAATGTAAAGTTATGTTTAATAATTAGAGTAGTAAATTCCAATTAATATAACATTTATTTTTCACAATTGCCTCATATGAAACTTGTCGGAAAACATTAAAAACAACCATTTGCTCATTTTTGGGGGGCATTGATGTACAAAGGATAATAACGAATAATTTTGTTTGAACACGGTCTAAAACTTGTTTTTTTCAGTCATCCAGTGGTATTTTATATGATTTTTTTTTTTACAGGATTTGATAGTCATGAAAAAAGAAAAAAAACGAAAATAATGTATGTTTTGACGGGGAAACTTTTAATTAACTTTTTAAAAAAATGTTTTTGTTTTCGTAATAATGTTCCTGAAACCGTAAAGAAAGAAACCCCGACACAAATCCATACATTTCAGTATTCAGTGTTTGTTGTTTCTGTGTATTTTGCTCAAAGCTGGTAACAATTTTTTTTTTGTCCTTAATGATATGGGAAAGAAAGCTCTTCATGTCCCACTTACGACTGAATGTCTGTTTTGGAAATATGCAACTGACTTTACTGAAAATACATTTTCTTACGACTCGGCGTATAGTTTTCCTGAAAAAGGCCCGGGGGGGGAGGGGGGGGGAGAGGGAGGGAGGTGGTGATGGGGTGGGTGCGTCTTGAAGGTGATTTTTGTTATTAAAAGATAAACACAATTTTAACTTTGATAATGGACTTCAAGATGTCTAAATTAGCAGCAAAACATATATGACTGTCCAACATTTAAAAAAAAAAAATGATTGCCATGGAAACGCCGCCATCTTGGATTTTTAGTCCCCAATATGAATCAAATTCACTATAGAAGGGCTTCGCCAAATTTTACCATATTTTTTTAGATTTGTTTGAAACTTCTCAGCTGCTTGATTCAATCCAATTAAAAAAAAAAAAAAAAACTTTTCGGAAGGGAATTGTGATATTTTCATCAGCTCGTATGTTAAGACTTTTTGAAAATGGTAAACCATGTAACGGAAATCCACTTCCTCTATTTTCTATCACAAGAAAAAAAAAACTTTAAAAAAAAAAAATCATAAAAAAAAAACATTGAAAAACTAAACAAATGTCCTTTTTAATTTTTGGATTTGTCCCAGTATGCATTCGTCCAAATTTTATACCAATTGGTCTATAAATAAAAACCTAGTACATGTACACAAATTACTTATCAAAAGTGCAGTCCTGAGCAATCGCAACTGAAGATTTTTTTTTCATAAACATTTATTGACAAGTGTAACATACCTCAAAACACCACTGCTTGGTATGCCTGGCCTCAGTAATGATTTATTAATATGCAAACTACCAAAGGTTTATGTCAGATGTGTACACAGGCGTAAGGCTACTGGAGTGGGGGTGGGAGACATAATTTAAGTTATAGGTTAGAACGGAACGTAGAACAATTGGGAGTGGGGACACATTTTCGAGAAAATGAGGATTGAAGTTTGGTCAGCAAAACGCTCAAACCAAGATAGTAACAAAATTAAATAGATATCTCAAAACGTTTTTAACTGTTTGGATTGGCACTTGTACGCATTGAAAAAAGGAGTGAGAGAACCACTTTTATGACAAAACATCAAAATCGGCAAAATATCGCATTTTGACGACTATACTATATGATGTTTAGTCGGTAACTGGCGCCAGGCATCGGCAACTCTTGAATTACATAATGCTACTGCTGATGATAAATAACATTTATATAGCGTGTCCGATAATGCAAGGCCTTTGAGCTTTTCAGTCATTGAACCACTCACATTCAATTCACCAGTACAAAGATTGACTAAAACGTGAGATAACGGACAGAAGGAACTGTCATTGCACTCCATCAGTTGAATGATGTTTTGAGATGTTTTTTGAAAATTCCCATTTTTTGTACATCTAGTTCAGGTTTGTTTACAAAAAATGATAAATGCTTTGATCTCAAAATTGTACCGGCAGGAAACATTTCTCATGCTGCAATATATATATATATTTAAATCAACATCGACTTTCTGAAATTCTGTTGGATTTAGTTGAAATTCTGCATGAGCTCACTGAAACTTATAGAGCTGAGTTTCTTCTTTGTTTTCTTTCTTTAGCCTGATTTTGGGTTTTCTTCTTTGCCCCTTGATAAAATCAGTAAAAAGACCTAATGATTAAAAAGAAAAGAAACATTGTACAGTAGAACACTGTGCCAAAGACTAAAATGTGTTTAATATTATAGATGTGTGCTTTGGTGCACGGAGTACTGTCAGTGAAACAAGATACAATTGTATCTAATGTCTTCGCTATTGTTCAGTTAGTATAAACATTCTGTTTTCCCATTCGAGGCGATAGCACGTTTTTTCTGTATTGCACAGATTAGCACCCTATAAATGATTTCTTAATAATTCTCTGTCTGATTCCATTCATTCTAAAAAAGACACTGTATACACGTTAGTGGGAAAACAAAATCTTTGTAATACAATGGAAGCCCAACCATCGACATCTTAACGTCGTGTTGGGCTATTGGGTAAAGCAACAGGCTGTGCCTAATCCCATACGCAATTGCCCAGAAACTCCTCGTAATACTCATGCGTGGGACCCCATAAACCGTGGGCAAATGCCCAATGTGCCCATGCGTTGAGACGGCTCTGAGCCAAGGCCTACTAGATAGACAGGCCGTGCACCCGAGAAAAGTAGGTCAATTTGATAGGCTGGCCTAACCAGCCAGCCGTGCACTGAGAGATTATGCATTGTTAATTGTGATGGTCAGCAGGCCACAACACCTCCCTCTAATAACGTAGAAGAACCTTTCTTTCTTTCGTTCTTTCTTTCGGGGGGGGGGGGGGGTTAGTAATTAGTAGACGACATAGTATTAGAACAGCAACCCGAATATTACTTTTAAAAGCGACGGTCAAAACAAATAGTACTTTTCTAACAACAACCAAAACATCTGTATTAGTCTTTTTAGAACGAATCACAATGTTTATCATTTTCAATACACAACCACCACAACGATGCACACTAACCTTTAAAATAGTTAGCTTGATTGGGATGATAATTTTTCTATTTTCCTTTGTTTCGGGCCATGCTCTGCTGCATTTTGCTGTGCGTACCTCTTCATGAATATGTTTGCAATACGGCGAAGGGCTGCCTTGGACACATTCATATAATCCAGATGAAAAGCTTTGCAGAAATTGCCATAAATAGAAACTATCCTGTTGCAGCAGTTGTGCTCTGTCGTGTTTACATAGAAACAATAACCAAGGAGAACGAAATTGTAAAACTTTTCACTTGGATACGATAATCCTCCGCGGTTCAAAGATTCCATGAAAGCCTCTGCGTGAGTATTGGCAGCTTCTCCTGCTAATTCTTTGTGTTTAGAGGCGACATAGCCAGCAATATAAAAAAGTGCCATTTTTTCATCTGGTGATATATTCTGCACCATATCACTCTCTGCCATGTCATCTAAGAGAAGAAACTCTCCATCTGTGAGTCCTTTGTCGCAGTGGTCACATTTATGGTTGGTGTCTTGAGTTGTGTAATCCAGTGGAGCGTGTTGAAGCATAAGCTTTGCCTTATCTATTGTATGGGTGCTGAGTACCTCCTGCACTGTAATATAAAAATTGCACCCTGCGGATCTTCGAAAGTGTGCAAAGTGTCTTTCTAAGTCATCTTGTTGAAAGAAACCTATGCACACGTATGAGTGTCTGTAGGGTGACGGGGTAGACAAGAGATAACGACAGAGGTCGGTTACACACTTGCATGTCCATTCTAAGGCTTCGGAAGTATCTTTGGTAAAACAGGCCAGTCTCACTCCAGTTGGTCGCATGGCAGCAGCTAAAGATGCCCAGTCTTGTAAAAGTTGAAAACCTTTCACGCCGTCCTCAGCTGAATTGATTGCGAGGCGATCGGGGTCTTTCAGGTGGATTTTCTGACTAGGTGTTTTGCAGTTTAATAGCTTCCACAGCTTAATAACCTGATCGATGAAAACTGCAGAGTCTTTCCAAGAATCATTGCTGTGTTCAGAGGTTTTTAAGGCTGAACTTGTTTCGTCCGAGAATACACTCAGTGCGAGCGATACTTTCTGCCTCTCAACACTTGTGGGATATACGCTTGCTTTTGTCAGCTTGGATAACTTTACAAGCGACTGTGCCTCCTTCCCAAACAGCTCCTTCAAGTCTGACCACCTGGCTAATTTAAACTCACCAGCTGATGACCCTAACACTGGAAACTTTAAAGTTTGGGTTTTATCAGTATTCCAGTTATTTCGGATGTTTTTCAAAATGTGCACAGGGTCGTACATCAAAAATAAAGGCTGTGACGGGTCGTTTAATGAACGAACAACCCATTTCGCTGTCGGGTTGAAGGGAGTAAACTTTTTTTAAAAAGCTTGGTTTAAACGATTATTATCATTTATAATTGCAAGCACCCTAGCACCACAGTTTTCCAAAGATGTTATTACATTTCGAACATTCTCAAACTGAAATTCTGCTGTAAGGGCACAGCATGGCAACAATTTGGCAACGAATTTTTGCGACCCTAACAGGCATTTGACCATAATACACAAGAGTGTCGTGGCTTTTTGTGTAGGGTCATCCACAGCATGGCCAAACATCACCCCTCCACTGTAAGTCAACGAAGCTTTTACATAAACCTCGTCAACTAGGATGATGCATCCTCTGCTTCTCTCCTCCTGCCCATTAAATATATTTTTGAAAAAAAAAAACAGTCCTCTGTGTTTTTTGCCGCACGTGTTATCTTTCGAAGCGTTGTTATTGAAGGTAGCTGGAGGTGTTGCCTTAGTTCGGAGTAGAGAGCGCGCGATCTCGCGTACCATGAAAAGGCAAGGCAAAGATCATCTGCACTGTAGAGGCGAGAGTTTTTTGCTGCATTTAGTAGATTTATTTGCCGCTGAATAAATTCCTCTTTTTTGTCGTCAATAGAGGCGTCTTCAGGAATTGTCGTCACATATCGGAGGAGCTCGTCCAACTGGCTCCAAGAGGTGATGTGTCCCTTAGGAAATAACGGGTGAAATATTTGCTTCAGGCTTTGGTCGGCATCAAAATGTATGCTTCGTGTGAACTGTGTGTTATCGTCTTCTGAAACAAGTTGAAAATATATAGAAAATGCGAGAACTGGACCTTGTCTGTCCTTACTCATCAGCACAAATCTCTTTTTCTCAGTGTCACAACCGACAAGGCCATAAAGCTGTAATTTTGCTTGAAGGATTGTCAAAAAAGAAGCCGTTGCAAACGAGTCCTGTTCCCGGAAAGTATTCATTTCATCAATATCCATTGTTCTGCGATCACTCGTAGATTTTGTTGTTGGCCGAGGATTACTGGGACGGGGAGGTATGCAAGAAGGAGGCACATTTTCAAACACTGACGGTTATACGGCCGGTACAAGATACTTGCCACGCCGAATCAAATTAACGTTAGGGGGCCAGTGAAGGGCACATACACCCATATAGTCAGTCACACTTTCAAAAGAAAGTTTATTTGGTAAGCTAGAGATCCAGTTGCGGCGCTCATCTGTGCCTTTTGGAAACCCATACACGGTTACTTTTTTATCGTCCTTTTGCTGGCTGTCGAGCTAGTCTTGCAGCCATATACGGAGCATTTCCGTCTACATTTATTTTACTAGACCACTCACTACTCACTTGTTGCTTCGAGTCAAATCACAACTAACTCCTTTGTTGCTTGCTTCTAACACTCACAGTCACAGTCATTAAAACAACGAACTCTTTTACATTCCGTGAAATCCACACAGTCAGAATATCATATAAAATCCGCTATTTTATAACCTAGAAATAATTATGCACATAAATCATTTTAAAAGAAAGTATTCTCATTACCGACAACTAAGACCATTTCTAAATTTAATCAACGGTGCCACAGTAGACAAAGCACATTCGTGATTCGCGGTTCCCTTTACGATGACTGTCACGAGTGGAGTGAGTGCAATTAAGGGGATTGCTACAGAGCGGGTGTAGAGTAAGAAAGGCTCACGGTGGACAAGTAAGTTAAGCGTGCTGTTGTGAGTAGTGGGAGGGTCTGAATGAGGCGAAAGCGCTGTATTACTATCACTGCAAGTTAGAAGGTCCTACGGAACGGACCTGTGAATAAGAGCCCATCGGGCGGACATAAGGGGAGCAGTCGAGAAGACTAGTGAGAGAGTCTTTCCAGTGATGACTGGTGTCGAGGACGGGCCGCAGAGCCACCTCGATGAGCACAGGGGATAGGCCAGCATAGGGCCGGAGGCCACACATAGGCCAGAAGTGAGGCTGTCAGTGCAGGACAGTAGAGGCACATAAAGTCGTGGCAGTCAGGCCACGGACAGGGACGTAGATATGAGCGTGAATGTGATAATGCACTATTGCCATGTTGAGGGGAGAATGTACTATTGAAATGATAATGTCTTTTGAAATGATAATGTGTTATTGCCCTGCTGAGGTGCTAGGGGAATGCTAAGGTGTATGACAATAGGAAGGTGATATTGAGAGACTGCGGTGCCAGTGAATTATTAATGTGCTATTAAGACCCTGAGGGGAGAGGCTGAGGCCGAAGTGCCTTTAGGAGTAACTACCGGATTGTGGATCCGAGGGAGAGTGTGTGTGAGAATAAGGCCGTTGTACGGCAGTCTATTGCAATAATATAATGTATGTAATTGCGCTATTATTTGTATAATTATGTTTAATAAATGTGTGAGTCTGATGGATTGTTCTGTTAAGTGTTAACTTGTTTGTTCGTGATTGTTGTCCTGTCATAACTTATTACATCTCCCAGTCTGGGATTTGTGACAATGACAAGCAGAAGCGAGATGTTATGCACAACTTCGTCTTATGTTATTCTTGAAAAAAACAATCACATTGAGCTTTTAATTGGTCTCGTTTTTATAATTGTCGGCAATCAGACTACTTACCAAAAATCAATAAAGTTATTTAAATCCACTAAAGCACAGGTTTTGCATAAACGGTTATGAGAGAAACATCAGACACTCGGACAATGCATCCATGAGCGTGCAGATAACTACTGTATGTAAGTGCCGGTCAGCGGGTCAGTTACACGGCCTAACCAGGCCAGCCTACCAAATTGACCTACTTTTCTCGGGTGCACGGCCTGTCTATCTAGTAGGCCTTGCTCTGAGCTCAACGAGTCAACGACAGAAATAAATAATATGCTGAAGGAGGCAGGGAAAGTTGGACTTAAGAAAAACGCATGATGTACAGATTTTAAATAGTGTTTTCTAGTAATTGCCTCGTCCCACGAACGGTAAAAGGCAAAAGACGCCAGTTCAGACGGGGAGGAATCCACACAAACTGGTAAGTCAGTATAGGCAAAGTTAGTAGAGTTGGAATATTGTCTAAAATGTTGGTATTCAGAGAAAGATACGTAGGGCCATCCGCATTATCCAGCGAGTTACACGCTATATAGATAGATAGATGGATATATAGATAGACAGACAGACAGACAGACAGACAGACAGACAGGCAGACAGACAGACAGACAGACAGACAGACATATAGATAGATGGATAGATAGACACAGTGCACTCTCCCGATTACGACATCTCCGAATAACGACATTCTCCCGATAACGACATTGACCCCCGGTCCCGATTTTTTTACTATATGTTATTAGTAATAAAACTCTCTAAATAGCGACATACTTTTTAGACCACTCTCCGGATAACGACATTGAGTTAGCAATAATGCTAGATACAAAAATAAAAATAGCTAAAATATTGTTTCCGGTCAGTTTCATTTCATTCTCTGAGCCAATAAAAACACTTCTTTCCCGAACAATGAAATGTCCTACCAGAGGCACCTCATAGCCAATGAGATCGCTTTGTTATCGGCCAATGAGATCGCTTTGTTATCGGCCAATGAAAACACACCTGTGTCTATTGTCGTCGGAACAAAAAGGGTGACGCGCATTAAATGAGTCAGTCATCACATCGCTGACCGCTGAATCGATTGTATTCACCCGAGAACAATAACGCACATCAAGATGTCGACAGAGGGAAAATGACGCACAAAAAACAACAACAACAAAAAAAACAAACAAACAAAAAAAACAAAACCACACACAACACACACACACACTTCGTGTATTTTACATGTTTGGAAAGTCCGATCACTGATCACCCACTATGGTTGGTACGTTACATTCTAAGGGTCTAACCACACCCCTTTTCCGCCATCTTGAAAATCTCCGAATAACGACATGTTCCCGATAACGACATGCACCTCTGGTCCCGAGCCATGTCGTTATCGGGAGAGTGTAAATAGTTAGAATTTAAAATTAATTTCTTATAGAGTCAGTTGCAAGTCACTACCTTTTAGCGTATTCAAATATGTTATTTAAATGGATATTGCCAAGGCAGCAATACTTAAGGAAATGCTTGTAAATTACTTACCAACCAACAAGAACTGGAGAGCCAACAGCCACAAGTGTATGATCTCTGGAACTTGCCGACTACCTCGGTGAATCCGGAGAGGGTACTTATGGCTCAAATTTATTGTCTGCACCGGGTAGAAAATAGAACCGCTAAACACATTTCGAAATAGCCTATAAAATTCCTTGCTGACAACTTCAGTGATTAAGGAATGTGAGTGTATGTAGGTGTGACGGGTGTGCTTGCTTTCAGTCTCATGTATTGGTAAAACCCTGATTGTTCAAGCGGCCTACGAAGCAATGCTCTTCACGGCGTACTAAAACAAGATAGAGTCGACTGCCGGTAAAAGCCTAAGCGCCCGTAGTCATTCGGCCACGATGACTGGGATTACTCATCCGTCACCGAGCGCTGTAGAATGGGTGATGAAGACCGCAGGGCAAATTTGTGTATTTCGAAATGTCTGAGTCTGTTCTGGATGGTTCTGGCTCATTCTTACACTTGAAATGACAAAATACCCTTTAGTGAAGACGCAGAGTTTTAGCGGGCCATGTCAAATTTGGAAACACGGATTTACCCAAGGGTGAAGTTATCTTGCAGACACGTAATTAATTTACTTTCGTAGGGACTTACATATAGAACAGGGATGGCCCAACTTGCGCAATGTAAGAGCCATATACCATAAAGTTGAGGCGTTCGAGAGCAGAGATATCTTACACTAAGTAGATCGCGCGCCTTCACCGGCTGACTTCCCGAAATCCGTGACCCCTTAGGGCCTGTTTACACTGGTAGGTTTTAGGAGTAGAAAAACGGAATCGAGGCCGTGGGAGAAGAACTCTCCTAGCTTTCCGATTCCCCCCCCCCCCCCCGAAGCGCAGCTTGTTTACAATGGTCCATTTTCCGAATGAGAAGCGATGCGCATCGTTTGTTTTGGTCATGTGAGTGGGATGGACGCTCGCGTGGCGGCCGCTGGCCTCTCGTTCGTCGAGCGAAGGAATTTGTCGGTCCAGCTTTTCAATGTATGAATGTGAAATTAATCGGACCTTTCGAGGCTTTTATCATTCGTTAAAATTCCAAGGGCTTTAGTTCTCGCCTGTTTGTTATGATACACGGGCGATTAAGTATCCCATAGACAGCTCTCGCCTTCAAAATGTTGTGGTGAAAGTTTCTTCGATAGTTCAGCCGAACGCCATTTTACACCCAGGCGGTTGTCACGAGACGCATAACCTTTCCGAAATCGGAATGAAAATAGGAATGGTCCTAGTCCAGTTTTTCAGGGGGAAATCGGGAAGGAAATAGGAAAGGATCGGATTCCATTCCGATTTCGGAACAATGTAAACGCAACAAGCTTTCCGCTAGATTTCCTCTCCTTTTTTCTATTCCTAAAACCTACCAATGTAAACAGGCATTTAAGGAAAACAGCCCATTTTTACAAGGCATGTGGAAGTGACCTCTGCGGCGCTCCGGTCTTAGGCTAGTGACATACTATGCCGCGTGCTGTCGCGGTTTGCCGTTCCCGCGCGCGGCAGCTGCAAACCGCGTAAGTTTTAACCTGACATACTATGAGCGGCAAACCTCCCTCCAGTGCGTTTTTCTCACAACCCTTGTCCCAGATAGCAGGCTGTTGCTCCACCATACTAATAATAACTTCCGCAGACATATTCGAAAAGTTCACAATATCTGAATATTATTTCTGAAAAAAAGAAACAGGACTGTGTGCGAGAAACGAAGTGCACCTGATGATTGCACTGCAATAAAAATCCCGCCGCGGCGAGCGGGATAGTATGTCACTAGCCATAGCCTAACATGTGTTGTCTCTGAAAACCGATCCCGTGCGCGGTTGCGGTTCTCATTTTCCCGCCGATAGGCGCGGCAGAAAAAAATCAGACAGCGGCAACCGCTCCCGCGCGCGACGACGGTTTCTCTAGTATGTCAGGTCTCATAGGATAACACGTGTTGGCGGTTTTTTTTTTACCGCTCCCGCGTGCGGCAGCAGTTTGCCGCATCTAGTATGTCACTACACTAAGTTTGAACCTGACATACTATGAGCGGCAAACCGCCCTCCAGTGCGTTTTTCTCAGTGTTGTTCGGTCATCAGCGTAGGATGGATGTGGCAAATTTTATTAAAATTGCAACTTTGTGTGCTGCTGAAAGCGAAGGGCCCCTGGATGCTCCTGGACGAGCCCGGACCTGCTCCGTTCACCCCTATAACCATGGCAGAGATCCTTTCCCTCGTTTTTACGCAAATATTAGAAACCACAACGATAAATTCTTCACCTATTACCGAATGTCTATACCAAGTTTTGATCACTTGCTCGAAGTGCTACGTCCTGCAATCACTAAGTCAGAAACTTCTTTTGGAAAACCAATATACTGCAGAGAAAAGGCTGACCATCACCCTCAGGTAAGGTTATTTTATCTACGCAAATAGTGAATATTTAGTTGATACTATAGCTTTTTGAGTATAAGTGCAGCCAGTCTCCTCAAAACACGGAGCATATATTGCAGAACTGCACACTCCTCTCAGCACTGCGAGAAACATATTGGCCCCATCCCACCGACCTGAATATCAAACTCTATGGTGCTCTGCCAGAACTGCAGAAAACCGTAGATTTTATTAAAAGAACAAATCTGCAGATTTAGATTGGTGAACGAAAGAAGAAGAAGATAACAAGATTATTTTACCTAGAAATTCCATAAAACAAAATAACATGGCTTTCAATACCCTTTATTTAAAGAAACTCCAAATGTAACATCAGACATAAGAAAGAAAGGCTTTCACCCACTCGGTTCATTGAATTGATATGCTATCAAATCAAAGAAACATAACATTGTCAAATAAAAACAACATACACAACTGATTTTTTTTTGCCATTTCTAATTCATTGGGGATTGGGTGAAGGGGTGCAGCGACTCGCTGTAGAACCTGTCGGGGATGCACTTGTTGAATAACAATCATTAGTACTGGTATTATTGGACCAAAATTGTTGTGGATCCCCTCCAAGACACTGAGGTTGGTAATAGTTTTGTGAGTAGAATTGTTGCGAGGAGGTCGGACGAGAGGTTAAATACAAATTTTGAAAAAAATTCGCTACGCGTGTCCTAAATTCCCACTTTTTTGCTGTAGTTAGGTTTTTGTAATCTGGGAGTAGGGATATCAAGTACGACTTGTCTGCATCTTCTGGATCGTTCTGTGGTGACTGAATTGTCTTTGCTGCATGGTCCAGGCTGCTAAGGAGGGATGCCTGAAAAGGGGTCATCTTTGATGGCTGGCTTGGTTTTTTGAAGACCCTCTTTCGGCCGCTTTGTGGAGAGTCGATGGATGAGGTTGACATTAATGAATCCTCTTGATCATCCAGTATCGCGGACTCATCAGGATCTGGATCAGCCGTGTTGTCATCTTCGTAGTTGCCACTTGTACTAGAAAGAAACAATTATGCAAAGTTATACCCGCAATCTCTACTCATATAAAGAATTAATAATAATAATATTATAATAAATGAATTTATAACGCGCCAGAATCCACAGAAAGCGCTCGGTGGAGCTTAGTCAATGTTATCAAATGACTTTTTACAATACTACAGAATGTAAGGGGTGAGAAGCTATGCCTGCTGCCTATTACTGGCGCTACGAATTACTAACACTTGGTGTTCTTTAACCTACAAATTTGGCCCGACTGACCACATCAAATCAGCAAGGGATGTTTAACGTGCACAACAGGTGTTATGATGTACATAGTGGACGGGGCTTTTCCAAGAAAAGCATGCTGCCCTGACGGGGGTTCTAGACCATTTGCATGTGAGGCGGACACACTACCTCTCAGCCACCAGCGACCAGAGATATATGTGCATAGGTTAAGAAATTAAAGAAACAAGTTTGGGCTATACTCTAGATTTTACCTTCTTTTTTCGGAGCTGGTACGAAGGAACGTCAGAGCTTCAGAATGGACATATTTTTTTTTCTTTGAGGCACAGTCTCCACTCTTTGTTTGAAGAGATTTGAACATTGAATCCCTCATGTTCTTCCATTTCGCCTTCACATTGTTCACTGTAAGAAGTGAAAAATAAGTTTGAGTATAAAACACGAAGACGATGTTTTCATAAGTCTAAATTTACATTCAAAGAGTACACTTATATACGGTTGTTTAGGTTAGGTAAAAGTTTGGGTTTGTAACTCTTCTGTAATTTTTCCCAAACACTATTTTCATGTTATATAATACCTGTGGATTGAATGAAAAATTTTTTATACCCTCTTCTGTTCTTCCGCAGATACCCGGCTACGGGGAATTCCTTCACGGCTCTTCAATTTGAATTCAATAATGGAAGAAGTACCATTGCTCGGGTAGTTTTTTAAACATGTGAAGCAATCTGGATTCTTTTGAAAGATATTAAAATGCCCGAAGTAACTACTGAAGATTGGTATAGCATTGCCGAGGCTTATGAAAAAAAAACTAATTTCCCCAATTGTTTAGGAGCCATTGATGGGAAGCACATTCGTTGTATGAAGCCTCGCAGTTCTGGTTCAAAATTCTTCAACTACAAAAAATTTTTTTCAGTGGTTCTAATGGCTCTTGCTGACTCTAGCCTTCGATTTGTCTCTATCGACGTGGGGTCGTACGGCCAAGAAGGTGATTCGACTGTTTTTTGAAACAGTGTTTTCGGATCAAAATTATACTCGGAACAACTCTATATCCCACAACCGAAGCTCTTACCTGGCACTAATGATGACCCCCAGCCATGTGTTTTTATTGGAGATGAAGCGGGAACTTGATTCTCGTAAACGAGTTTACAATTACAGACATTCAAGAGCTAGACGTTCAGTGGAATGTGCATTCGGTTTATTGGCGAATAAGTGGCAGATTTTCCACAAACCAATCATGGTTAGACCTGATTTTATAGATTCTATTGTCAAAGCATGTTGTATATTACACAATTTTGTCAGACGAAAGGATGGTGTCAATTATTATGACGAAGCTCAGGAGTCCCCATTCCGTGATGTCACTAGCAACGGGCCGGCTCCTCGTGTTTTAGGAATTCAAGTTCGGGATTATTTTGCTGACTACTTTGTTGGAGTGGGTGCTGTTCCATTCCAAGACAAATACGAGTATTGAAATAATTGTACCTCTGAAAATGTAAATAAATGCTAATACTTACATTTCTTTGTTTGTTCTTCCTTGCTGAGGGAATCCCATTCTTCGTAGACTCCAGTAGCTACAGTTACCCAGGCTTTATCTTTTGCAATTCTATCTTTATACTGCTCACAACCCTTGTCCCAGATAGCAGGCTGTTGCTCTACCATACTAATAATAACTTCCGCAGACATATTCGAAAAGTTCACAATATCTGAATATTATTTCTGAAAAAAAGAAACAGGACTGTGCGAGAAACGAAGTGCACCTGGTGATTGCACTGCAATAAAAATCCCGCCGCGGCGAGCGGGATAGTATGTCACTAGCCATAGCCTAACATGTGTTGTCTCTGAAAACCGCTCCCGCGCGCGGTTGCGGTTCTCATTTTCCCGCCGACAGGCGCGGCAGAAAAAAATCAGACAGCGGCAACCGCTCCCGAGCGCGACGACGGTTTCTCTAGTATGTCAGGTCTCATAGGATAACACGTGTTGGCGGTTTTTTTTTACCGCTCCCGCGTGCGGCAGCAGTTTGCCGCGTCTAGTATGTCACTACACTTAGGGTACATAAATGAAAACATACGGGGTGAGCCTTCAAAACACGCAAGTTTTCGGTCTCTGGGACGTTATCAGAAAGCAGGAAAAGAAAGCAGGCTCAAGCAGTTTAGACACACTTGAACAGAACAGAACAAGGACATCGAATTATAAAAGAAAGAAAAAGAAACAATAAAATTGTGATGATGTTGTTGTGGGTGAAGAAGAAGGAATTAAAGGCAATGGTGGAACTGGGATGGGCTGGACTGTTGATGGGAGTAACAGGTGAATGCAAGTTATATATGGCTAAGTCTTGAGTCAAAGAAAATAGTTTTCGTTCGGCCGTGCAGCTTATCTGTGGGATGCACTTCGGGTGGCCGCCAAGACAGTTAATTGATTAGTCTTGTGGGACACTGTGCACTGGCTAATTGTCGGCCATGGATTGGCGCGAAAATCAAATATTGGTCGGTTTTGTTTAATTCTTACTGTACGAACAGTGAGTAGCAGCGAACTGTTTCTGTGGCGTTGGTTTTCCAGTCATGGACGTTTTGCGTGGAAACAATCCCATCCGATTTTCGAAATGTGCTAGAAATCTTGGTGTTTTGTTCAATAATGATGTATATAAATGACCAGTAAAATCAGTCACCTGATTCGAAGAATGTAATTTTATTACACAGTAATAAAGAAAATAAGTAAAGGATGGCACGCTATTCCGACTGACAAAGACACCCTATTGGTAAAGACGCTCATCTTGTTAAAATTAGGCTACTGTAATTCACGACTTGCTGGAAAGAAATTAGAAAACTTTAAATAGTACAAAATAATGCTTGCACTGGCTGCCGGTAGAAAAACGAACAACGTATAAGTTGGTTACCTTGTGGCACAAATGTATAAATGTAAAAAAAAACAACGCACTGCCTAATTTAAATGATCTTTTGCCGCCCCCCCCCCCCTGGCCATAATGTTTACCATCATAATTATCTTAGATCATCTTCAGGCACTAAACAGGTTAGAATTCCTAAGCTGTCTCATAGGACCATGGGTAAAAGATCTTTTTCTTATCGAGTGCCTCAGATTTGGAATTCTCTGCCTCTGCGTTTGATAGGGACTGAAAATGTATGACTTTTAAACATCAGTTGAAGTGACATTTTTTTACACTCTCAATGTCCATCTAGTAGTAACTTTTTTTTTTTTTCGTGACTATGCCTGTGTATTGTGTGTGTGATTTATACAATATAGATGTAAATCGCTTAGAGCCTGGTTGTTAACGGGATGAAGTCCTTGCTATACATTATTATTATTAGTAGTAGTAGTGCTATTACATACCTGTCGTGTATGATCTATGTGGCAGATTGGAGAATGGCAGTGAAATTATACTATTCATCTTGGGTGAGCAATAAACTGCTACAACCTTCATCGTTTCAATCAGGTGTATTGATTTTTTTTTTTTTTTTGGAATGACTGCCACAGCTCTTAATAGAACGTTATGGGTCGGTGTACACGAAGGGTGAAATCTATTACTTTGTCCACTCCATTTTTTTTCTTCTTTTTTTTTTCTTTGAACAAGGTGTTTCACTTATGCCTGCTATGGTCTATCCGTGACCATTTTTTTTTCTTTGAACAAGGTGTTTCACTTATGCCTGCTATGGTCTATACGTGACCATTTTTTTTTTCTTTGAACAAGGTGTTTCACTTATGCCTGCTATGGTCTATACGTGACCATTTTTTTTGTTTGTTCAGCTACTGTATGCAGTTAATTTTGCCGAGACTGTAACTGTATCGTAACTTCTAACGCCAGCCAATATAGCATGATGTATCAAAACACGAACAGGTGTGGACCTGCCGGCCGCTCGCTGAGCCATTGACTTGGCTTGAGAACATGGCTGCTGGTTTTACTCATTGGTCACGCGAGCGGCGCATTGAGTGCGCGATCTTGTTAGTGTAAGATATCTCTCTTCAAGAACCACAATATTTAAACACATTTGTGTGTGTGTGTGTGTGTGTGTGTGTGTGTGTTACATACATATTTGGTACAAAAACATTATATAAATATAAAGAAATAATGTATGTAACAATATTTACTCACGATGCAGTATTCAAAAACTCTTTATCTTGTATCAGTTTAAGTAATCACAAAGTACACATAAAAAATATACCAAATGTTTTCAAAATCTTGACTGATGATTTTCTTAACTAAACTGAATATATTCGTGACGGTAATGAACTACGGGAAGATCTGAAAAAAAACATGCGAATTTGCATTTTAGTAACAAAATTAGACTGCCCAAAAAAAAAAAACGAAAAAAAAAACACGACATGTTTAATGATAATTTATGTATTTTGTCTTAGTAAATATCTGGTCCAAACATGCAGGAAAATGAATTGTAATGAATAAAGAGCTAAGCCAACATATTTCCACGAGTAGCACATTGAAGAACAAAGAGCCGGATGCGACTCGCGAGCCACGATTTGGCCACCCCTTGTTTATAGGTGAACACTAGATTTCAGGAAAGCCCTACAGTATTTCCGTCCGAAACTAGGTCAGGCAATCGTAACGTTCCCCAAGCACATGTTTTTGTCCGCACTGTGGTGTGTTAATATCTGAACCCTGATGCGAATGTTTGCCTCACCTCCTGACCTACAGTGTCGTCAGCCGCTATTGTGGCAGGCCACGCTATGGCCGGTGTCACTTTCAAAAAAGCCTAAAAAACAATACTAGACAAGGGCAAAGAGTGGATTGGACTATGGCAACCGGCCACATGAGGACCTGAATGTGGACAAGATCAAGAGTTACACCAGTCCTGTCTCTGTTCAAAGGTGAAAGATTGTTGTATTTTTTTTAAAAATTCATATTTTGTACAAATATTAAAATTTCATAATTACTTTTAAATTCCGACTGGTCTGCAACTCCATTGTTAACTAATCTTGTATCCTCTGTTGTTTACCCATTGGCACTTTTCTTTATTCTGCGTGAAACAATGAAAGCCAGTCTCCACCTATCCTACTACTTATTACATTTGGCTATGATCAATTTCCTAAAGGATCTCTCCCCATCTTCAAAGTTTACTGACTTTCTCCCTCCTTTTTCAGCCTCTCTTTGAAGCAGAAGAATAATGACCATACATTAATTATAATTTTTCTTCTTTCCGTTTTTTTTTTCTATGTTATAAATACACTGTTTAATGTTTCATCACATTATAGGACTTTTAAAGTTACTCATGTAACTTCAAATTTCACTGGATCTTTAAGCAACATTTGAGATCATTTTCAATGTTTACTTTCAGCATTTCAAAGATGACACTTCAGAGTATCCTGAACCTGCAGGCTGTGCTACCCCAGTCAGGAAAAGAAAGGTCCCAACAGAACGGGATGGATCAACAAAGCGGAGGAGAAGTAAATATAATTCCAAATTTAATAATCAGATTGATATATCATTAACCCGTTCTCTAGGGTGGTGGGGGGTGGGGCTGGTCGGCGGGGGAGAGGAGGTGTTTGATTTTTCCTTATACCTGGGTACTGTTTATTACCCCATCTTGTTACAACTGTGTTCACTCTCACTCTCTCTCTCTCTCACACACACACACATAAATGTACATCTGCATTATCACTAGCACTCACTACCAACAAAATTGCAATAAGTCACAAATACAAGATAATGAATTTATTTATCGAATACAAAGCATGTTAAGTATAGTAAAGGTCAATTATCTGATTCTTATTTCATCATTAAACTCAAAAGAGTTGCTAATAAGTAACATCTCTACACATAATTCTCTGACATGAACAAGGCTGCAAGATATTAAATTTACTACACATCAATATGTTTTATCACTGTCTGCTTTTTGTTACATTACAGAAAAATGTACACCAGAAAGCAGCCTGGTCCCACAAGGATACAGCTCTGAATACAGCGCAATTAGGCAAATACTGACAGCGCCCAAACTTCAAAAACAGTACCGTTATCAACAGTGATAGACAACCTTTAAATTCAAATGCAATGTCATCGGCAAGTATGGAACCCAATCTGTGTACAGGAAAGGGATCAACACCTCATCTTTATCATGTACAGTGACAGCCAACTCATTAACTTTAAATTCAAATAACGTAATGTTATTGTCATCAAGTCAGGAAATGCCATCTAAAGGTTTCAGTAGTGCTGTCATTAGTGGTGGATCTGAAAACATTCCAAATTTCACTGCAATGATGAGGGGTCCATTACCAAAAGAAAATACAAATGTCAGTTTGAACAATCAGACCCACCCCAAATCTCTGTGCATAAAGGCATTCTGATATTTTCAAAACTCTTTACACCACCAAAATCAAACGATATTTCTTGTTATTCAAACCAGGAAAAATCTAGTCAGCTCTCGCATGACCAAATTGTATCATGTGTTCCTGACCTTGACTCACTTTTTCAATAACCCAGAAAGTATTCAGCTTCAGAAGCTTTCAATATCTTTTCAACAAAATGTAATTCACATATAGAATTATCAGAAAAAAGATGTGAAAAGAATATTCAGGACTAGGTTTATCAACAAAGTTCTAGCAAATGACACAATTTGCTTCTATTTCACCGGTATCCCCCGCACAGAAATGTTCAATGCGAGGTTTGATTGGTTTGCACCCTATCTTGGTAATTTAACTCAAAAGCGTAGAAAGAAGAAAATACTGGAACACAGAACAGAGTTTATGATGACACTAGTGACTTTCAGAAGGGGCTTTGACAATCAGTTCTTACCATTTTTGCTTTGGATCTCACCAGCAAATGTGGGTTTTATTTTTAATCAATGGGTTGATTTTCTGGATAGATGCTTTGCTTCAACAATGCGATGGCCTTCAAAAGAAATTTGCAGAGAACTTCCCCTATGCATTTAAAGAATGTCTAAACACAAGCACAATTATTGAATACACGGAATATGCAATTGATAGACCATATCGGCCCATCAAACCTCTGAAGTCCCGATTTACCTGTCTGGCTGATCATTCCTCCGTACTGGACTTCAGAGCTTTGCTCGCCTCTGATTCGCCCGTGATCTGGCGCATCAATCCTCTTACCTGAACAACAGAGGTTTGCGCTTCACTGATTCGCTCAGAATCTGGCCCATCAAAGCTCGTAAGTTAGGCGACGAGAAGGCGCCTAGTTGTTCATGACACGGCTCTTCACAACTAGTGACATTAATTATGTATGGATGGTTGTGTAGTGTTATGTAACTGAGTCCACAATTCATCATGTTGAATAATTTTGTTGTGAATTGTTTGGTATGCGAGTCAGACTCTGATCTGATCAAATTAACTAAAAACAGCAATAATGTACGAAAACAAAGAGCCATAATCCCTTGCTTTATTTTATTCAGTAATTTTCTTTCTCTGGCTAATTTACACATGCAAACAATTAAAACACTTTGATGCCGCATACTTTCATGGAATGGGTGAGCATCTTTGGGGGAAAAAAAGCCAACAAAAACGGATTTTTGTGCGAAGAATTTTTAGAGCCTTTTGTCCTTGCAGAAATGTTTGTACACATCATTATCATACGTATTCTGTGACATTTTCAAAGAAAGTTTAAAGTTTGTCTATTGCCGACAATAATGTTACCGCAGCTTTGATAGTTGACGAAGATATTTCTTCCGTTAGAAATAGCCTGTCATTGGAAATTCGTTTCTGCCTGAGAGAGGCATTATTTTTATTTGGGGGAAATTTGTCAGAAAATGCCGACCTAATGTCCAGTTGTGGGAAAAAAACAAAAGGCTTCTTGCTCTTCTTTCTTCAAACAGTATTCAAAATAATGCAAGTTGACATCACGTTTTCCAGTTGTCGTTTCTGTTTGTGTGTGTGTGTATGTGTATGTGTGTGGCTTCCCGATCTGTAGGGCTAAGTCTCTTATCATCTCATCCCAAAAGACTAAAGAAAAAGAAATTATATGTACTCAAGAATTTAATCTCTAGCTTCATTTATTTCTCCTCAATTACAGTACATAATATTTGTTGGTGAATTTCTGTTAGGCAATAAAAGTGTCAGCTCAGTCCTAGTATAGATAAATCCCATTTGCTTTCGTTTCATTTCTCCACGATCGTTTAAATTCATTAAAATTTGTTCATAACTGTATGTCAATGGTGAAAGTTGCGGGTCAGCATGGCCAGTATTTCCTGCCATATTGTCACCTCCAGGGCCAGCTGTTTGGTGTCATACACGGTAATAATGTGCCTATGGATCGGGTGGGCATTGCACAGAGTGCAGAAGTCCGTATAAAGATCCGTGGAACTTAAAATCAAGTTATTCTACCTCAAAGTTTTGATGAATGAAGAACTCTGAATATGCACGTGAAAGTTTAAAGTACAGCCACAACATGTTTCCTCTCCAGAGAGGCCGATTGCTAGTGGAATTAAGCAAAGGAAAACCTACACATCGCAGCTAATGTGAACTCCAAAGAGCAAGAGGACACGGCGGGAGGATATTTTCGAACAGACATCGACTACTGAAGTTCCTAACGTTCTCGGTGAAGCTGGGGATTTGCATGAAATATTAGATTCAGAAATTCCGGATGCTCACCTAAGTTTCAGTGACACTGACGAGTCAGGGACAAAAATAAATGTCTCTGCCATCCTTGAGAAATCTTGATTAAACTCATGAGCAGAAGGCCAGAATTACCATGATTAACGAACTACAGCCAATGGGGACAGCACATCTAGAGCTGGCCATGATACAGTCCATACACAGACAGGCAGTTCAGTATTTGGCGAAACTCAGCATTCGTTGGACTCTTTCAGCCTACATTCAGAAACTCCGTCGTTAGGGGCCATTTAGCAACTGTTGGATTCCTCATTGCAACTGACAGAAGCATCTGTTGTGGAGTCACCGCAAAGCCAACCAAACCTCCTACCCCTCAGTGGTCCTCGAAACTCACAACAGAAGCTCCTGCTCTTTCGAGGTCATCAGAAACGACCGAACTCCCCATTCCTGTGGTGTCATCAGAACTTACAACAGATAGCCTTGACCTCCCAGGTTCTTCAAACCGACCAGTCGAATCCCTCGTTCTTCTGGAGTCTTCAGATCACACTTCGGAACTCCTTGACCATCTGGGGTCATTAGAACCTACAACAGATCTCCCCAGCCTCCGGGGCTCATCACAGCAAGGAAGCGAACCCCCTGCTGTTCAGGAGTCTTCGCAATTGGAATTACATGTAGAAACTCCTATTGTGGATCAACTGCCCCTTGTCACAGAAACTAATACTCTTGTGGACATGCCACCAGCGTCAGATCACACAACCGATAACACGGCCCAGGTGTATAACCAGAAACTATGCAAAGCAAAGCGTGTCAAGAGAGAGGCCTATGTTGGAAGGAGCTATGACAAGGCCTCCAAGGCCTTTCAGCTGACAGAGCAGCAAAACAAATGAAAGAAAGATGTTTCTGCAAATCGAAGGGAACCCAATGTTCTGAAATACCTGACTCTGAGCGGGAGACTCTCTTTAAAGAATTTTGGGAAAACTTGAAATCATGGGATGAAAAGCGAGTATATGTGAAGACTTTGATCGACACACCCGTGAAAAATGGATCGGACAAAAAGGAAAACGTCCTAAAATATTATCTGAAACCAAAAGAAGTGAGAGTACAAGTTTGTCAAAAAATGTTTTTATGCACTTTTGATCTCAAGGACTGGGCAGTAAGAAACTGGTGCCTTAATGAACAAACCCAAGGGAAGAAACATTCTTCTTATTATGATAGGGCCTTAGAGCGAAAGAATCACTGTGTAGATGACTTCTTGGGAAGACTGAATACCATGCCATCCCACTACTGCAGAAAGTCAACAAAAAAGATGTACGTGGAAAGACAGTTTCGGTCCATGACTGACCTGTACGATGCATACAAGGAGCTCTGCAAAACGGATGACATTAATCCCGTCAGTATTAAAGTCTTCACATCCCTATTTTACGAAAAGAACCTTGCCTTATTTATGCCCCGGAAGGATCAATGTGATGTGTGCGTTCAACATGAGCAAGGCAATCTGGAAGAAGAGACGTTTAATCAACACAGAGAAAAGTACAAAGCTGCACAGGCAGCCAAAAATGCAGACAAGGAAATCGCAGTAAAAAATCCTGATGTACTCGCCATCACCATGGATTTGCAAGCCGTACTGCTTGCTCCAAGCTTGCAAGCTTCGTCGCTATATTTCAAAACAAAGCTCACTGTTCATAATTTCACCATTTTCAACCTAGCTACCTCAGATGTAGTCTGTTACGTATGGCATGAGGTTGAGAGAGGACTTACTGGTAACGAATTTGCCAGCTGTATCTCCAACTATTTGTCATCGCACCCCAGGTCTAAACAGATAATTCTATACAGCGACGGTTGCACTTATCAGAATCGAAGCAAAACTCTTGCAAAGGCACTGTCGTACATTGCAACTAAGACAGGACAGGACATTGTTCAAAAATTTGTGGAAAAAGGCCACACTCAAATGGAATTTGATTCCGTCAACTCAACTGTGGAACGAGCCCTGAGGAAGAATGGAAGACAGTGCGACATTTACTCTCCAGCTGATTATGCACGACTGATTGCACATGCCAGAAAGTCAGGACGACCGTACAAAGTGCACTATGTGTCGTATGACTTCTTCCAGAATTTTGAATATGTCGCTGCAATTTCCTCAATAAGGCCAGGGAAAATGGTTGGCGACCCACAGGTAGTGAACATCAGGGCTTTAACAATACCTACCAGATGGGAGCATCAACTTTAACTTAAATCACCACGATGTCTGGTCTGCACTTCCCAGATCTCGAGCTGACATGAAGCTCACAGTGAATGAAGCACCACAACCACTGTATGAAGCCCAACGAAAGATCAGCACAGACAAATTTGGTCATCTTCAAGAAATGAAACCTGTTCTGCCAAAAGACGTATACAATTTCTATGACAATTTCCCACATTAAAAAGAACAATAAAAACCATTCTCCAGGGGGAAAACTCGGTCATTATAAAGTTGTAGAGTATTTTTCCTTTTTTTTTTTTTTTTCGTTACGCCATAGACTGAAATAACATTTCGACATTGCATTTGGTACCTGAAACATTCTAGAGTCTATATCCATCATTATGGTTGTGAGGATAAAACACTGTTACTTGAAATTGTAGAGGTAACCTATCCAATTCTTGCTCTGCAATTCCTTTTAAGGACCGATCCCTGACAACAACAACAAAAAAAAGACAAAAAAAGAAAAAAAGACAAAAAAAGAAAAAAAGACAAAAAAAACATGGAAAAAGAAAGAAAAAAAAAAAGAAACAAAAAACAAAACAAAAAACTTTGCAGTTTTGCAAGGTGATGATGATATAACAGGCCGATGATGATATAACAGGCCGATGATGATATAACAGGCCGATGATGATATAACAGGCCGATGATGATATAACAGGCCGATGATGATATAACAGGCCGATGATGATATAACAGGCCGATGATGATATAACAGGCCGATGATGATATAACAGGCCGATGATGATATAACAGGCCGATGATGATATAACAGGCCGATGATGATATAACAGGCCGATGATGATATAACAGGCCGATGATGATATAACAGGCCGATGATGATATAACAGGCCGATGATGATATAACAGGCCGATGATGATATAACAGGCCGATGATGATATAACAGGCCGATGATGATGACAGGCAATTGTTGCCACTGATATCAAACTGAGGCTTGAATCTTTTCAAGGATTAATTTTCTACCAGCTGATCAAAACAGCAGTAAACTGCAGTAAACATTAGCTTTGCGAAATAGCAAACACACCCCTCTATATAACTGGTTAGTGCGAGAGGTTTGATGGGCCAGATTCTGAGCGGATCAGTGAAGCGCAAACCTCTGTTGTTCAGGTAAGAGGATTGATGCGCCAGGTCACGGGCGAATCAGAGGCGAGCAAAGCTCTGAAGTCCAGTAATCGGGACTTCAGAGGTTTGATGGGCCGGCCAACGATATGCCTTCTCCCCAGAAGGTGATATATTCTAATTATAAACAAAAATATACTCTCGAGCAGCTAATAGCAATCATGCCATATGGAGTTATTACATTTGCCTCAAAACTGCAAGGCGGAAGCATTTCAGATGTGGCTTTTGTTGAGATGTCTGGCTTTCTTGATATAATACAAAACAAGGATGACATCATGACTGACAGAGGTTTTAGCATTCGCCCCCTGTTGCCAGCCTTTTCTAGGGCAAAACACTCAGCGTGAAAGTCATTACGAGATCACGCAAAATTGCATCAGTGAGAATTCATGTTGAAAGGGCCATTAGACGAATAAAAACGTTTCGTATTATCAATGGATTAATTTCCTTAAAAACACGAGTTTATTTGAATCAGACTGCAAGATTTGTCGTATTTCTCTGTAATTTGCAAAAGCGGCTTGTAGATTAAATCAGTTTTTAAAATGTAAACCACTAAAAATATTTAGGAAAATAAATACAATCAGTGTTTTATCAAAAAAAGTACACCTACTGAGCATTGTTAAGGCTTTAAATAGTCTTGAATTTAAAAAAAAAAGTGTGGTAGAAATTAACTAATTGCTGTTGCCATGCTATACAGAAAGTTGCATTGAATGGAACCATGACGGGATAGATTCCTTTATCTGTGTAGATCACAAGTTATACTGTTTTAATGTTTGTTACCATCTGTCCCTGAATTGGAAAGTTATATGGATATTTCTCTTTCACAGTAACAATGATAGCATCATTAATTTCAACAATTCCTGCCATTTTGGCAGCTACTAATGGAGAGAAATTTCAATGTTTATATAAACACTTGATCTCTACTATAAACTGACCACACTGACAGTTCATTTCTCCATCATGGGAACAAGCTAGAAAAGGAATGTCAGGGGACAAAAAGAAAATCCTGTAGTCTGAACATGACATTTTTCGCAGGTCTTGTCATTCAATCTCCATTTACAAAACGTTTCCTTGCACTGCTTTCATTATTGCGGCCATTCCTCACAGCTGCCAGCATTTGGTTTTCTTTCAAAGACGATCCTTGAATCAGATTCATAGCAGTATTAGATCCATCAGTGCTCTGACATACTTTCTTAACCCTTTCAGTGCCAGCGGTGCAAACTCGTGGGTTGAGAGTTGTAGTGCAACTTGTAAAATTATAGAAAAGTGAAAATCCTTTGTTGAAAATTGATATATTTCGCTATGTAGATTCATATTCACGAATTGATGCGACTGCAGAAAGCATATCTGAAAGTAACAGCGAATATGAAAATTGCAACTTTCAGGCATTGGCAATTAAAGGGTTAAATTTAAATGCCGTTATCAGTTTTTTCTCACACGATGCCATTTATCACTGTTAGTCTGACCTCTGGTTTTTTTTTTTTTCTATGGCACACAGTTCTCGTTTACAATAAGTCAACACTTTTGACACAAATGTAAAACTGCACTGACATCCTCCATTGCAGGTGCATTTTTCAATAAGAAAGTCCCCCAATTTCTCATCTGGGTATGGCACTGTCAGAGGCGGCTGTGTCTTCTTTGGTCGCCTGTACACTATATATAAACCTACAGCCTATGGGTGCACTCTTTTCCAAGTTGCGAACAACTCCTCTGGATCTGGCCAGAGGGCAGCACATGCCTGGGTGGCTTGACATCTGTAGGTAATGAATCATAATGAAATGTGTAATATAATAAATTGATGCCTCTTGTGTTTTAAAGATGAAGGATATTACCATATTAATTTTCCATCTGTCACCGGAAAAGTATTCTTGCACTACTGTGGTAATGTTGAACTACTGTCGTAACATTCTAACATTGATATTTAAGTTCATGCACACCAGAGTAATTTATAATGTTCATTTCTTAGTGTGTTTTAGGGTAGAGCTGGTGAAAACTAAAATAAAATGCGCTTGATGACAAGAAGCGTAATCATGTATGTGTAATCATAGATAAGAGATATATTTATGATGGTATAATTGGTGTAATCGTTATGTTCAAGCTGCAAGGACATATTTTCACCGCCACCATTATTATTAGTTTACATCATTGTTTATGATAATATGAGATTTGAACCACATTTGAATAGGTGTATACTTGTCGTCTGTTTTATTATCCTGCATTCTTGCTTGTTAACAATTTTTGTCTTAATTTATTAACATTAAAACAACTGTTACAAAAGGATGGAGAAAAGCATTGGAGACACCCGCAAAAGTAATTTCTGTAAACTATATCATTTCATATTAATATCTTGTACTGATACAATGTTCCCAGAACCATTTCCTTGTCACACGCTGATAACTTTATAGAGATAATATTGTTACAATAAAAGTTATTTCACTCACAAATCTTCTCTTGTTTCTATAAACCATACATGTGTTGGTAAAAAATTGGGATCTCTATAATGATAGCTACATGTGACAAAAAAGCAACAACAACAACAACAACTTACGGTGTTCTGCTATGTGGCTCAAGAGATTCAATTCTGTGACCTCCACAGTTTGTGTTGAAGGAGCACTTCCTCTACAATACCAGGTGCATGGTTTTGAAGTTGGGGTGGATTCTCTGCCATCACCAAATAATGGCTCATTTTGCTGAAATTATTTCCCCTTAATCCGATAGGGGGCGCGCAATAACTGGAAGTAAACAAACAGCAGCCGATCCCGGAAGTGACCGCTTGATTTGCCCTATACTGATGCTCCATGAAGTGACGGTTGCGCATAATAAACTGTAGTTTTCTCTCCAAAATGCCAGATTATTGCATTGTTCCCTTTTGCAAAAATCACGGTGGTTATCGGCACTGTAGCTCAGCACCAAAATAAAATAACTTAAAATGCCACATACCAAAAATACCATTGAAAATAACACCTCTTTCAAATGTTATTTTTCAATTCCATGAAATTACTGTTATAACTTTAATATTATGAGCCCAAAGTAGTCACTATCGGACATTTTAACGGCCAAAATCGCTAATCTGCGGGAGCTGAGTAACACCCATATATCGTTTCAAGATGGATCTGATCACACAGCCTCAAAATTACAATTTACTGATATTTGGATTACATTGAATAACTAACCTTTATTTTGGTATATTTTTGCCTGGGCTACGGAAATTCATTTGTTGTATGTGTATGTCGATTTTATGTTTGTATGGAGTTTTAAAATTTGCAAAAGTACGCATTTTTTGCTCCTAAATTAAGCTTCAATATGGCTGTTGATTTTGAAAAACCATTTCGTTTATCCTTCTGTGGATAGGCCTTCGAATAACCAACACAATGATGTGCTTCTTACTTCTGCAAGTCAATCTGTTGATTTTTTTATGATGACAGTGAAAACTGATAAATTTTGACATTTTTGTCTTCCTTGTCAAAAAGTGAAATTTGATGTGGAGGCATTTTTGATTCAAATAAAAAACCACTTATTAATAATTTAAACCCTTGAAAAAAGTTGGGCTTGTTGTCTGTATTAAATAGAATGTGTTTACAATTTGGTATGTTTGCATTGATAACGCACCGGTGGTGTTTCAAGAAAATTCAGATGATCCTAACTTTGCCAAATATTGGGATACAGAGACAAATTTGGTATCAAAATTCTCAGTAAAGTGAGTTCTTTCAATTGGAAAACTTAATTTAAGTGTCTATACAGCGACTTTCCAAAATCAGTTTTCAGTACCTACTTTTAATCTCAATCCCTGCCTGGTTTCAGATTTCCCACCTAATTTGTTTGTATTGCTTCTGTCAGTAAATATGTTTCGTTAACGTTTAAGTCGGATCAATCATACAAATCACAACATAAAACAAGTTTTCATATAGTAAACACTAAGAAAACACACCCACTGATCACTGGAGTATAATTTATTTCACAGCCAATCAGGATTAGAGCACATAGAAAGGCGACAGGTTATCGGGGAATTGCACGCATAAAAAAGAATTTTTTTTGAAAAAGTATTTCAGTTTCAGTACATAGGGCTACAACTCCGACTTTACATTCAAGAAATCACTTTGCATGGGAATATGATCCATAAGCTCATTTAATGAGATAATGGCTGATACCTAAAATCACATGATAAACACATTTTTTAAAATAAAGCTATGCACGGTGTATACAGCAGTTTGCATCATAAGGCAAGAAAAGACCATAGCTGCACCTAATGTTGATCAAATCATGCTCAAGAATCCAAACAGATTTAAATAAATCCTTCTTGCAACGTTCGCCATATTGATAACATCGAGTCGGATAAAGCGAAAGTGCTTGAAAGTACCTCCACTTGTGGAGCGCCACCTATATTATTACGGCCCTTTGTGTTTGAGCAAAATGAGCCATTCAAATGAGGCTGCTGCAACATGCCGACAGTAACCATCAATCCTTTGAAAGGGTTTATATATGATGTTTATTGGTTACTTTAGATGCAAAAAGGATCTAAAAATTTCAGTTTTTCTGTTTTTCACATTAAAAAAACGAGGTTTACCTACATTCAAGAATATGAAAAGAAAGTTCATTTCTTGCCTTCCAAATGTACCGTGGTTATAAATTTTATCGCAATTATATCTTTTTTTTTCTAATCTAAAGACACTTTTTTTTATGATACCCAGGCTCTGTTATTACTCCTTCGTGACATATACATGGCATACAGCGTTAGTTGTGATTTACGTGTAGTTTGTTAATTATGGCAAAATGCCGTTTGGGCATGCATCGAACGCCACAAATAGTGCCTGGCCAGGACCAGTAAGATGAACGTAGTACGTCATAGCATACTTTTCTAGCATTTTAACTAATCATAGCCAATAATTAGAGCCAAACCGACCTCAGACTCAAATTCAGCAATATTTTTTTCAGTTCAGTACACATGCACCTCTTTTGTAATGAAAGTGTATTGAGATGAAGCAAAATAACGAAACAGGTTTAGATCTGGTTCTAATTCACTGAGGCTCCTTACAGTTTTCCCGGCACAAAAATGGGAAAACTGAATCACCAAGAGACCTTCCGTCGCGAAATGGTTAATTATTTTCCAAGTGTAGACTAAAGGAAATGGGATTTAATGACACAATTATAATTATTTAGATTTACCGATGAATTCATGGGACATTCGAACTGTTCAACGTTAAGTGCAGTTGTTATGAACTTTGTAAGGGCGATTCGAGGCAAAAAGATCAACTGCACATGGAAAGTGTGTATAAAGTCAATAACTGTGCTAAACCGCCGCGAGGAACAGTTCCAATGTCCCATGATGTAAATCTAAATATAGTAATTGTGTCATTTAACTCCATTCCCTACACACTATAGCTTCCAACATGAGATGCGTGAGAATCTTTCCTAGAATTCTCCTGTCTCTCTTAATAAGTTAATATAACTAAACTAATATATAGACAGAACTTACCCTCCTTGACAACAGCAATAAACGCTGATGGCGGGGTTGCTGTCCTCTTGGGCTGTGAACACAATACACTCCAGATAATAAGGAAGACCACTCTAGGTAATAAGGAAGACCCGTCGTGTGGTTTGACTTGAAACTGAAGGTGGTGGTGTTCCTGGCTTTCTGTGAATCTTACAGCCTCAAAATCAAGGACGTAACCCATCCTTAAACATTGAACAGCCCTAGAGTTTCGTAAAGTCTCTTAGACTAGCGTGTGAATAATCTCTCGACTGAGCCAGATACGATTGGATATACATCAAACAATGTTACAACTGGTATCTGGCTGAAATGGTGGGATACATCCAGCTGTGTTGGAACTGGATGATATATGATTTGGCCGTTAATCGTAACTTTTAGTTTAGCCTTTACAGTGTCTGCCTTCGATTCCCAAAAATCGCACCTGGGTCCACCTCGATGCCCAGACTCTCTGCAATTCGGCACTCGTCAACAAGTTCTTCTTTTTAAATCCACTTATCACAACACCTCTTTCTCGCAAATAATCTTGTAGTTGTAAACACGACTTTATTTTGAAATCCACGGTGACAATGAAAAGCGACAATAGCAGATGAAAGCTTAGAAAAGACACGAACTAGTAGGCCTACACCACATGTGCTAAGTACCACGGGCTAAGCAATGTTTACTCGTTTTTTGCCTCACTTCCGCATTTGACAGATGGTTAGGTAATGCCAAGGTCGCGAGTCAACGGAATTTCCAGAGATGTTTGTGACCCCTATCAAGATTAATTTAAAATGGGATAGCTGGCAAGTTTTGCGTGCACGGAATGTACACCGCCACCTTGCCGTGAATGTGGTGACGTCATAAACAACCGCGTATTTTACGCACAGAGAAAATACTAGATGTTGCGCCCAGTAGATATGACTTTGCTTGTAATGTAGCTTGTTCTGTAATTATAACTTCGGTCACTGTAGGAAATCCTGACTTTTGGGGCGGGGGGGGGGGGGGGTTGTCACGGAAGCACTGCACCAAAACCGTACCATATATTTCGTATCATACTGAACACTCTCACGCAATGCATCACCTCCGAAGAGCATGTAAACTGTGGGCACTTTTTCTTTTAGAAGTGCGAAAAAGGGGCCGTACTATCTTCTCGTATTTCGAAGATATTTCTTCTAGCACATTAACCAAAATCTGCAGAACGCATAGGTATCATCCGCTGTAAGATTTCTGGCCATTATTTTTTTCAATTCCTTGTCAGATGCCTTTTATCACTCTTAATATTTTGACACTAATCACATCACGGAGATTACTGTGAGGAAAAAGAAAAATAAACGCTCATGATAACCTGCAAATCCGTCCTTCAATTCCAAACAATAACAACTTGTTGAAAACACGTCCGCACTTGCAACTGATTACTCAAAATTTTCTGTATACCATTTTGAAAATAAATCCAGTATTCCAATACATGTAATGTACAGATTTTGCATTCCCGAGGCATAGACTAAAAATGTAGCAAACAAGGGAAGACTAAACAGCGGTATGACAGGTTGAGGAGGGGGTAAACTTTATAAATTAAGTTTTTTTTTTTCTTTGCTTGTTTGTTGGTTGGTTGGATAGATGGTTCGTTTGTTTGCACCATATTTAACATTTTTTTCTGAAACAAAAACATGGCTAAAAGAAAAAAAAAACGATTATAGAGACAGAAATGATTGTACACAGAGACTGGTATATGTAATATAAATATTTTAATCAAAGAATGTACAGTTTTGTATTGCATTGATACCTGTAAGAATGATGTATACAATTAAGTGTTTTTTTATTACTTTTCTGCCTGTTCCTATTCTGAGTATCATTCGAATGGACCTCACGCATCTAATCTGGAGAAAGACTGAACAATTTGTGTAGGGAACCTGAGAGAGAGAGAGAGAGAGAGAGAGAGAGAGAGAGAGAGAGAGAGAGAGAGAGAGAGAGAGAGAGAGAGAGAGAGAGAGAGAGAGAGAGAGAGAGAGAGAGAGAGAGAGAGAGATAGCACATACTGTTTTGTTCTGGCCAAGGCTAGCCAGATATTTCGTCCAGTCTGTAAAGAAAAAAACAAGATCTGTGCACTGCCATCATTTGTATTACTTTTCGACATGTTTCTATTTAGGGTGTCATACTATCTTGTTATAGTCTATAATAGACTGACAAGAAGCGAATGTGACAAATCATAGCACACAATATCATCAAATACTATGCTGTCTTGCTCCAACATAATGGTAGGTAAAAGATAATAAACATATTGATTAATTATGTAGGCATAAAAGATGATTGAGTTAAATAGCAAACGCAGACAAAAAGATAAGACTGACCAGGAAAGACAAATAAACAAAAGGAGCCAAAGACAGGCAAATGAGCATATGCACAGACTACAGAAGACAAGCAGGTAAATAGATAGGTAGGTAGGTAGGTAGGTAGGTATGTACGTACGTATAGAGATAGATAGATAAATTGCGGTCTTATTAAGAACAATAGTGTCCATATGTCGAATGCCACATAGCCTAAATGAGTAAATACATTCTTTGTACATAGACAAATAAAATAAAAAATAGTTAACTACTGTGATAACGGTCATCAGTGTCTTTTTTATCAATATTTTGTTTTCTTTTTAAATTGCCATCATAATGTTTTTATTAACTGTTTTTTCAATAATTGTATGCGAGTCATCACTGAGCCCCGTTCCTTCATCTCAACCTTTAATACCACCCTACCTTTTTCGCAGGG
Source organism: Onchidella celtica (assembly GCA_963931925.1). NCBI lineage: Eukaryota > Metazoa > Mollusca > Gastropoda > Systellommatophora > Onchidiidae > Onchidella > Onchidella celtica. The sequence goes on along the minus strand of OZ007582.1, from coordinate 4,414,023 downwards.
TAACTGAATCGAAATGCTTTATTTTGTAGGTTAAAAGTAACAAATAAGTAAATAAATACACATTATATTCAATATTTATTATAAAAAAAAACAACAAACAAACACTAAAAAAATATTGCTCTACTTTTAACAAGACCAAGCGCCGCACTATTGTGCCATGCCATTGGTCTTTTTTTAGTTTTGGGGGCTTTAAGTAATGGGGAAATATATTTTTTTTAGTTTGCTTTGTGTCGCTAATAATGCTACATACCCCTCTTTTTCCACCAGCCCATGACATAATAAGTTCGTGTGATGTGTTTACTGTCAAACAAACTGCCCAGTACGAAAATCTATTCCATTTCACAGATGCTGTCGAGGTACTTAGGGCTTTTAGCGCGCAAAGAGAGTGCAGTAGATATGCTAAAAACAAAAACAAAAAAAACAACATATCAAAATAAACCCGAAGGAACGAGCAATGTGAAGCTCATCCATTATAATCACCAAGAACGTATTATTTACCCAATGTATCCCCGGCAGGGCCGGGAATCTCGACTAGAAAAAAAAAAAAAGATAAATAAATAACTGGCGCCTGAAAAAAAACAAAAACAACCCCCCCCCCCCCCGCCCTTTTCTCGGTCGTCAAGAATGTCATGAATAAATAAATAAGCAAACAAACATAAAAAATATAAATAAACATATATGATATTAACAAGCAGGTTCACCCTATAGCCTCTTGTGCAATATTATGGAGAGTCAAAATTGGGCAAAAAGAAAAGGTTGTATGTGGCGAAACCCTGCGTGAGAAATAAAATCAAAACAATACAAAGCAAACTAAAGGGAAGACAGAAAATACACAGAATTTTCGGCTTTCACTTATAATGGAAACGCCGCCATCTTGGATTTTTAGTCCCCAACATGAATCAAATTCACTATAGACGGGCTTCGCCAAATTTTACCAAATTTTTAAAGATTTATTTGAAACTTCTCAGCTGCTTGATTCAATCCAATTAAAAAAAAAAAAAGCTTTTCCGACGGGAATTGTGACATCTTCGTCAGCTCGTATGTTATGACTTTTTGAAAATGGTAAACCATGTAACGGAAATCCACTTCCTCTATTTTCTATCACAAAAAAAAATAAAAAAACCATAAAAAAAAATAAAAAACTGAAAAATTAAACAAAATGTCCTTCTTTTTAATTTTTGGATTTGTCCCAGTATGCATTCGTCCAAATTTTATACCAATTGGTCTATAAATAAAAACCTAGTACACAAATTACGTATCAAAAGTGCAGTCCTGAGCAATCGCAATTGAAGAATTTTTTTTCATAAACATTTATTGACAAGTGTAACACAAACCTCAAAACACCACTGCTTGGTATGCCTGGCCTCAGTAATGATTTATTGATATGCAAACTACCAAAGGTTTATGTCAGATGTGTACACAGGCGTAAGGCTACTGGGGTGGGGGTGGGAGACATAATTTAAGTTATAGGTTAGAACAGGATGTAGAACAATTGGGAGTGGGGACACATTCCGGGGAGGGCGTGGGGTTGGTATGCTATGAACTTATGCAGCAGCATGTATTAAAAGGACAAATGAAGAACCTCTCACCTTTTTATTGATAATGGTTTTGGACCCATTACAGCTCACCAACTTGCCCAAAATAAAAACAGTGTAACATAACCAGCGATCTTCTTCAGTTACTGGTCTGCGCCTTCTTGAGATCGCTTGTCTGACTTTCTGCAACTGCAGGGAAAACATAATTGCCTTTCTATTTGGGCATCCTTCAGATACGTTGAGAAAGTATACGTTGTATGGTAGCATTACGGAAAATAAAAACTTGAAACAAATCACTGCCCAGTTAGCTGATACCTTACTTTTTAGGCTATTATGTCGGTTAGGATCTAAATTATTTTCATAACATTTACTATGGAGAGAAATGGCCTTCACCCGAGCCAATAAGAAGGCTTAATTTATGGCGGGGTTTACTGTCGAAAATGTAATCAGTAAAGTTGAAACGATTGATCATGCTACCTACCATGTGTTACTGCAGCAGTACCAAGAGTACAGTGACATGTATGTTTATGTAGAAGGGAATGAGGTGTCTCAGGTCTATTACCTTGACATAGACATGCATGCAATATACAAATAAAGGTCTCGTGGTTTGCTGGGGACACTGATATGTTATTTAGGGCTGATTTTGAGGTCCAATGGCATGATTCTGTGACATTTTATTTACAGCCACCTCACTAAAATGAATGAAATTAAATATCTCGATACGGATATTTTTTTTGTATTTGTATTTTGTATTTGTATTTGTAAAACTCTTTAATCCCATTTGGGAAATTTGCCTTTGTGCCATTGCAGCCCAGTTACAACTGCAGCAGGCACGTCATCGCCACAGTGCAGCGCCGGTCGGCGTTTTTTTTTTTGGTATTTTTTTGGGAGGGGGGGGGGAGATGAGGGAGGGGGAGGGAATGGTAGAGATGAATTTTATTTAATTTTGCCCGGGCAGCGGCCTGTTCGGTCTGCTCTTTACGATTTCCAACTGGCAAGGTATCTTTAACGTGCGCAACGTGCACACGGGCCCTCCGAATTTTTTCGTCCTTATCCCAGAAGACTAGGTACTCGATCCTACCCCTCAATAGGATCAGGGACACGAAAATATGAGAAAAATCCCAAACTTCCAACATGCTTGCACCGGCCGGGTTTTGAACCCGTGGCCTTTGGCATGAGAGGCGAGCACCTTGCCTCTAGACCACCGTGAAGCCTAATTTCTGTTTCACCACCTATCCGTCGCCTCACATCTCTTAATAGCGGAGGTGGTTAATGCATTTACATAGGCTGAGGTGAATGGGGTGAGGAATTGGATGATTTGGGTAGAGACAGAATGGCTGATTCTGTAGTTAAAATTTCTGCCTGTACTCGCTCGCCAACTGAGTGCTCCTAAGCTGTCCCCGTCCAACCATTTGACATGACTGTGTTTATTATAAGTTTTCACGCCCTTGCGTGAACTGACCCTGTGTAAAAAGTGCTGACAAAATTCATTTCTCAGGTGTTGACATTTTGTTTTTTGGTTTGTTTCATTTTTGTCTGAGTGAAACGTCAACTTTACATCCACCATTTAAACAACGAATTGTAAAAAGCATCCAATGGTAGGAACTCCCGATGTGATATTCGTTTCACCTAGAGGATGTCAAGATAAAGAATAAAAGTGCTACTAAAGTTACTTTTAAACAAAAAAAAAAAAGATTTACCATATACATGCATACATTTTTCCAGAATTATTGGTAACCGCATTTCGTGGATGACCCTACAAAGACACATCGGCCCTTCTACCAATCACATTTTCTATGCTGATTCCTTTAGGTTAAAAAGGACGCTTCTTGTCTTTTGATGTACTCTGAGCTAGCCAACTGCTAGCCGAAAAACAAATGCTTGGACAGATGACAGACAGACAGACAGGTTAACAGAAAGGCAAAGAGACAGAGAGGCACCTTTTTTCTAGTACCGGTAACATAAAAACACACAATTTGATCTCATTCTTATCAATGAAAGAAACAGCTTACATTAAAACCGAACACCCCCACAGAGTCAAGTAAGAACATAATATAATAATAAACATTCGGTTGCAATAAACAGGCATTTAATGAGGATTTGAAATGTGATGCAATGTATAATAAGTACAGTAGGAGGCATCAATAATATAGCATTAATTGTCTACCATTGCCTCACGTGAAACTGGAGTACATGACGTCATAAAGTGAAACGATTTGCTCGTGTTTTTTTTGTTTTTTTTTTACTGATTCGATTGATCTACCAGAGACAATCGGTTGTCTCTGGTACTACCAGAGATCTACCAGTCTCTGATCTACCAGAGACAATCAATTGTCTCTGATTGATCTACCAGAGACAATCGAGAGACAATCACCACTGATTGAACATATCACCGGCATCCTTTTTCAGACTCACTCAATGGCATTTCATATGATTTATATGTCCTCACCTCTGAGATAAAATAGGATCTTACGGCACCTAAAGGTTCTTGAGAATTGCAGGAATAATTATGTGAACGGAACAATCTCAAATATAAAAGTTACATGTTTCATGTTATTAAATGTTATGTCATAATTTAATATTCCTCAGTTAGGATCTCAAATTGAAACAGAGAAGTGTTATTCATAAACTTCTAAGATAAACAGTTATGTGAACATTGCACAAGTCATGGTTGACAATATTGCAGTATCTCTAGAATTATTTTTTTCTTATGAGCTATTTCTGAGACGTGAGGCTGGGACGCAACGCATTACAAGAATATTTACATATTACGTCAGAATAATTGAAAGCATCTGCATTTCCATTGTATAGTAAGATAGTTATGGGTACACAAGAAGTTCTGAAACAAAAAAAACATGTTAGAGGCTTCAGATTGATATAGACAGAGTGAAACGGAGAAGAGACATTGGTAAAGTGAGTTACAATGCCTGCTCTATTTCAGATTGAAGCATACACATTTTATAGGTTATGCCAAAGACATACATTGCAAAATAAAGGAAAAAGTAGAAAATGGACATACTACATTTATATGACGAACTTGTCGCTCTCCGTCGACACGCACACACACACACACGCACGCACACGCACACACACACACACCACATACACACACGCACACCACATACACACACACACACACACCACATACACACACACACACCACACACACACACACACACGCACACACCACATACACACACATACACACACACACCACATACACACACACGCGAACACACATACACACACGCACACACTCACACACACACAAACACCCACACACACACGCACACACAAACACACCACATACACACACACGCACACACACACACACCACATATACACACACGCACACACTCACACGCACTCACACACACACACACACCACATACACACACACGCACACACTCACACACACGCACACTCACACACATACACTCACACACACACCAAATGAATGTCCAAATGAAATTAGTTTTTTTTCACTGTCCAAGATGAGTCTTTTACCGGGCGTAACACTCTCGGCGCAAATGAAATCTGCCTTGATGAGGACAGGTGGAGATGGCGGTGGAAGTGGAACCGCTGTGGCACGGACAGAACGAAAACAACAATCGGTTCTCTTGAAGTTGAGTTGTTATCATCTGCAAGGCTTGACATTTGGCTATTACTATTAGCAGGTCTTGATACATGACAGCACCTAATTTTGAACCACATTTTCCACCTCCATTATTAATCCTTTATGCACTTCTTGCAGCGCTTTATCATCTCCTGGAATCCGAAAACCAAACCAGCCACCAGAAAGATAAGAGCGGGGACACCAAAAACTAAACAGCTTATAATTATACCAACTATTTTACCGATGTCGTCTAGTTTGCTGTCACTCTTGCCGTCATCGTTGTTACCGCTATCGCCAGAGCTTTTGCCTCGTGGTATTTCACTTTGCTGATTTCCGCCCGTGTTTCCAACGTCGCTGCTATCGCCCCATATGGCAATGAGAGGTGTCACTAGGACCATCACAAGCATGACACAAATCATCAGTGATTGGGAGCGAAGAGCACTCATATTGCAAATCGGAATGTCGACGATGGTGTCCCTGAAGAGCAGAAATTTCCATCTGGTTTAAGAAATAAACAAAAAATGTTACGTAACATTATGACATCCTAAACATGGCTTCAGAAATGCGCAGGCATTGTCCTAAAAGGAAAACAAGGTCATTGCTAATTTAGACATGCATATATATTATGGTGCAAAGGAAACAAGCTTTAAAGACTTTTTTTTGGGGGGGGGGGGGTTTAATTTGTTGTACTTCTAGAATTTGGTTACGCAAATATACCCAACCAACAAAGGCATTTTGTAAGTATAAATTTAGCCCGTGGCAGGTTTATGAGTGACCTATTGGGCCCTGTCTATTTATTTATTTTAATTATTTATTCATTTATGTATCTATTTATTTATTACCAGCGTCCATCTCTGTTTTAGGAATCACAAAGAAAGATCACACTTCGAATAATAAAAAAACAAAAAAGTGAGAGAGAAAGAGGAAGAAGCAGAGAGAGAAAGAGGAAGAAATTTATATATATATAGAAAGAGAGAGAGAGGGAGAGAGAGAGGATGTACAATATCTGTGCCCATGATTAAAGGAGTTGACTCTTTTTCTGGAAACAGGTATTCTTGTTATGGTCTTGGAAAGGTGTTTCCAGATTTTCCACTTAATTAAGACCGAACTCTCAGGAGAGAGAGAGAGAGAGAGAGAGAGAGAGAGAGAGAGAGAGAGAGAGAGAGAGAGAGAGAGAGAGAGAGACGAGAGAGAGAGAGAGAGAGAAGCATATTATGCATCTTTTTTCAAATATCTCAGGAGAAACCACTGGGGAAAAATAGTAACTACTTCCGTAAGTAAAATATCTTACATCTTGGCGCAGTGCCCAGGGCCAATAACAATAACTGAGATACGCAATAACAGTTTATATTAATTATATTTTCTTAATACCTGATGTGTTTTCCAATCCATAAATGCACACTGATTTTTAAACCCCTGGCCTCATCACGTCATCAGTTACTGCGGGTTTCTCTGAATAGGGAAAATCTCGCATGATGCGTTTGGTGGCTGCTGTGTAGCTCAGTTAAATATGAATAATTTATTTGAGCTTTAATTTTTTTATGAACGTTTCGATAATGTATCGTGGGACATTATTTTGCATATTGTATGTGCAGTTTTATTCTTTTCGAGAAAATGAGGATTGAAGTTTGGTCAGCAAAACGCTCAAACCAAGATAGTAACAAAATTAAATAGATATCTCAAAAGGTTTTTAACTGTTTGGATTGGCACTTGTACGCATTGAAAAAAGGAGTGAGAGAACCACTTTTATGACAAAACATCAAAATCGGCAAAATATCGCATTTTGACGACTATACTATATGATGTTTAGTCGGTAACTGGCGCCAGGCATCGGCAACTCTTGAATTACATAATGCTACTGCTGATGATAAATAACATTTATATAGCGTGTCCGATAATGCAAGGCCTTTGAGCTTTTCAGTCATTGAACCACTCACATTCAATTCACCAGTACAAAGATTGACTAAAACGTGAGATAACGGACAGAAAGAACTGTCATTGCATTCCATCAGTTGAATGATGTTTTGAGATGTTTTTTGAAAATTCCCATTTTTTGTACATCTAGTTCAGTATTGTTTACAAAAAATGATAAATGCTTTGATCTCAAAATTGTACCGGCAGGAAACATTTCTCATGCAGCAATATATATATATATATTTAAATCAACATCGACTTTCTGAAATTCTGTTGGATTTATTTGAAATTCTGCATGAGCTCACTGAAACTTATGGAGCTGATTTTCTTAGTTGTTTTCTTTCTTTAGCCTGATTTTGGGTTTTCTTCTTTGCCCCTTGATAAAATCAGTAAAAAGACCTAATGATTAAAAAGAAAAGAAAGATTGTACAGTAGAACAAATGTGTTTAATATTATAGATGTGTGCTTTGGTGCACGGAGTATTGTCAGTGAAACAAGATACAATTATATCTAATGTCTTCGCTATTGTTCAGTCAGTATAAACATTCTGTTTTCCCATTCGAGGCGATAGCACATGTTTTTTCTGTATTGCACAGATTAGCACCCTATAAATGATTTCTTAATAATTCTCTGTCTGATTCCTCTCATTCTAAAAAAGACACTGTATACACGTTAGTGGGAAAACAAAATCTTTGTAATACAATGGAAGCGCAGCCATCGACATATTAAAGTCATGTTGGGCCCTTGGGTAAAGCAACAGGCTGTGCCTAATCCCCTACGCAATTGCCCAGAAACTCCTCGTACTACTTAGGCGTGGGACCCCCTAAACCGTGGGCAAATGCCCAATGTGCCCATGCGTTGAGACGGCTCTGAGCTCAACGAGTCAACGACAGAAATGAATATGCTGAAGGAGGCAGGGAAAGTTGGACTTAAGAAAAACGCATGCTGTACATATTTTAAATAGTGTTTTCTAGTAATTGCCTCGTCCCACGAACGGTAAAAGGCAAAAGACGCCAGTTCAGACGGGAAGGAATCCGCACAAACTGGTAAGTCAGTATAGGCAAAGTTAGTAGAGTTGGAATATTGTCTAAAATGTTGGTATTCAGAGAAAGATACATAGGGCCATCCGCATTATTCAGCGAGTTACACGCTAGATAGATAGATAGATGGATATATAGATAGACAGACAGACAGACAGACAGACAGACAGGCAGACAGACAGACAGACAGAGAGACATATAGATAGATGGATAGATAGATAAATAGTTAGAATTTAAAATTAATTTCTTATAGAGTCAGTTGCAAGTCACTACCTTTTAGCGTATTCAAAAATGTTATTTAAATGGATATTGCCAAGGCAGCAATACTTAAGGAAATGCTTTTAAATTACTTACCAACCAACAAGAACTGGAGAGCCAACAGCCACAAGTGTATGATCTCTAGAACTTGCCGACTACTTCGGTGAATCTGGAGAGACTACCTATGGCTCAAATTTATTGTCTGCATCGGGTAGAAAATAGAACCGCTAAACACATTTCGAAATAGCCTATAAAATTCCTTGCTAACAACTTGAGTGATTAAGGAGTGTATGTAGGTGCGATGGGTGTGCTTGCTTTCAGTCTCATGTATTGGTAAAACCAGAGAGCTTAAAGTAATTTAAAGTTATTGTAGGCTCTGTGGTAAAACCCTGATTGTGCAAGCGGCCTATGAAGCAATGGTCTTCATGGCGTACTAAAACAGGATACTTTAGTCGACGTCCGGTAAAAGCCTGTAAGCGCCCGTAGCCATTCGACCACGGTGACTGGGATTACTCATCCGTCACCGAGCGCTGTACAATGGGTGATGAAGAACGCAGGGGAAATTTGTGTATTTCGAAATGTCTGAGTCTGTTCTTGCTCATTCTTACACTTGAAATGACAAAATACCCTTTAGTGAAGACGCAGAGTTTTAGCGGGCCATGTCAAATTTGGAAACACGGATTTACCCAAGGGTGAAGTTATCTTGCAGAGACGTAATTAATTTGCTTTCGTAGGGACTTACATATAGAACAGGGGTGGCCCAACTTGCGGAATGTAAGATAAGATAAGATAAGATAAGATAAATTTTATTCGTCCTTGTACAAGGAAATTTGTTTTGATCATTGAATACATAACAATACAGTTACAGAAGCAGAAAGTATGATACATAGCGCGCACACACACATATATACACACACACTGATAAATTAACTAAATTAACAAAATTAACAGTACACACAATATGCTTCCCTAACTAAAACACATTGACCTGACACGCAGGACATAATTCAACAGATTACGATCAAGATGACGACATTATTGTAACATCCTAGTTGATGATGGAATAAACGATTTAAAGTAGCGCTCAGTTTTAGTTTTCTTTGACAACAGCCTTAAACTTCTTACAGATCTTATATATTCCTTGTAAGAGCCATATACCATAAAGTTGAGGCGTTCGAGAGCAGAGATATCTTACACTTCCCGAAATCCGTGACCCCTAAGGAAAACGGCGGCCATTTTGACAAGTCATGTGGAAGTGACCTCTGCGGCGCTCCGGTCTTAGGGTACATAAATGAAAACATACCGGTGAGTTTTCAAAACACGCACGTTTTCGGTCTCTGGGACGTTATCAGAAAGCAGGAAAAGAAAGCAGGCACAAGCAGTTTAGACACATCTGAACAGAACAGAACAAGGACATCGAATTATAAAAGAAAGAAAAAGAAACAATAAAATTGTGATGATGTTATTGTGGGTGAAGAAGAAGGAATTAAAGGCAATGGTGGAACTGGGATGGGCTGGACTGTTGATGGGAGTAACAGGTGAATGCAAGTCATCCAGAAATAAAACTGAAGACATTGTGGACCTCATTCACGAAAAGAATCTAGATTTACTTTTTATCATTGAAACATGGTTAGTGAAAGAGCGTGATGCTATTATTGAAGATGAACTGACACCTAATTTCAAAATTAAATCTTTTCCTCGGAAAAATCGTCTTGGAGGCGGGATCGCTGTAATTTTCAGAAAATCACTTGAACCAAAAATTGTTATTAAACCGGAAACTAACTACCAACCTGAAACATTTGAGATTATGGAGCTATCATTAGATCTTGGCACCAAAGTCTTTCATTTTGTCTGCATTTATCGAGCGTCAGGCAGTAAAACCAATTTTCTGAGTGAACTTGAAGTTCTCCTACCACGCTTAACCTGCGAGAAAGGATACCCTGTTCTTTTGGGCGATCTTAATTTTCATTTTGATTCTGAAACATCATCTGAAGTAAAACGACTTAAAGAACTTATCGACCAATGCAACATGTCTCAGATAATCAAATGTCCAACTCATCGAGCTGGTCACATCTTAGATTTAGTGATCATCAAACAAACCTTGAGCACCTTCACCAACACCGCCGTCCTAGAAAAACTCATTTCGGATCATAAAACCATCGTACTCGATATTGATTTCGCAAAGCCAAATATCATCAAAAAAGTTGTGTCGTCCAGAGACATAATAGGTATCGACATCAATGCCTTCAAGACGGAAATGGCCAATGCTCTCGAGAACTTTGAAGGCGACATCACATCTTATAATAACATCCAGCAAGATCTACTTCAGCGACATGCACCTATCAAGACCAGGTCAATCTCCAACAGACCGTTCGCTCCATGGTACACCCTAGATGTCAAAGCAGCCAAAGCAGAATGTCGCAAAGCAGAAAGGAAATGGTTAAAGACTGGTCTTACAGTCCACAAGGACATTTTCAAACACCAGAAGAACAAATGGAAATGTGTTATTAAACTTGCAAAAAAAGACTTCTATGTCACTAAACTTCAAAATTCTACATCTTGCAAGGAACTTTTTAGTATTTGTGATGAACTCACAGGGAAAAGAAAGGAAACACCTCTACCCACAATTTACGAGAACAATTTGTTGCCCAATGTTTTTGCTGATTATTTTGATAAAAAAGTTACAACTATCCGAGAAAATCTTGACAGTTTTGATGCCATTGATCATTTTGATGAGTTTCAGGGAAATCCTATAGACACTTTTGGTGTTGTGTCGAATGAATCTGTAAAATCTATCATCATGGCATCGCCATCAAAATATTGTGACCTCGATCCTATTCCTACATTTTAGGTTAGATCTTGTATTGATGAACTGGTTCCAACTATTACAAAAATAATAAACAACTCTATTTTAAGTGGGTCTGTCCCTGATTATTTTAAAACAGCCTGGGTAACACCACTTTTGAAAAAAACGACTCTTGATCAAAACATGTTGAAAAATTATAGACCCGTCTCAAACCTTCCTTTTCTTTCAAAAATCCTTGAAAAGGTGATATTACAACAACTAATGTGTCATTTGAGGAATAATGACCTGTTGGAACCATTTCAATCTGCTTACAGAAGTAACCACAGTACTGAAACTGCACTATTAAGAATCATGAATGACATATTAGTAAAGGCAGATTCTGGAAATATTACTCTGCTAAATTTGTTGGATCTATCAGCAGCGTTCGACACCATCGATCACGAAATCCTGCTCAGAAGGCTAGAAACATCGTTTGGAATCAGAGGGGTCGCCCTTAAATGGGTCGAATCTTATCTGTCAAATCGCCACCAATTTGTTGTAACCAACAAAATAAGATCTTTTTCCTATGCGCTTCAGTATGGCGTACCACAAGGCTCAGTGCTTGGTCCTATTTTGTTTACTATCTATACTATTCCACTTGTACATGAAATAAAGAAATTAATTTACAATATCATTTCTATGCTGATGATACCCAGCTCTACAGTTCTGGCTTGCCATGCGATGTTGACAGCCTTCTGCAGCAGGCTGGAAACTGTATAACAGAAATTAAAAGCTGGATGAACCAAAACAAACTGGCTCTAAATGAGGATAAAACTGAGGTTATTTTATTAGGCCGTGAGCGGTTTCTGCAAGAAGTGGACAGAACTGAGATGATAATTGGCACTAATTCAATAGAAATTTCAAAAAAAGTAAAAAAACCTAGGGGTTTACATTGATTCAAATCTTTCTATGTCATCTCAGGTTAGTCACCTCATTCGCATTCTATACATGGAAATCTGGAAAATCGGTAAAATCAGACATCTTATTTCGACTGAAACTGCGGCTGTTTTAGTAAATTCTTTTGTACTTTCAAAGCTTGACTATTGCAACTCCCTTTTGGGCTGGAATTTCACAAAAAAATATTAGAAAACTCCAAATTGCTCAAAACAATGCAGCGAGACTTGTTTTGAAGAAAAAGAAAAGAGATTCACCCCTGCCACTTCTGCAGAGTTTGCACTGGCTGCCAGTCGAGAAAAGAATAATGTACAAATTGTCATCCATTTGTCACAAATGTGTCAATAATACTGCTCCATCGTACCTAGTTGATTTAACTGATTACTATGTTCCATCTCGTCAACTAAGATCATCATCTGACACTACAAAATTGAAAGTACCTAAAATGACTCTGTCCACTGTAGGAGAAAACTCCTTTTCATTTCTTGGCCCTACCATCTGGAACACTCTTCCAAAGACAACCAGGGAAATTAATGACATTGGTTCTTTCAAACGCCATCTGAAGACCCATTTCTTTCAGACAAACTAGGCTAGATGTTTTTCGGCAGCAACAAGAGTAAATATTTTTGAATTTCTTTTGTGTATGCGTGTGTGTGTGTGTGTGTAAGAGTTTGTTAAAGCGCCCAGAGCTTGTCATCTACGGGGTTGGGCGCTATATAAATGCCATATATTATTATTATTATTATTAAGTTATATGTGGCTAAGTGTTGAATGAAAGAAACTAATTTTCGTTCGGCCGTGCAGCTTATCTGTGGGATGCACTTCGGGTGGCCGCCAAGACAGATAATTGATTAGTCTTGTGGGACACTGTGCACTGGCTAATTGTCGGCCATGGATTGGCGCGAAAATCAAATATTGGTCGGTTTTGTATAATTCTTACTGTACGAACATTGAGTAGCAGCGAACTGTTTCTGTGGCGTTGGTTTTCCAGTCATGGACGTTTTGCGTGGAAACAATCCCATCCGATTTTCGAAATGTGCTAGAAATCTTGGTGTTTTGTTCAATAATGATGTATATAAATGACCAGTAAAATCAGTCACCTGATTCGAAGAATGTAATTTTATTACACAGTAATAAAGAAAATAAGTAAAGGATGGCACGCTATTCCGACTGACAAAGACACCCTATTGGTAAAGACGCTCATCTTGTTAAAATTAGGCTACCATACTATTCACGACTTGCTGGAAAGAAATTAGAAAACTTTAAATAGTACAAAATAATGCTTGCACTGGCTGCCGGTAGACAAACGAACAACGTATAAGTTGGTTACCTTGTGGCACAAATGTATAAATGTAAAAAACAACAACGCACTGCCTAATTTAAATGATCTTTTGCCGGTTGTTAACGGGATGAAGTCCTTGTTATACATTATTATTAGTATTATTATTATTATTATTACCTGTCGTGTATGATCTATGTGGCAGATTGTAGAATGGCAGTCTTCTTCTTCTTCTGCGTTCTTCGTGTCAGACTATTTATATCAGGAGGCCGGTAGCCTTTATGAAGGATGATGTGCTCCTGAGTTCCTCTGCTGTCCCATATAGCTTGGTGTGTAGTGCCGCACCTCGGGGCCAGCTGTTTTCCCTCTGTTCTCTGTATAGGGGGCATTGTTGGAGGACATGTTCTGCATTCTCTGGGCAGTTTCCACATGGGCATGTCTCAGTTTCTCCAACCCTGAATTTTTTGTAAAGGTGCTGCCGGAGTCTGTTATGTCCTGTTCTCAGCCTAAAAATGATAGTTTGCTCCTTTCTGCTGAGCAAGTGTATCGCATCGTCTGTTACATGGCTTGGATGACTTTGTTTCCACTTGGATTTCAAGGCTGCCTTAATGTGACTTTTAGCTTCTGAGACTGTTATGTTTTCTCTGTCTTGGGGGAAGTTTGCGCCATTTTTTGCCAGAGTGTCTGCCTTATCATTTCCGATGATGTTACAGTGACCAGGGATCCACTGGAGAACCACGTTGCTTGCTGTGTGGCATAACTGCACTAAGGCAGAGGTGAGTTTGTTTTGATGATAATCATGTGAACTTTGAAGGGCCTGCAGGACTGACCTAGCATCTGTGAGAATAACTATTTTTTTGTTGTATATGTCTCGGTTTTGTAAGTTTAGCGCAGCTTCTAGTATGGCTTCTGTTTCAGCTCTGTAGTTGGTAGAATATTTCCCTGTGGGTACTGATAGTTCTGATTCTTCCCCATTAGTCCATTGGATATATACACCACCTCCTCCATCTCTTACGGCTTCTTGTGCTGACCCGTCCGTGAATACCCGGATCCAGCTGTTTTGTGGATAGGAGCTGTCCAGCATTTCCTGTGTGAGTGATTGCAGCTCTGCCGTGGACTGATTGGGCTTGGAGGTGATGCCGTAAATGGTGTCTTTGATTAGGGGAAAGTGTTGTCTTTCCCATGGAGGGCAGCAGTCAACCTCTGTAAGGTCCTCGTCTTCATCTATGGGTGGGATTTTAAGGTTGATTAACTGTTGTCTAGCTGATTTTATAAAGCTGGTTCTTTTTAGTCTGCTCTTTGTTGGTTTCTTTACTCTATCATTCATAGGGTGATTTCGAAGGTTTTGAAACTTTGTTAGCTGTGAGGTTAGTTTTCCATTTTTTCTGTCCTCCAGTGGTTGTAAACCAGCGATGCTCTCCATCTCTACAATAGGTGTGGATTTCATTCCCCCGGTGATAATTCGAAGGCTCTGGTTTTGGATGCGTTCCACTCTCTGGAAATTGCTCTTTGCTGCTGCTCCCCATGCTGAGATACCATACTCCAGAACCGGACGTATGTATCCGGTGTAGGTTTTCTTAAGTATGTTTTGTGCTGCACCCCAGTCTGTGCCTGCCAACTTTTTTAGGAGCGCAATCCGCTGCATTGCTTTAGTTTGGGTCTTTTCCAGATGGGCTTTCCATGTCAGTCGTTGGTCAAATGTGACTCCGAGGTATGAGGGTGAGTCATCTTTGATGAGAAGCTCGTTGTCGATTTTGAGTTTAGGTGCCTGCATTCTGGTGGAGAGACTAAAGACTGTGTGAGTTGTTTTCTTGGCATTCAGCTTCATGTTCCATGTTGTTGTCCATTGTTGTAGGTTGTTTAGGGTAGACTGAAGACGATCTGAGCTGTGCCAAGGCTTGTCTCCGAACAGAGTAGTGCCAGATCATCAGCATACATTACCGCTTTCACTCTACATGCGCTGATTGGCTTTCTTGTGTACATATATTACATGCGCATGCCAGTTAAGCAATGAATCAATAGTAATGCCAAGATATTTGGCCTCTGTGACAATTTCGACCTCTTCATTGTTGATAGTAAGAGGACAAACAGGATCGTTGTTATTTTTCCTAAAGTCAAAAACAAGCTCTTTTGTTTTCTTAACATTCAGTAGAAGATAGTTGTTATTACACCAACAATGAAAGGATTGTACAATGTTAGAATATTCGTGGCCAGAGTTAGAAAAAAGACCTAAAATAGCAGAGTCGTCGGCAAATTTGAGAAGGTAAACGTTGTTGTGTGTTACAGTGAAATCGTTTGTATACAATGTGTACAAGACAGGTGACAGCACGCAGCCTTGAGGCGCTCCTGTGTTTGTTGTGAGTAATTTGGAAAATGTGTTGTTTATATCCACAAACTGGCTTCTCTGTGTTAAAAATTCGAAGATCCAGCTCTTTAAAAAAGAACTCACGTGATAGCATCATTAATTTCAACAATTCCTGCCATTTTGGCAGCTACTAATGGAGAGAAATTTCAATGTTTATATAAACACTTGATCTCTACTATAAACTGACCACACTGACAGTTCATTTCTCCATCATGGGAACAAGCTAGAAAAGGAATGTCAGGGGACAAAAAGAAAATCCTGTAGTCTGAACATGACATTTTTCGCAGGTCTTGTCATTCAATCTCCATTTACAAAACGTTTCCTTGCACTGCTTTCATTATTGCGGCCATTCCTCACAGCTGCCAGCATTTGGTTTTCTTTCAAAGACGATCCTTGAATCAGAATCATAGCAGTATTAGATCCATCAGTGCTCGGACATACTTTCTTAACCCTTTCAGTAGCCAGCGGTGCAAACTTGTGGGTTGAGAGTTGTAGTGCAACTTGTAAAATTATAGAAAAGTGAAAATCCTTTGTTGAAAATTGATATTTCGCTATGTAGATTCACATTCACGAATTGATGCGGCTGCAGAAAGCATATCTGAAAGTAACAGGGAATATGAAAATTGCAACTTTCCGGCATTGGCAATTAAAGGGTTAAATTTAAATGCCGTTATCAGTTTTTTCTCACACGATGCCACTTATCACTGTTAGTCTGACCTCTGTTTTTTTTTTTTTTTCTATGGCACACAGTTCTCGTTTACAATAAGTCAACACTTTTGACACAAATGTAAAACTGCACCGACATCCTCCATTGCAGGTGCATTTTTCAATAAGAAAGTCCCTAATTTCTCATCTGGGTATGGCACTGTCAGAGGCGGCTGTGTCTTCTTTGGTCGCATGTACACTATATCTAAACCTACAGCCTATGGGTGCGCTCTTTTCAAAGTTGCGAACAACTCCTCTGGATCTGGCCAGGGGGCAGCACATGCCTGGGTGGCTTGACATCTGTAGATAATGAATCATAATGAAATATTGTGTAATATAATAAATTGATGCCTCTTGTGTTTTAAAGATGAAAGATATCACCATTATTAACTTTCCATCTGTCACCGGAAAAGTATTCTTTCACTACTGTGGTAATGTTAAACTGCTGTCGTAACATTCTAACATTGATATTTAAGTTCATGCACACCAGAGTAATTTATAATGTTCATTTCTTAGTGTGTTTTAGGGTAGAGCTGGTGAAAACTAAAATAAAATGCGCTTGATGACAGGAAGCGTAATCATGTATGTGTAATCAGAGATAAGAGATATATGATAGTATCATTGGTGTAATCGTTATGTTCAAGCTGCAAGGACATATTTTCACCGCCACCATTATTATTAGTTTACATCACTGTTTATGATAATATGAGATTTGAACCACATTTGAATAGGTCTATACTTGTCGTCTGTTTTGTTATCCTGCATTCTTGCTTGTTAACACTTTTTGTCTTAATTTATTAACATTAAAACAACTGTTACAAAAGGATGGAGAAAAGCATTGGAGACACCCGCAAAAGTAATTTCTGTAAACTATATCATTTCATGTTAATATCTTGTACTGATACAACGTTCCCAGAACCATTTCCTTGTCACACGCTGATAACTTTATAGAGATAATATTGTTACAATAAAAATTATTTCACTCACAAATTTTCTCTTGTTTCTATGAACCATACATGTGTTGGTAAAAATTGGGATCTCTATAATGATAGCTACATGTGACAAAAAAGCAACAACAACAACAGCAACTTACGGTGTTCTGCTATGTGGCTCAAGAGATTCAATTCTGTGACCTCCACAGTCTGTGTTGAAGGAGCACTTCCTCTACAATACCAGGTGCATGGTTTTGAAGTTGAGGTGGATTCTCTGCCATCAGCAAATAATTCAAATGAGG
This sequence comes from Onchidella celtica, assembly GCA_963931925.1. Taxonomy (NCBI): domain Eukaryota; kingdom Metazoa; phylum Mollusca; class Gastropoda; order Systellommatophora; family Onchidiidae; genus Onchidella; species Onchidella celtica. The sequence continues at coordinate 4,396,338 of OZ007582.1, read as the reverse complement.
CTGCTGCAACATGCCGGCAATAACCACCAATCCTTTGAAAGAATTTATATATGGTGTTTATTGGTTACTTTAGATGCAAAAAGGATATAAAAATTTCAGTTTTTCTGTTTTTCACATAAAAAAAGAGGTTTACCTACATTCAAGAATATGAAAAGAAAGTTCATTTCTTGCCTTCCAAATGTACTGTGGTTATAAATTTTATCGCAATTATATCTTTTTTTTTTTCTAATCTAATTACAATCTGTGCAACAGACACTTTTTTTTATGATACCCAGGCTCTGTTATTACTCCTTCGTGACATATACATGACATACAGCGTTAATTGGGATTTACGTGTAATTTGTTAATTGTGGCAAAATGCCGTTTGGGCATGCATCGAACGCCAAAGATAGTGCCTGGCCAGGACCAGTAAGATGAACGTAGTACGTCATAGCATACTTTTCTCGCATTTTAACTAATCCTAGCCAATAATTAGAGCCAAACCGACCTCAGAATCAAATTCAGCAATATTTTTTTCAGTTCAGTACACATACACCTCTTTTGTACTGAAAGTGTATTGAGATGAAGCAAAATCACGAAAAAGGTTTAGATCTGGTTCTAATTCACTGAGGCTCCTTACAGTTTTCCCGGCACAAAAATGGGAAAACTGAATCACCAAGAGACCTTCCGCCACGAAATGGTTAATCATTTTCGAAGTGTAGACTATAGGCAACAGGATTTAATGACACAATTAATATATAATTATTTAAATTTACCGATGAATTCATGGGACATTCGAACTGTTCAACGTTAAGTGCAGTTGTTATGGACTTTGTAAGGGCGATTCGAGGCAAAAAGATCAACTGCACATGGAAAGTGTGTATAAAGTCCATAACTGTGCTAAACCACTGCCTTGAACAGTTCCAATGTCCCATAATGTAAATCTAAATATAGTAATTGTGTCATTTAACCCCATTCCCTATACACTATAGCTTCCAACATGAGATGCGTGAGAATCTTTCCTAGAATTCTCCTGTCTCTCTTAATAAGTTAATAAAACTAAACTAATACATAGTCAGAACTTACCCTCCTTGACAACAGTAATAAACGCTGATGGCGGGGTTGCTGTCCTCTTGGGCTGTGGACACAATACACCCCAGATAATAAGGAAGACCACTCTAGGTAATAAGGAAGATCCTTCGTGTGGTTTGACTTGAAACTGAAGGTGGTGGTGTTCCTGGCTTTCTGTGAATCTTACAGCCTCAAAATCAAGGACGTAACCCATCCTTAAACATTGAACAGCCCTAGAGTTTCGTAAAGTCTCTTAGACTAGCGTGTGAATAATCTCTCGACTGAGCCAGATACGATTGGACATATATCAAACAATGTTACAACTGGTATCTGGCTGAAATGGTGGGATACATCCAGCTGTGTTGGAAATGGATGGTAAATGATTTGGCCGTTAATCGTAACTTTTAGTTTAGCCTTTACAGTGTCTGTCTTCGATTCCCAAAATCGCACCTGGGTCCACCTCGATGCCCAGACTCTCTGCAATTCGGCACTCGTCAGCCAGTTCTTCTTTTTAAATCCACTTATCACAACACCTCTTTCTCGCAAATAATCGTGTAGTTGTAAACACGACTTTATTTTGAAATCCACGGTGACAATGAAAAGCGACAATAGCAGATGAAAGCTTAGAAAAGACACGAACTAGTAGGCCTATACCACATGTGCTAAGTACCACGGGCTAAGCAATGTTTACTAGTTTTTCGCCTCACTTCCGCATTTGACTGATGGTTAGGTAATGACAAGATCGCGAGTCAACGGAATTTCCCGAGGTATTTGTGACCCCTATCAAGAGTAATTTAAAATGGGACAGCTGGCAAGTTTTGCGTGCACGGAATGTACACCGCCACCTTGCCGTGAATGTGGTGACGTCATAAACCACCGCGTATTTTTACGCACAGAGAAAATACTAGATGTTGCCCAGTTGATATGACTTTGCTTGTAATGTAAACAAGATCTTTGCACTGCCATCTTTTGTATTGCTTTTCGGCATGTTTCTATTTAGGGTGTCATACTATCTTGTAATAGTCTTTAATAGACTGACAAGAAGCGAATGTGACAAATCACAGCACACAATATCATCCAATACTATGCTGTCTTGCTCCAACATAATGGTAGGTAAAAGATAATAAACATAATGATTAATTACGTAGGCATAAAAGATGACTGAGTTAAATAGCAAACACAGACAAAAAGATAGACTGATCAGGAAAGACAAATAAACAAAAGGAGCCAAAGACAGGCAAATGAGCATATGCACAGACTAAAGAAGACAAGCAGGTAAATAGATAGGTAGGTAGGTAGGTAGGTAGGTAGGTATGTACGTGCGTATAGAGATAGATAGATAAATTGCGGTCTTATTAAGAACAATAGTGTCCATATGTCGAATTCCACATAGCCTAAATGAGTAAATACATTCTTTGTACACAGACAAAAAAAAAAAATAGAGTTAACTACTGTGATAACGGTCATCAGTGTCTTTTTTATCAATATTTTGTTTTCTTTTTAAATTGCCATCATAATGTTTTTATTAACTGTTTTTTCAATAATTGTATGCGAGTCATCACTGAGCCCCGTTCCTTCATCTCAACCGTTAATACCACCCTACCTTTTTCGCAGGGTAACTGAATCGAAATGCTTTATTTTGTAGGTTAAAAGTAACAAATAAGTAAATAAATACACATTATATTCAATATTTATTATAAAAAAAAAACAACAAACAAACACTAAAAAAATATTGCTCTACTTTTAACAAGACCAAGCGCCGCACTATTGTGCCATGCCATTGGTCTTTTTTTAGTTTTGGGGGCTTTAAGTGATGGGGAAATATATTTTTTTTAGTTTGCTTTGTGTCGCTAATAATGCTACATACCCCTCACAAATCCCAGACTGGGAGATGTAATAGTTTATGACAGGACGACAATCACGAACAAACAAGTTTAACACTTAACAAAACAATCCATCAGACTCACACATTTATTAAACATAATTATACATATAATAGCGCAATTACATACATTATATTATTGAAATGACTGCCGTACAACGGCCTTATTCTCACACACACTCTCCCTTGGATCCACAATCCGGTAGTTACTCCTAAAGGCACTTCGGCCTCAGCCTCTCCCCTCAGGGTCTTAATAGTACATTAATAATTTACTGGCACCGCAGTCTCTCAATATCCCCTCCCTATTGTCATACACCTTAGCACTCCCCTAGCACCTCAGCAGGGCAATAACACATTATTATTTCCATAGCCATCAACATGGCAACAACATAATATCAGTTCACTAGCCTATCAACATGGCAACAACATAGTATCTCATTCACTCTCATATCTACGTCCCTGCCCCGTGGCCTGACTGCCACGACTTTATGTGCCTCTACTGTCCTGCCCCGACAGCCTCACTTCTGGCCTATGTGTGGCCTCCGGCCCTATGCTGGCCTATCCCCTGTGCTCATCGAGGTGGCTCTGCGGCCCGTCCCCGACACCTACAAGAATAATATTACATTGGTATAATACCCTACCATTTCTATTCACTCCACCTCTCCTTACAACCCATGAAACGTACACACACTAGTTCACCTTTCACTCACCACACATCTTACGGTAACACACCTCCATCGGAGTACACACTACTCACTCGCGCTACAAATCCATGAACTCACTTTCATCTATCGCTCATGGCGCACATTGCTATATCCAATATCAAGGACTTCCACATTCCTCACATATACTTATTCACATCATGGTAATAGACGAATATAATATAATACATCAATCATAATAATCAATCAACATTCTACATACCAGTCATAACTGGAAAGACTTTCTCCTAGTCTTCTCGACTGCTTCCTTTTATCTCTGCCCGATGGGCTATTATTCACAGATCCGCTCCCTAGGACCTTCTAACTTGCAGTGATAGTTATACAGCGCTTTCGCCTCCTTCAGACCCCCCACTCATGACATGCACGACTTTTCTTCCCTGTCTCCGTGCGTTAATTTTACTCTCCTCCTTTCCCCCCGTAATTATTAACTATCGCTCACTCCACTCGTGACAACCAGCCCATGACATAATAAGTTCGTGTGCTGTGTTTACTGTCAAACAAACTGCCCAGTACGAAAATCTATTCCATTTCACAGATGCTGACGAGGTACTTAGGGCTTTTAGCGCGCAAAGAGAGTGCAGTAGATATGCTAAAAACAAAAAAAAAACAAAAAACATATCAAAATAAACCCGAAGGAACGAGCAATGTGAAGCTCATCCATTATAATCACCAAGAACGTATTATTTACCCAGTTTATCTCCGGCAGGGCCGGGAATCTCGACTAGTAAAAAAAAAAAAAGATAAATAAATAACTGGCGCCTGAAAAAAAAAAAAAACTACACCCACCCCCCCCCCCCGCCCTTAAAAAGAACTACCACAAAATCTATTAACAACAACAACAAAAATTGCAAGGGTAATACGAAGATAGATCTTTACAGCTTCTGAACCCTCGCCAAAACAAGGATTTCAATAATTGACTTAATCATGACTCTATAGGGTCCAGCCTAAGTGATCTAGGTATTTTTTTTCTTCTGGAACCATTTAGTATGACACTAATTTATGTCGACTTTAAATCTTGTATAAACGATGATATAAAATATACTATGTACGCGGTAGTGAGATATACTGATCACCCCAAAACAAACTGGTGTGTCGTACACGACAGTGCGATAGCTAGTGTCCATTATCCTGCGGACCTAAACATTATAGATTAAATTTATCTCAGGATTTATTTGAATTGGATTTTTACTACTCATTCTTGGTCATTGGTTTATATCAATGTGCTCATTACACTACCAAATAGATTAATCTTACAGATTTACATACACTGCTTCGTTACCTCCAAATTGAACATATTTATTGTCACTATAAATGCAGCTTGCATCTACACAGTTACAACTTCGTCTCTTTTTCCACCAAATGAAGATCAAAATTAAAGTGATTGTCGTCACAAGAAACACAAGTCCTGAGGCAATTCCAGCAATGAGAGGACATCCTGTCTCCTTGCGTGATCCAACGTTGGATTTGGAACTGGGGTGTCGGTGTCTGTGGTGTGATATTTTGTTGATTGGAAACTTCCAGCTTGAATTGCTCGGACAATGACCAGCTCTTAAATGATGGGATCTCTTTTTGGCAATACGCCGTACCTTACCTTGGCTGCGCCACATTATTTCAACACAGCGAGGGTCACAACAAGGGCCGGTGAGAAAGCTGAAACGACGACATGAAGGGCAGGAAGTCTCGTTCACGCTCTCGCACAAAATGGAAGCACGAGACTTCCCTGGTACTGTCGTATTGCGCCCTAAGGTGACCACATGACACATGTAATGAATTCCTGCTCTGTTGCCAGCCCCTTTGTAACCGTGTGGTGATACCTTATGAATCTTGACAGTGCCGGTGTCGTTACTGTAAACGCCCTTTAATTTGCAAGTCGAAAAAATATTCCGACAGAAACATTTGTGGAGACTGAAAAAAAACAACAACATCATTACATGGAAAAGGTAGCGTTCTATTGGATTTTTTTTGTAAATTAGAGCAACTTGAAAGCACAGTGATATTTGATTACTTCTATAATATTACAATTATACTGATATAAAACGAATTATAACCATTGGAGTTCGAATGGTCTAGAAGTAGAAGTGTGAAAAAGATAATAATTTCGTGTGAACAAATGCATGGCAATATTCAGTGCGTACCACAGACTAATAAATTAACCACACTGGATGATCCCATTGTGTGACGTCACAAAACAGCGAAAAGTCATGAACCACCCGCCATATTAGGTTTAAGGTAGCGACTGACGCTTCAGCATAGCTACAATTTTGAATGACACCATTTTGACGCGCCTACTGAACGCGGAAGTTTGGTTCCGCACCAAGAAATTAATACATGTACAGCCAATCTTGACAAATGAAAAGAAATTTCTACTGCAGATAGAACTAGAATCGGAATTTCCCGAGCGGCGGCCATGTTGGTTATACAGTCGTCGCTCGGGAAATTCCGAAAAAAAACGGCACAGCCCGAAGCTCGTGTTTCCAGTCTGGTTAATTTATTACTCTGTGGTGCGTACCGAGTATTTCGTTCAGCGAACCCCCAGTCGTAACGGTGTCGTTTAGAATAGAATTAGAATTAGATGGGGGCAAATCACTTCTAATTCCAAGCCCCTCAATTTATAAATGGGTGAGAATTGCAAGTGATCTGCCTGCCAATGGCATCATAAGTATATGGATATGCCAATGTCAAATAGACTGTTTCAAATTCTGTTCCCCTCAATTATTATCTTTGCAATTTCCTGTGCTTTGTAAAGGCCATTTTTCACACTACTAAATCATTAAACCTTCGTTCAAATGAATTCCGTACTATAGTCCCCAGTTTTTCCCAAGATAATTTCCCCCTTAGTAAATCCACGTAAACAAGTTTGGCATGGCCTTCTAAAGCTTTTTGTATATTGAAGAAATAATTTCTCATTGAAGTTGCAAGAATACACAAGAACATTGCTTCCTAGCCTTGTATCAAAACGGGCAACAGTTGCTTGAACACTGTGAGTTTTACCAACATTTGGTTTTGATAAATAAGACATAAGATAAGGAAACAAGATAGCATAATATGTCCTCACATGTAGCATACGCGACATCATTATTTGAAAGAGATCATTTTCAGAACATAATTATTCTAGTTGTTTCGAATGATGACAATAGGTGGAAGTTTAAACGTGATCTTACCGCTCAAGATGAATTTCAATTTTGATAACAGTCTGAGTCCAAGGCACTTTTCATAATTTTCTTTTATATTTGTCCCCACTTTATGTCAATGTAACAGCTAGCTGGCACAAAACGTTCATGCATTATGTATCACGGCATGCCATGTAAATCGCACTTCCTTGAAAGAAACATAGAAATACCATTTATCAAGTTATATGAGAAGTGCCTTCTCTTTCTGTCACAAATATTTCTGCACTGTGATAAATGTTTTGCTTTCAGAGCTGTCGAACAATCTCTTTAAACACTAAATTATTCCTTGAAACCAATCGGTTCAATGTCAGTTTGTATCTCCAGTTTGCCTTTATATAATGTATACTCGGCTGCATACGTCTTGCAACAAACTTTTAAAAATTATGTAGCTTTTGAATCACTGAAGAGAATTAAATGAATAAAAAAAAAAAGGACAACAAAAAACACTTGTCATCTTTGATTTAAGTTCTATTGATCCTCTAAATGCATTTCAAACAAGATGGAACAATCGAAACAGGCTGAAACCTTATATGAATTCAGTACAGTGCTGAGCCTTTCTGTTTGGTTGTTCAATATATGACATAAGATCTACTCAGCAAGATGATATTGCAACCCGTTCTTTGAACGGGTCCTTATACTAGTAATTAAAATGTCTACAGTGTTTAGGAGCATGCTTATCATATGCATTGCTTATTGTACTTAACAACTTTGAGAGTGTATTTTATTTAACATTCAATGCCACTCCCATTGTAGTAAATAATAAGAAATGAAAATTAAATAAGGGACGTTCCAGGGTAACTGGCGGGACATTCAGACAATACTTTTTAAGAAAGAAAAGGTAGCTACGTAAATAACCAACCATTTATTTCAAAATAGAATGATCAATCCTAAAGAGAAATGGTACGGAAATGATAAAAATGAGTTTTAAATAGGAAGAATTAAAGATGAGTCCATTCAATTGCCTTCAATTTGGTTCTTGACAGATGGGGCAGAAAAAATACCATGTTTTTTAGGGAGGTGCGGGTCCTGAAGGTGGTTTTCGTTATTATGAGAAATAAACAATTTTAACCATCACAATCGAATTCAGTATGTCTGAATTATGGAAAAAAAATGTAAAAATATGTGTTTGTTATATGATTGCTATCGGAACGCCGCCATCTTGTATTTTGAGTTCCCTAAAAGGATACTTTTTCATATAGATAGGCTTTGTCAAATTTCACTGAATTTATTTGAAACTTTTCATATGTCTTATTCAATCCAATTGAAACCTTTATACAGGAGGGGATTTTGATGTCTTTTACAGATATTTTGTTGCAAATTTTTCAAAATGGTATGTAACGGAATTCCATTTTGTCCTATTTCCTATCACATACACAAAAAAATCATTCACAAAAAACTGAAAAGTTAAACAAATTTACTTCTGTATGAATTTTTGATTTGTTCGAACATGTTGTCGGCCAAAGTTTATACGAATTGGTCAATCAATAAGAAAAACAACAAAAAAAAAATGAGTTCACAAATGACTGATCAAACGTGCACCTTCGAGAAAATCGCATTTGAAAGTTTTTTTCAATAAAAATGTTATTGAAAAGTGTCACACATAGCTCAAATTATCCATAGATGGTGTGCTGGGCCTCAACAATGATATGCAAACTGCCAAAATCGTATGACATATGTGTACAGAGGAGTAGGGGAGGCAGAAGGATTGGGGGGGGGGGGGAGAAATAGTCTCAGTTACCAGGTGGATGGGGGAATAGAAAAGTCCGGAGTGAGGGATACAATGGCCAAGGAGGGAGAGGGGGCAGGCGGGCTTGTATCATAATATGAACATGTAGCAACATGCACTACCTTACCAAATTTCCTATTACCTCTCGCCTTTCTACTAGCTTTTGAACCCCTTACAGCTCGCCCCGGCAGCCGACAATAAGAACATAATAAAATAATCAGCACTCTTCTTCTGTTACCGGTCTACGTCTTCTTGTGCTCTCCTGTCTATCATTCTTTTTTGCAACTGCAGGGAACGCAAAGTGTCTTCCTACTTGGGCACTTTTCACAAACAGTAGAAAATTCCATGTCACGTTGTAAAAACAAAAAAACTTGAAACAAAAGCACTGTCCAGTCAGCTGACATTGTATTCTTTAGGCTTTTATGTAGTCAGGACCTAAATTTGGTAAATATGGAGGGCATGACCTTCGACCCAGGAAATGAGAAAGCTCAATTTATTGCTCCGTTTGCAGTCGACCCATCAGTGAAATAGAGGCGAGGTGACGGTTGGGAGGATCACGCACCCTACTATGTTTTCTATGGCAGTACAGTGGTAACCAATGCTTGTATATGAGGAAATGAGATGTCTCAGGCCTGTTGCATTGACCTAGACATGTGGGCAACACAAATAATATAGGTCTCGATACCAAGTATTCGCTAAAACTCGTGGTTTTGGTGGCGTCACTGAGATGTTATTTAGGGCAAATAAATTGTGGGGTCCAAAGGCATGATTCTTGTTCCTTTTTCTTGACCCCCACGTCACAAAAATGCATATTTCACGCTTAGAAAGCATTCAGAATTGGCATATCGTCAGTAAAATAGTGTTCTCAAATAGATAAACTAAAAGAAAAGTACAAAATCGCGGTATCAATATTTTGAAGTCAATTTCGATTTCAGGACCCCCCCCCCCCCCCTCAGCCTCCTTAACATAGTAAAATGAAACTGTTGCATTTGTGCAACCAAACCAACATGATAAGTGAGCAATGTTTTTCAGCATTCTAAAAATGCATTTGAGCATAAATAATCAAGTTTTACTTTGAAGTGCAACATTTAGTTTGAGTAATTCACGAGACATAATCTTGATACCCGATGGTCGCTATATCACATGATCACATAAGGAAAATAATGCTAACCAACAATGTTAATTTAATTACTACCCTTTAGAACATAACTATTTTTTTCCCAGATATATTTTGAGAAATGGCTGTTAGGGGGTATATTGAGTGGAATGTCCCATAAGGCAACATGATTTTTATGGAAATGGTTACAGTTGGAATATAAAATCAGACACAGTTGGTTTGAAATGAAAATGCTCACATTAAAATGCATAATGCTACAAACATAATTATCATTCAATATCACAGTAGACCAATCAATTAAATCAAGACAAGAGCGAATCAAATAAAACTTTCTAGCCCCACCTTTTGATTGTCAGTGAAAATATCATATACCAAATGGCTCGGATCCAATACATTCATAGTGCAATAGGCTGATGTTCTCCGCCAATCGTTCAAATAACATTATGTCACAATACCTAACCACAGAGCTGTAGGTTGACGTCAAAATCATGCTGACCTTGATCCACAGACTGTCTCTCTTTTTTTATAATATCATCGTTCAGGAGGCGCCCTGTACATTTCACGCTTGCCCTCGCATCTTCCATTGTCTAGGTTCTTCATGTCTCCAGTTTCGACTATGAATTTGTCGAGCTTTTCACCATTTATCTAGTCTATTGTTTCTATCAGTTGTACATAATGGAAGCTGTTGGAGTTCTTTCTGTTACTGGATATACATTTCAAAAGATACACGATCATAACGGTGCCTGTTATAACCTACACCCTTAATTGAGGAATTCCTCTTCCGTTCATTGTTTTTTTCTGCCTTACGCCGCATGTGATGAGCAAAAAGAAACGCAAGGACTGTTGCGAAAGCTAGGATTCCTAAGACCATGCCTAAAGTGGTTCCTGCATAAGATTCCATGTCAGATTCTGATGTATTGTTGTAGGTGCCATTTTGATTCTTCCACGAGGAGTTGAAGAAGTCAGTGGGAGTAACATTTTGCTTCGTGTCATTGAAATATCTTGATGTTTCCTCTGCACTGAAAGTACTTTCTGTTGAAGGTTTATGCCCCATCGCTGATGCTGGTGAGTACAATTTTAGCATTTGTAAGTCTTAGCAGACACTTTTTCTACACGGAAAGGGATAGCACAGTGTCTTTGTGTGGTGTTAACGCGACTCTTTTCTCTACTTTTATTTCTCTGTTTCAGATCTGCAGAGTGGAACTCACACAATAATATGCATACAGGGATTAATACCATATATGAATTTTGATCCACTGTTTTAGAAGTACACTAGATTTGAATGGGGTTATGCCATTCCAGAACATGTTTTTATGAAGTCAAATATGACTAGGCTTCAAGAGTAAGTTGTGGGCAGTGTTGTAAAAGTCTTCCTCAAGTTTCATGGTGTCTGCATAAAATATGTGGCATCATTCATGTAGCGCTGGTTATCAGTTTCGCCTCACTGGAGCCTTATGGCAGAATAAGTATCCTTATAACAGAGATGCAAGGCGCTTTTTCTTGAATTGAGAGCAAACAGGCTTTTTGCAGGTCTTGCACAGAGACAGTTCAGGAATCTGCAATAAGACAATTGAAAGAAAAACGCTGCGGATGAAATTAATCCTGTGAACACAGAAAGAATTGTTAATAACTGTCATGATTCAGATGTTGTTAAAACTCACGCAGAGAGTGAGTTGTTGTTGCTGCGGCTCACCCTAATCGATCGTTAGCTAAAGCTAAAGTAAGCGAACCGTGTTACGCCGGCGCTGCTACTAAGACACCGGTACCGTCGAGACAATCAAGACAGCCCTTTCGACAGTCGCCGCAGGTTTGTCCACGGTCCGAGCCGCCGGTTAGCAGGAGGCAACCGAATCCCCATAAATTTTCTCGGGACTGGGAACCCCGATATACACGTCCTTTCCCTACCGGAGGACCGCGTAACAACTACTATCAAGCGCCCACATTTCCTTCTTATCGAGGTACACCTCGAAGGGATGATAATCCAGTCTACTGTTATAGATGTGGCGCCGGAGGCCACATTGCGCGACAATGCAGAGTTAGATTAGATGCGGCAAATGCATGCTCTGTAGCATTCACCGAAAACCGCGGTTACAGAACTAGGAATGCCGAAACCGTAGATAAAGTTATTCCAGTTATGTCCGCCCTCCACGAGCGAGGCGCGCTGACATTGTATGAGGGACGAGTAAACGCCATACGAGCATCCGTATTGCGAGAATGCCTGGCGATTGTATACGCCGTAGACGCGTTTTCCCGCTACCTACTTATGACGGAATTCGTCATCGAGACAGACCATAAACCGTTGTTATTTTTAAAATCGAACCGAGCCAAGAACGCTCGTTTGACCAGATGGAGTCTGGCCCTTCAGGAATACCGCTTCATTATAAAGGCCATTCCTGGTGGAGATAATGTCCATGCCGACCTATTATCACGGTTACCTTAATCTTGTTGTATTTTAGTCTGTCATATGTATTGGCGTTGGATACTGATTAGCACCTCATTCAGAGACCGAGGGATGATATCACATATTGTTCACCCATTGTGAACACTTTTCACCTACCCCTTTGCTTTCCTTTGATCCAACAGCTATTTTACTGACGTCGACCCGTATTTTGGCCACACCAGACGTTGTTGCCCAGGGTCGAGGACGAGAAGTCATGGCAGACCAGGAGTCCAGATCCACTAATGCCATCGATGCTACTATAGTTATCTTTTCTTGAGTATTATTCATTGTATGTATGCATTCCTGATGACATTCGCACAGGATCAGTGTTGTACTCTAAAATTTTAGAGTTATGATTGTTAATGTCTACGTATTTAGAGGTAAGATTTAATCCTCAGAGAGATATATACTTTTGGACGGAGCCTTAAGATTTTCATGAAGTTTTGTCCATCAATGATACCCGTCCTGTAGGTTTTTTTCAACTTTAGTACTAGTCTTAGTTATTACCTAGTATTCTTAGTTAAGTTCACCTTTCGAGCAATTTCTCGACTCATGCCTTCCCCTTACGATAATAATTTATATCGTTAAAATTGCAAATTTTAACTGGGGTGGGGGATGTGTCATGATTCAGATGTTGTTAAAACTCACGCAGAGAGTGAGTTGTTGTTGTTTTACCAGGGCCATGAGAAATTGGCTGGTGGCCTTGAACGGCCCTCGCGAATTATAGTTGGTGAGTAAATAAATGTAAAGTTAAACTGTTAGATGCACGCTTGTCGGTTTTAATGTTCGTGATTAATAAGTAATGGAGTAGGGGTGAAACAAGGTGGGGCTAGTTGACATTGTTAATTATGACTAGACAAGTTTTGCACGTTAACTGGCTGGTAGAATAGTGCAGACGTATTACTACAATTAAAATGGTGGGAGGTTTCGACCTATGAGATAGCTGAACTAATTGGGCCAGCGGACTAGCACGCTGGGTAGTTAGATAGTATAAGACATCGTGTAACGTTCAGATTTAGTGAATACAGACGAGCAGAAGCATCGTGTCGTGAAGTATCTCCGGTTGACCAGTACCTGAACTGTGTGCTTTGAAGACAAGAAGTCCTTGCTACCGGCCTGACATATATACGCTCTAGTTATTTAATACTTTTCTTGTGTGGTTGTGTCCGAGTGTGAGTTAGCTGCCTCTCGTGCAGTCGTAACATCCCCAAGACCCTAACTCTGCTCGTGACAATAACAATAAAGGAAAAAAAAAATTCAGATATTAGGGATGCATATAATTTTGCCCTCTAACAAACCTTTATCTGTGTACCTAGTTTTACAACATTGCATCGCCCTCATACTGACTAACATAATGATTTTATAACCCTCTCAGAAGGAACGTCAAATATGGCATAGGATTTTCTCTCAATAAGATGGAAAGGAAAGAAAAAAAAAACGTTTTTGAAACATGCCGTCGTTTAACCGCACGCTTTTGATATTTTGATGCAGTCAATGATTTTCTTCGACTTGCCCCGCCGTGATTCACTGAAATCAGTTTTCTACCATGTGACAAATTAGAAACATGCGAAACAAGTGCTGGAGATTATGTCATTACCATGTTTACCCAGATTTAACTTCATGACTGATGGTGTGGGTCAAACACATCTAAAAGTGGTGAAGAAATCAAAGATAATGTCCTGCCATGGCATCCCAACCTCGATAAGCTATGAATGATGTTTTCCGTGTTTGAAACTTGAAAAGCAAACTCCTTAACAGTAAGATAAATGAGGAGATCATTGTTCATTGCAACTCTCTGATTCACTGAGCTACCTTATGGCACAGTCTGATATTTACTCGCTGCGTAATAAATTCTACAACGGTTCCACACTTGTTTCAGATCTGCGTTACTATGCTAACTCCAAAGTATAATAATGCAGGAAATGTGCTCTTCATTTTATGTAACATCAAGATAGCCTCTTACACTGTGTATTCTGTCGTTATAGCTAGACTTTGCGTGACAAACAGGCCAAATGGAGCGATCAACAAAGCAACATCTAGCGAACTTCTTGTGACTTTCTACCTCCTCCAACTTAGACTATGCTGGCCGGACATGAACAATTGATGAAACTTTGTTCTCACTCAAGACGTGGGAAGATGAGAAGCGCTCTAACAATTACTAATTCAAGCACCGGTACTTGCTTCCACCACTTGTAGTTAAAACTCGAAGCGATAATGTCGCTGTACCCTTGCCTTTTGTCTTGTAATAGGAAAACGACTTTATTGTTGACCTAAATTGTGAGACGACTGCAGACAAAAGGAAAGCCATACCAAGGCCAGCGCAGGCCCCACACTGTTGGCTCACCACCTAATTATTATGCTTCACATCACAACACTACTAAGTGCCCATACGGCCGCGATTAGTTAGTAGTGTTATGGTGTGGGCAGAATAAGTAGGTGGTGAGCCAAAAGCAGTGGGGCACAAACTGTAGTTTACCATCCTATTACCCACCCCCAGGGCGATTTTTGTTTTTGTTTTTCTTTTTGTTTTGAATCCATGCAAGTTCTGGTGTAGAGTTTAGCAGCTGATAACTAATTTTGTCATTTCGACTTTAGAACAAATTGTGTTCTTTTTTGTGTTTTTTTAAATAAAAAAGCTGTCGTGTGGAAGGCTAAATAGTTGGCTCGTTTGCACAATGCAAAGGGCGGATTTTACATGCAAACGCCCACCAAAAACGAAAATTGACGGGGAGGAAACACGGGAATGCTAATTCATATATGAAATGTCCGAAAAAAAAATGTGCACATGTACCAATGACATCATTTTATTTTTCATTCAAGTCCAATATATAAATGGAACACACCAAAACTATAACGAAAAATTATTGAAGAACGCTCTAGTATTTTTGCCCCAAGGTATGTTTGTGGCAAACATAGACTACTAGACATTATCGTCAAAAATATTCTAAATTAGTCGCGCTCAAAGCAATTAATGTTCTCTGCAGTTTCTTCTTTTGCTGTATTTTTCCGATCGTCGATTCGCCGCTTGGATAGCGCCGTCTTCGTGTGTTACCCTAGCCATTTTCGCGACATTTCAACTCATTTAAAACATTAAAAAAAAAACGATAACGTTCGTCTTGAAATCTTGTCCAAAGCATCCTTGATCTCTTTCTCGCCCATGGCGGTAAGATGGTATAGATAACAATTTGGCAAAAGACACCACTTATCCCTTACCTCTAGACAATATCTTTGTCCAATTACATCCAGGCTGTTAATTCTAAGGACACAGTAATATCTTCAGTGACTGCATTCTCCACTGAAACTCGTTACACAAAACGATGGATAAGAGAACTAAGTGCAATGACCTGCAGGTCCTTAAAGTGATGCTCCTGTAGTTTTCCGTGTTGTTCTTCAGCCATAATAAGAGCTTATACTGCAGCGATCGTGATGTGTGGGTGGATAATGATAGACACACAGACAAAAAGACAGACGGACAGACGACATTGTAGAGATAGATACATTAATTGATTTAATAAATAGACAGTTAGATAGATAGACAGATAGCCAGACAAATAGATTGATAGACAGATATATATATATAGATAGATAGATAGATAGATAGATAGATAGATAGATAGATAGATAGATAGATAGATAGATAGATAGATAGATAGATAGATAGATAGATAGATAGATACATAGATAGATAGATAGATAGATAGATAGATAGATAGATAGATAGATAGATAGATAGATAGATAGATAGATAGATAGATAGATAGATAGATAGATAGATAGGTAGATAGATATGATTTTACACTGGCGTCTTGTGAAAAAGAAGTGCCTCTAAAAGCATGCTTTTTCATTACAGCGTGTGCTCGGATCTTCTGATGTGATGTTTAAATTCATACTCTTTTTCACAGTAGAAAAATTCAAGAGTTTTCCTTGCGAAATTCTGTATTATTTTGGACATGATTGTGTCATGGTATCTAATTTCTTGAAGGCCAAAATCTTCAATCACGGTTAACTCTTTCTTAGGACATTGAAATGCCTCATGTTGTGTTATTTGTCAGTTTTGAAAGACACTGTCAATAGATAATGGAGTTTTCCTTTAAGTCTGCAACACTTTACTTGAGTACTATACTTTGTTATATGCTGTGCAATCTCTCATTTCCTTTTGTTAACAAACGACAGCTTTGACTTGAAGCACGTGTTGAGAAGTGGGCAATTGTTATTCATCCTAAAATCCTTGTCCTCTAATTGGATTTCAAGTACCCGCCTACTGTGTTAAATAAACTGCGCTGCAACAACGATTATTCACGAAGAATATTAACATCCGTTAAGTTTTCTTTTTAGCAGTTCAGTATTAGAGACTTATATTTTCAACTCAAGATCTTTAATTAAAATGTTGTATTTTTTTAAACTTTATTTTGCAACCCAGACACTCGCCCACAACCGCCACAAATAGAGCCAGCTGGTGCAACGTTCATCACTGCAGCGCCCCTACGACCCCGGCGGGTTATGGGATCAGTGACCAGTGATTTAGCGTTCTCATTATATTTCTAATTCCGTTTATCTATTTATTTTCCTGTACTTTCAAGCTCTTTATTGTCATTATTTTGTTTTAATGCTTTGCACGAGTGGACTTGGCCTTTACCTCATAAATATCTACTCTTGGCATGTTCATTTGACGTTGAATAGATATCTGGCTTGGGGGATACTTTGTATGTTTGTTTCTTTTTGTTTGTTTGATTGCTTGTTTGTCACTTTTGTTTGCAGATAAAATTTGTATGTAAAATGAATGAATTTTTTTGGGATTATTTTTGTTTTCTTTTGTTTTTTGATATTGTTTCACTTGAAAAAGACAGTAAAATAGCCGCAGTCTGCCAACTCAGTATTTTTCAATTTGTTGGCGTGATGCTCACATCTGTTATACCCAGCACAGTAAATGCGCATCATACTATCTATAAAATTAAATGTTATTGCTTTATGAAGAATCCTAATGATTCTTGGTTGTTCACAGGTTTTTGGTGTCCACACCGTTGAAGATACGAGAAGTACTTTAGAAGTAACACAGAAGTACTCTGAGCATGTGCTATTTTAACATTTGAAAATAGTAGGTCAATTTACACTTGTAACAAGTGTTACAGCTTGTTTACATTCAGAGAGCACGTTGCGCTGGAAGACCGGAAGAAGCACTTGTTCTCACCATGGCTAAACAGGGTTGACTCAGTGTCATTACCTCTAGAGAGAGGGAAGTGCTGCTCCTACATGGTTGGGATTACTGAAGTGAATATTTTCCAGTTTCCCCGCATTTAACACAGATTTCATTTGTTCACACCAAATACACTTGACAGACTCAAACATTATTCTTTGTCGCACGAAAAGAAAAAAAAAAAAGCAGATTCACTTGCATTCAACACGAGACTTTTTAATGTACGGGCACAATGGGCCCAGGCATGCAAATTTTTAAATAGTTGTATGGAGGAGAGGTGGGGGGGGGGGCGCAGCCTATTGCTTTGCTCAGGAGCCCGTTGTATAATGATGTTAAGTCGGTCCTGATTCAACAGTAGTAAAAATTAATGTATCTAGTAGAAAGTGCAAAGTATTGTTGTCTATAAGTCATCATGTTGTTTCCGCACTTCTCCCTTTTCTGTTAGCTAACCCTTGCATACCGAAGCATTTTCATGGATGCAAAATATACCACCACTATAGAAGTTATTTTAGTTCACAAACAGCCGTGGGAAATGTATTTTTGTATGGACAACCGTAAATCTCTCATTTGCCTTCCATCTCTGACTTTTTTCTGCCATCATTTATCTATTTGTTATGGCGTATAATTTGTTTTTTCTTGGTTACCTGTCCTTTTTTAGTTTGTTTTTTTTTCGAGCTATTACACGGCGATTGTACTTTGTCAGACCAAGCAGATTCCACCGTGTCCAATAGGTAAGACAAGGAGAAATGTAGCGAAAAAATTGTGTACCCTGAAATAACACTTGTGGATTCGTGGGAGAATATTTTGTCCATTTTCTACAAACTTAACCAGGCCGACCTGGCTACCATTCTCAAAGCCCACGAGGGAAGTACTTTTCTGTTATTGTTCCTTTTACGTTATTGTCAATTCAGATTTTAAGAAGGTGGCAATTTTTAGATGACGCCGCAAGACAATGCATTTGAGATTGAATGTTTTTTTTTTTTCTCGTTAGACTAAGATAAACTTGCCAGGTCTCTAGCACAGCTAAATAAAAGAGAACACGTACACACATAAAATTATGCGTATATGCTAAGGCACAAACGTTAACATACATACACACACACACAGATTCATACACAAACAGAGAAAAAGAGTGAGAGAATGAGTGAGTGGATGAGAGAGAGAGAGAGAGACAGAGATAGATAGATAGATAGAGAGAGAGAGAGGGAGAGAGAGAGAACTGAGGAAGGGACAAGGAGAACATGTATTTTATCTGACTTATTTACCATTGGCTGAGCCCTTTTGTGAAAAACTTGCTGATGATGTTTACTGCCTTGACTAACATTTGTTGGTATGTAGGTATGTGTGTTATGTTTGCGTGTATGTATGTATGTATGTATGTATGCATGCACGTATGTATGCATGCATCTATGCTGGAGTTCTCTTTAAATGAACTTATCCTTTTCATTTCTTCCCATGCAGTACGAAAATGGGATAAATGCAAACTTTTTTTATTTTCCACAAAAAGCTACACCCATTTTCTCTATTTTTTTCCACTTGAACAGGTAAATCAATGTGGCTTTGTCTACTCTCAGAATCGCCTGAAGGATCACTTTTACTTGATCACTGTGTTTTCGCTATAGTAAAATGGTGTTATCAGAGTTATCAGTTATTGCGTTTGCATGATTTAGAAATCACAGGTCATTATGATTGTGTCCAAAGGTTCATGCGTTGATCAGTTTATATTGCATATATTTAGCAACTCCAACCTTTTCTCAAAGATTCGCAATATTTTATTAAAGCTTTTATTTAGTGTTTATTTTCAGTGAGGATCGTTGGCCACACTGGGTTGACTTACGGCAGAGTTGTTATTGAAAAAGATGAAAGGTAATCTTCTTTTTCTGGCTACCTGATTATGCATGTCGACTAATCATTAGTAAAATGATTCTAGTGTTATATTGATAGTTCAATATCTAAGATACTAATGAAGAGGTTAAGTTAAAGAATTATGTTAAGTCACATTTTGCTATAAATAGAACTGGGCACATCAATGGAAACTAGATAAACAAGATTCATCTATTTATATGAATAATATCGTCATCTTTCTAGAGTTCACCAGCCTTGAAAAAGGTTATTTTGAACGTGAGCAACACCAAGGCAGAACAAGTCTAGGTCGAAAGTTCTTTGGCTTTTTCTCAAAACGACTCAGTTGTGACGTAACCTTTGTCTTGAACCAAAGATAGTGGAAATGATAAAATGAGACTTTCAATTCCCCTCACCCCTAAAAAAACGTGCGCATTGTTTGAGCTCTGATCAGGGGCGGGGCCGATGGAGCAAAGCATGAAAAGCATGCTTGATATCATAAATTTTTGATAAGATTTGTTTCAGTGCTACTGCGACTAAAGAAACAAAAAAAGAAAAAAGAACCAGTTTTTCCCACAAAGGCTGAAATTATAATTACAAAATAAGTGACACCAATCAAGGCCTACAGAGATATTTGAACATGGCACAAAATTCAATATTTTCCCTGTCTGCCTTTGTAAAATACGGCACCGTGCATTAGTTCCGCGCATTAACCACCAGGTGGCGGTGCCAAATCTGTGGACGTTAAAAGCGCTAGCTGTCTCATCTTATTCTATCTAGTATCATTACTTGAAGTAACCTCTCCAATTAAAAAAAGGCACTTTTCCAAACGTAAACATACAATAAAATACTCGTATGTAGTGAAATAAATTGCAGAGCATAAATTCAACGGGCCGACTTCGAGGTGGATTCCTTCATGCTCTTAATATATCCTTACACAGTGTGTCCTTATCTATTTATAATTCAGTGTTTACTCCAATATTTCACAAATCTTCAAAGTTCATGTCTGTTGATGGAAAAATGAGTCTATATTAATATAATAATTGTTTAGCTCCGTTAGGGAATTTGTCAAAGTAACAACAACAGAATAACTGATATATTTTTGAAAATGGAAATTTATTTTGAAACTGGTGCCAGGCTGGATACATTAAGTGTACATTCTATGCTACAAATAGGATACATTAAATGTAAATTATTTGTCACAGATAGGATACATTTAATGTAAAGTCTTTGTCATAGATAACATATATAGAATGTAAATTATGTGTCACAGATAGGATATATTAAATGTAAATTATTTGTCACAGGTAGGATACATTAAAGGTAAATCATTTGTCACAAAAAGGAAAAAAAGATACACACACAGAGGCACATCCACACACACAATACAATCACACGCACACAAGCACATACACACAAGAATGCATGCACTAAGGAAATCAAAGTTTCAATACATTCGCATGCCGACATTCTGTGATAATAGTAAAGTTTTGTACACGTCATGAAATGAATAGATGCAGGGCTGTCATTTTAAATAACTTTTTTTTTGTGTAGATGGAACCAATTAAATTACAGTGTCTTGTAATTACCTTTAATTCTTCTCCTCCTCCAACTTTCTTCTTCTCCGCTATAACGATTAGATTATATTGCTGTAAACCACATCAAACATTTTCTTCACCACAAGATTCAATATCTGCATAATCTCCGTCTCTATCCAAACCCTCATCATCAGATTCTGACATGTCATCATTTATTTCGAGCTCATCAACATCACTTTCTACTTCGGCAACATTACTTTCTAACTCATCATAATCACGTTCCAACTGAGCAGCATTACTTTCTAACTCATCATAATCACGTTCCAACTGAGCAGCATTACTTTCTAACCCATCACCGTCAATCTCCAACTCGCCAATGTTATTTTCTAACACATAGTAGATTTGAGAACCCTGCTCTTTGTCATGGACACCCTTATTTTCAGTACCTTTCTGTTGTTCTAATTCAAAATATATCTGGCTGTTTCCACTGGAACCATTACCTGACGTAGTACATGCTTCTGGCAGGCTGGTGCGTGTTACACTTTTCGTTGTTTGCTCCAGGGGTGGCGGGTTCCCTTGTGCACTAAGTCGCCTCATTGCACCAACCAGTAAACCATTAGTGATTGGTTGTTTCTTTGGCTGAAAGATGTCTGTTTGAATGTTACTGTTATTGGTGGGGGATTGAACAAAAGGCTGTGTCAGACTGTGCTTCAACCTTTCCTCCTCCTCATCATCTGACCATGATAGTGTTAAGTTCTTAACAGTTTCACATGTGGGTTCATGTTCCCCTGGGTCTGGCAGAACACAGTAGGGGTGTATCATTTTCCTCTGAATGTCTCCAATTTTGGCGTAATGATTTTCTGTCTGAGGACTTCTTGCCTCAACGGCAGCGCACACAGCATGCCTGTTCATATTTCTGGAGTTACGGATGTCTGTATCCAAAGATGCTTGGCTTCTTCGTCTGTTCTCAAATCGGGATAAATTATTTTGACTGTGGGGCCTTATGCTGTTGAATTCGTTGTGTGAAAAAGTTACAGGGTTGAGTACTTCATTATAATACATGCCATGATTTTTGGGACGTGCATATTTATTGAAATAAATGTCCTCATTCTTGATAAACGTGTGGCGATCGTCATTTGGTCCCCCATTAGATGTATGTTTTCTCTTGAAGAGTCCAACTATTGCAATAATGATTATAATTACTGATACACCAGCAATCAAACCGATCCCTGGAAGAAGTGGCATCGTCCCATGCTTGTCATCGGGTTTATTAACTGATTCAAGAACTGTGAGAGATATGTTGTCCATGGAATCAGGACCTAAGGTGGTCAAAACGGTGGCATTCAGTGCCGAGGTTGAAGTTTCTTGAGTAAATACAGCAGATGCACTCGCCTCTGGCTGGCATTCTGTGTCGACATCATTGCCATAGTATATGCGTAAACGTTGTGGAGATAACAACGTTGCGCTCCTACAATTCGTGTCGCAAGGGTTATCAACATTTTTCAGCTGGAACGACAAACAGGTTGACATGTTGCAGATTTTCTTCACTACACCTAACCGTCTTGAACAGATTATATGGTGGGTTTTAATATTCATAAAACAAACATGGGAACTAGCCAGCTGGTTTGTTGGCAATTTAACAGATTGAGTCGGATATCCGGATTTTACTTTGTAGAAACAGATTTTTCTGGTTTTATTTGTCGAACCACACACACCCATGTCAAGATTAGTGTGGCAATCAATCATAGTGGGGTCACAAATGCAATTGCGGAATCTGGAATGAAAATTGAATAACCATCAAGTTGTATTATGTTATAAAATAATGTAAACATCACAGAGAGTTTTAAAGTTTGAAAGTCCATTGATTTTCCTAATGCAACTGAATAGTGATTTGTGATTTTCGTGTGAATGCAGCACATTTTCGAAATTTGGTTTGACGGAAGCGAGGGTGATGGACGAAGTTTGTGCGATATTTAGGCGAAAATCAAAAACATTATACTGGAATTGCTGTAGGAAATCTGTTTCCTTCTTTCTTTCCAACTGACAAGCCTTTGACCTTTGTTAATATTGAATATCAGTGATTCCATGAAGTCTCCTTAAAAGCCTGGTGGAAACTGGGAGAAAATCTCAACACACTTTCTTTAAGATGTATTCTTAATTCTAAAATTAGATTTCCCTCTTTGCAAAAACATCCAGTGGTGCAATCGCACTGAGATCGCAATGCAGGACACACAACTTGCGTCAGATTGATAGTATAATTATACACATCATACACTGTACCATGTGAGTGCAGCCCTTAAATATAAGCTTTCATTCAACAAAATAATATACGGTATACCAGTTGTGTATCTTTGGATACTGTATACTATTAAAGCATTTGAAGAATGCACGGGTTTTGACAAGTTGAAATACTTAACTCCACAGTCAAAAACGAATTTTAATGAGTAAATAATTTATTGAAGTAAACAACAAAGGCTGTAAAATTAACTATTAAACTATGACAATCAATTTGAGATCATTGTAGAGCAGCATGGTTTCCCTCTGTTCAAATTTTAGCCTCGAGCACGAATATTCTAACCCAACAGGCAGGAAATGTTGACATCACGGGTCATGTGCTTGTAAAAAAAAAAAAGGCCGGGGGTTGGGGGGGGGGGGGGGGGTCGGAGAAAGGAGCCAGCGACATTTAGCAAACTGAAAAGGAAAAAAAAAATCTCCACCATTTGGAGACTCCATTCTGCGAGAGGAAGGCATAGAGATCTTCAAAATTTCATGTAAATTCCAGCTCTATGAGCCAGCAAGTTTTGTTTTTTGTTTTTTTTCTTTGCGAACACACAGACAAACGCAATTGGCTTTTGTTTGAATAGAAATTAATAGTCCCACAACTTATCAGCTTTATTAAAGATCGTTGGCATTCTCATTCAACTAAATGTTCACAATAAAATTGTCTCATCAGATGTAATTTTAAAAAAAAGAAAGCCGACTAGCGATAGTACATTAAATTGAATAGCTCAGACCTTATCATGGTTTCTGCCGCCCCCCCCCCCCCAAAAAAAACACCCAACTTTTACATCGAACCTATAAACATCCTTCTCCAAGACCTTTTTCCACTATGCAGTAGTAATTTATCACCATTATGTTAACCACATCTCTTCACCTTAGCTCTCACAATAAAGTATAATACATGTAACTTATCCCCCCACTCCCCAACCAGTAAATATTCTTTTCTTCAATACATGTTGAAATGCACACTCTTTTTTTTTTTTCATAAGCAGTTAAGAAGGTCCGTCTAGGTAGCTTATAATGTGTCTACTTACGCAGTATATTCAGGCTTGCCGAACTCAATTAAATGGGAGTTTCTGTATGACAGGGGCCACCAGATGTCAAACCGAACACTCCCTGTGGCAAGCTGATACTGTATAATGAAGTAGCTACACGTTGTGAGAAAGCCAAGCAGTCGCCCCAGAGCTGCCATTTCCCTGTGGAGTATTATAATAAAGATCATGATCACAATAATATGTCGTGTAAAAAGTATTAAGTTCGTCCTATTTTCCTGTTCAGCGCTGTGATAAAGATCATGATCACATCACATACACTGGGTGTTTCGTTCCATCAAAGAAAAATATTGTTGTCGTTTTTCTGTTGAATATAAATTATGATCACAATAATTCTGTCGGGTGCTTTGTTCGCCTAAGAAAAATATATTTTTTTTCATGTTGTTGTTTTCAATGTTCATGCGAAGTCCAGAAATTATTACATTAAAAATACTACTACCAGAGATTGCCAGAAAAGTATGGACGGGTTAGCGATATAGATCTTACATTGACCAACCCCTATTCCTCACATTTTTGCTAAGCATCAAAGTTTAAGTTAACGATGACTTCAGAAGCAAAAAAAAACTATATATATATATTTAGCATCCATAATAAAAACAGAGCACGTATCTAAAACATTTTTCAGACAATTTCTATTGCAAGGAACCAAACCAAATTTCCAATTATGTTTTCTCGGGCATAAATCAATACCATTAGCATGAAATGAATCAGTTATTTTTCTTGTAAGGATGAAAAAACGGAATGTCGACAATAATGACTTTTAATTCCAACGAGACCACGAAATTAAAGTGATTTTCCTCTCTCCCAGAATTGTTCAGACATTAGTATTTTAAATGAAAATGTCATTATTTTCATCACCGGTGAGCAAGACTACGTCATTCTAGATTGTCTTACCTCTTTCCTTCTCCTTGCCAAGATGTAATGCAAGCCGAACATCCAATTAAGCGCAGAGATAAACAGCCCAACACGATTCACTTTACAACTGGAAAATGGCTTACTAGATTTCCAGAGGCCTTTGCTTTTGTGGTTCTGAAATCTACCATTTATTCACATGAGTTTAATGCTGAAAAATCAAACTGATCCAAACAAAGTGCAATGGCTATTGCCTACGTCTATATAGAACAGGCGTGGCTAACAGCACTGCTAAAACATCGTCAGCTGAGAGTGAGTGACAAAGCTTCAAGTTGAAACACTTGAGTCAAGTATCCTGTGATCATGACTAATATTATCATTTTGACCATCTGCCCGTTGCGAATGCAACGGTCACGTACACGTATGAAACTTGGTTAGAATGACTTGGTTTGATGCATCGGGTCAAAAACATTTTGTTTAAAGAGTTATAGATAATGAACTTTCAGGCGTTTGTTCAGATTAAGTATTTTAAAAAGAGATTTCCCTACTCCACCCCACCCCCCAACCCCAGGGCTCCCCCTAATACACACATATAGAAATGCGGATTCCGTTTCGTGTTGTGCTGCGCATGACCCGACAGTTTATTAGAAACTTCTGTCAGCGATTTCGTCATATTTATTTACTAGCTAAGGTCCCTGGCCCTGCCCGGGATAAATCGGTTTATAAATATTAGTTTCAGTTCTGGGTGGTTATTATGGTCCTGGTTCATCTGGCCTGTTCCTATTTGTTTATTTTATTTTTGTTTGTTTGGTTTTAAATAAGTCTTACTGCACTGCCTTTGTGAGTTGACACCCTGCGCATCCCGCACAATAGCATGATTTGCGCACGGATTAGTGTGTTTGATAGTGAACACATCGCAGGAAGTGATGACGAAACCTTAAAATGGCGAACCATGACTCGAAATAGAACTAAATGATGGCGAAACAATACATTTCCAATTAAAAAAACTACACAGATTTGAGACTTCTATTAAAAACTGTGCACTCTTACATCCATTCTGATGCACCATATAAAATTTGAAGTTTGAGTGTTGAGTGGTTCAGAAGCCTTTTGCAACGAAAAATCTCAAGTCCACAAAATATATATAGTATAGATTTACGTCTTCTGTCAGTAGTTTCATCACATTTATTTATTTATGCCCACTTGAACTTTTCAATAGCCAGTTTTAATAATCCAGGGATTCACTGCCTTCTCTCGTACTCAGTGTTCACCACATTTTCTATAAAACTGTTTCTAGAGTCTAGGCTGACATCACCATGGATGCGCGAGCATTGCACTCGGAGGACAAAAAGTACAAGAAGGGTTTATAAACCTGGATCGGTTGTAGTAACTGCAGGTTGTCCATGACACGTTGCAGAGGTTGTATGAATATCTATCGAAATAGGGTCATTAAGATGATGAGGATGATGGTATAATTATTTTCCAGTCATAAAGAGTAAACAAACAGGTCATCCTTAGGGATGTCAGGCGATTTTGAAGTACAGCGTCTTCCACATCTGCCCTACGAGAAGGCCTGGAAGGCCAAGCCCTGCTTCTCTCAGTCTCTTTTCTCTTGGATTTTGGCTGCTCTTTTTTACTTGAAAATCCTGACACCCCGGAGCAGAGCTGTCTCGAAAGAGACTTGCCTTGGGTGTGAGCTTTCCACGCTGTGGTACTCATGCCACACGCGTTTAGATTCCTCTTCAGGAAGAAGAGAAACTGACCTGTTTTGTACAGTGTATTACTGTATTACACTAAACAAAAACGGTCTTACTACTATGTATGACTGTATGTGTGCTGAAAAAAGTAATACATCCTGCCTCTGACTTTACCTTCTTTAGCAAAATACAGTCTTGTACACATTTATTTCTTGTCACCTCACCAGATGTCCTCATAACCCCCTGCTCGTTAAACATGCTGATACGATACAACTACGTGTCTGTTTGCTTGCAGTGACATCCACAGATTCAAAGCACACATACACACAACACCATAATGCAGTAGGTGATAAAGTTATAGGACAACCAAATCAAGAACTAAGTCATTTTATTGAAGAATTATTGAAGCAGCAAACATTTTTTTTCTAATTGAAAGGCATCACTACAGCAATAGTGTAATAGGTTAATAAAAGAAGAAGAACAAACAAACAACTACAACCACATAAAATGGACCATCCCCATTATGCATACGTCTATACAAACACAATGCAATTTTTGAGTCCAGCATGAGATTAAACATGGGCAGGTTAACATCACCCTCTGGCCTACATTGGCCCATCTGGGATACATGCATTAATAAAACCAATATACTCTGAATGTGCTTCATTTTTATGATAAACCCATATCTCTTAATATTGGAAGTCATCTCTGTGGGTCTTAGCAGTTATTGGACTGTATTAGGGGTGAAACAGACCAATGCCTGCTGTAGGCGTTAGACCGTTGGTTCACCGCCCATAAATTTTGCTTCACACTGGCACAAAAGGCACTGCCAGCTGCACCCCGCTGGGTCGCAGTGTGATTGTGCCAGTGTGAAGCAACATCTATGAACGGCAAGCACCCGGCCTGGCTCCTATACAAGCTTTGGTCTGTTTCACCCCTGATACAGTCCAATGACTGTTAAGATCCACAGACATGACTTCCAATAAGCGATATGGATTGGCTAAATAAGACCCCTTTCACACGGCGCGGGTCCACCCGCACCCGCACTTATGTGCGGGGCCCGCGCAAACCTAAGGCTGAGGTTTTCAATGGAGCCTTTCACACGGCGCGGGTGCGGGTCGTGCTTGTGCGCGGGCGAAATGTTTGCGCGGATTCCCCTAGGGTACCCGCACCCGCGCAGTTGAAATTTCACACCGTATGTAGGAATTTGTCCTTGGCTGCGCTTTGTCCCGTATTTCCTTTTGATTCTGCCTTTTTTTTTTCTTCTGTAGAAACAGTATGGATGCAGATATTGATATGGAACTGCTAATATCATTAGTGCTAGGGAGGCCAGTTCTGTGGAACAAGTTCTTTCGTTAATCAAAGGATACATCAATAATGTACATCCATGCCTCCTCTTTTGTCGCAAATACAAGACATAGGAGGAGAAACCGATCACTGTGCATATTTCACGACTGTACAGTGTAAAATATAATAAAAAAAACTGGAGAGATCCAAGCGCGGGTGCGATTTTCACCCGCGCCGTGTGAAAGGGTATGCGGGTGCGGGTGGAGCCACGCAAATGTGCGGGCGCGGCGCGTGGACCCGCGCCGTGTGAAAGGGGTCTAAGGGATCAAACTCCTGGAACTGACAGTGAATGAAGGGGAAGAAATTACTTCTCTGTTGATAGCACCCCCTGTCGTCGTCTCCCTTCTCTTCTTACTACCAACTATCCACTTCTGCCTCTCCATCTACTTGGCGCCTGCCGCAGATCGAATGCAAGAACAGGAACGAGAAACCAAAAAAGAATAAGAAAGTCTATTAACAATAGGACAAAGGCCTGAGTGTGAGGCCCCCGAGAAACAAAAACCTTCTTCCTGGAAATAGTTGTTTGAGTCCTCTTAACCGTTATCTTGTTGTATGTATCTCGGTTTTATTTCATTTTAATTACAAGAAAATCCTTAGGTACAACCGTCCTTATCGAAGCCCTTTCTAATTTCGCACCAATTCCGATTCATTCGCTCGTCATAATGGTGCACACGATTGTGTGCAGAACTTGTTATGAATAGCAAAAAATATCACAAGCTAATATGGCTGATAAAAAAAAAGGAAAGAAGTTGACACCAGTTATATGCTCATCAAGCTTTTTGCAAGATAATTAACATAAAAACAACAACAACAACAACAACAACAACAAAAAATTGCATAATATCATAGTTGTTAAGATAAAACATATTTTTGGTAGGTATAGTATATCTTAGAAATGCACTTTATTCCTTTAGGAGTATTTTGTATGATACTAGATATACCGTAAAGCGTTCTTATTTGTCATGCATGCAATGAATCTATTCACAATTTGGTATACCGTAACAATACCATCATCATCACCAACAACAACAATAGAGTGTGCGTCTGTGCAGTAAACCATTTTTTCAATGCGCATTCGTAGAAACAGCTTCTGGTAAGTTGTAAGAAAATGATACATATAACATGCGTGTGTTATGTATGTATGTAGATATAACAATTATATATACAACTTTACTGAAATGGGTGAAGGGAGGATGGGGGGGGGAGGGAGGGGGGAAGGGGGATATTTAATCTACCAAGGTCCCAAAACTAAACCCCGTCAATAGCGATACAATCCAAGCCTTTGTATGTACAAGAATGGTATGTTGATAGCATTGGTCTATTCACATGAATTCGCGGACAGCGATTAACAATTTATTTCAATCAGACAGCATTAAACAACAAAGCAACAAATAAACTCTTGCCTGTAAAATACCCAGAACATGGGCGATGGTGTCCACTTAACTTCATGAACGTCCCAGGACAGACTGGCTTTTCGCTCGCTTTCTTTTAAGTGGGGGGGGGGGGGTTCCTGAGAGTGATATTCTAAAGAGTAGGCAATTTTAACTTCCATATTTGAATTCAGCATGTCCAAATTAGGGGAGAAAAGTATAAAAAAAATACTTGGATTTATTGGTTACCATGGAAACGCCGCCATCTTGAATTTCGCCTCCATGTAAACAGCTATTTTCAAAACCTAAAGGCTCCGTCATTTTTCAACAAATTAATGATCTTGAAATTTTGTATGCTTATATTTCAATACATAATAAAGATATTTTAGTATTTTTATTTGGATATCTTTGATAGATGTTTTGCTAAGAAATTCTGAAAATTGTATATAGCGCGTATGCATTTTTCTTGATTTTTCACCACAAAAATGATAGATTTCTCGTAAACTATAAAAGATACTCAAACGTGGATACTAACTTTTTTAGTATACAATATAAAGATGCTATAGCTCCATTCTGCTCTGTGGTTGACATGTTGTTTCTGTAAAGCCCATAGAGCATTTTAAATGGATATGCGCTATATAAATGCTATACATTATTATTATTATTATAGTGCCATTTTCATCGAAATCCAACAAAATATAAAAAAGGATTTAGGAAATTAACGTAAAAAAGAGTAAGTTTTGAGAAAAACGCGTTTGAAAATTTGCAAAGGTTTTCTGGCTGAAAAAAGTGTCTGGATGTTTACCAAATGTCTCAATACATTCTTGGCCGTTCTGGATCATTCATACAAGTGGGAGAGTCCAATATAAGGGTCCCTATACCACAAATCAGCCAGAAATGGCGTTTCATTGTGTCTTGAACTGACAATTATAGCGTATTTTCTTCGATTAGAAGCGAATATTTTACTCGGCCCTCTCCCATGAAAGTCTTGTTTTTTTTATGGAAAAACACTTAGCTTGGTCAAATGAGTATCAAAAACGTAAATAGAAATGGTTGAACCTTCCGAAATTCGACAAAAGCAAGAATCGACATTTTGAGCCAAAAACTCGATTTCAGGACCCGTCCCCCCCCCACCCCACCCCCTTAAACTATAAAGGAGCTGTTGCGGGTACAGTAGAGGTATGTTTTTAAAAAATCTAATAGACTATAATTATAATAGAAATATATTAGACATGGCTGCGCACATTTGTAGCAAAATTTCATATTACATAATACTTGCAGTGTTGTCATGTTCACCATCAGTGTCCATGTCTGAATCATTAGCAATTTGTCCAACTCGAAATAGATGACTGAGTGCTTCGTTGTAATTACTTGACATTTTCCTGGCGTCTTCCGTGGCAAACAACATAATTATATACAATAGTGTCACTGCCTAAGTTACAGATCAACAAAATAATAAACAAAGTCACTCGTCAACAAATAAAAATGTTATTGAAAGGTTCATGAAGCAGCAACATTTAGTGCATTCAAGGCATCGCTAGAGCAAGAGAGGTAACAGGTAAAATTTTTAAAAAATAAAAAAAAGTCATCCCCATGGTACTTAGTGCAAGTTATGAGCCTATCATGAGTGTAACACATCAGCAACGTAGGTGTGTGTGCATAGCCATCAACAACAACAACAACAGAGTATGAGTCTGAGCAGTAAGCCATTTTTGCAATGGGCATTCATAGGAACAGGTTCCGGTAAGTTGTAAGAAAATGATATATATATAATTATATGAGGTGTTATGTGTCGACTTGATATAACACTTAGATATAAAAAAATGCAACTTTCTTCTTTGCTGAAATGGGTGAAAGGGGGGGGGGGTAAAATTACCCTCTGGCCTACACTGGACTACGTTCATAATAGATCTAATAATGCTCTTAATGTGCTCCATTTTTGTGGCTCTGTGCCAGTGTGAAGCAAAATTTATGGGCGGCAAGCACCCGGCCTGGCGCCTATACAAGCTCTTAATGTGCTTCATTTTTGTGGCCGTGTGCCAGTGTGAAGCAAAATTTATGGGCGGCAAGCACCCGGCCTGGCGCCTATACAAGCTCTTAATGTGCTTCATTTTTGTGGCCGTGTGCCAGTGTGAAGCAAAATTTATGGGCGGCAAGCACCCGGCCTGGCGCCTATAGAAGCTCTTAATGTGCTCCATTTGTGTGGCCCTGTGCCAGTGTGAAGGAAAATTTATGGGCGGCAAGCACCCGGTCTGGCGCCTATACAAGCTCTTAATGTGCTCCATTTTTGCGGCTTACCCGTGCCCACAGAGCTTAATTTGAGAGACATGGTCTCTATTATGGGTGAAACAGATCGAGGCTGGTGTAGGAGCCATTCGCCGCCTTCCAATCTTGCATGACACTAGCGCAATATGCACTGCCTGCTAGACAAGGTGGTCTAGAGGCAAGGTGCTCGCCTCTCATGCCAAGGGTCCCGGGTTCTAAACCCGGCCGGTGCAGGCATGTTGGAAGTTTGGGATTTTTCTCATATTTTCATGTCCCTGATCCTATTGAGGGGTAGGATCGAGTACCTAGTCTTCTCGGATAAGGACGAAAAAATTCGGAGGGCCCGTATGCACGTTGCGCACGTTAACGATACCTTGGCAGTTGGAAATCGTAAAGAGCAGGCCGAACAGGCCGCTGCCCAGGCAAAATTAAATAAAATTCATCCCTACCACCCACACTCCCTCATCCCCCCACCACCAAAAAAAAAAAAAAAAAAACGCCGACCGGCGCTGCACTGTGGCGACGACGTGCCTGCTCCAGTTGTAACTGGGGTGCAATGGCACAAAGGCAAATTTCCCAAATGGGATTAAAGAGTTATACAAATACAAATACAAATACAAATCTTGAACGGTCGCCTTGTGGGCAGTGCCTAGTGTGCTAGTGCGAAGCAAAATTTATTGGCGGCGAGCTACACCGGTCTGGCGCCTACACCAGCTTTTGAATGTTTCATCCCTTAATTTGGCTAAACAAGGGATCAAACTCCTGGAAATTACAGTGAATGGGGGGCGCAGTAATTACTTCCCTGTTTATAACGCTCCTACCGTCCTCTTCCTTCTCGGAATCCTTACTACCAACTATCCTCCTCTGCCGCCCTTTATGTTTGGCGCCTATCAGGGATCGACAAGACATGCAGGAACACAGGAACAAGAAACCACGAAAGACACAGAAACAATAATAATGAGCCAAGGGTCTTAGGCCCCGGAAATACAAACAACTTTTTCCCTGAACCACTTCAGGCTTTACCCCTGGCCCACATATTATTGTCTTTTCCCAGTTTTAGAGCTTAGTTCAAAAACGAAGGTAAGTCACATTTTGCTAAAAACAACACTGAGCATGCCAGTGAAATCTAGATAATGAAAAACAAACGTTATCTATTATTAGTAATCTCATCCTTACATCATTAACCAGCGCTCAGAAATTTTACTTTGAAAGAGCAAGGTTAAATCCACAGCTGTTTGTTGTTGTTTTTTTCCTGGAAATGACTCATCTGAGACATAAAACCTGGTCTTTTCTTGCCTCTTGTAATTACAAAAACTTGCCTCTTCAAGTATACGAAAACTCACAGTGACTGCCGCCCCTATCCCAGCACTTTGTAATCTAATCTCTCTCCAGTTCTAATTCCCTCACCTATGTTGGTCATGATTGTGTGCATGACTTGTATTGAACAACAAAACATCATATATGCTAAGGGGCAAGCCATGGGCAGTGAATAGTGTTACAGTGTGATGCATAATAACTAAGTGGCGAGCCACCTATCTGGAGCCTAATCCCGGACAGTGACAAGTGTTTTAGTGTTATGCATAATAATTAGGTGGCGAGCCACAAATATGGGGCCAAGGCCAGCCTTGGTCTGGCGTACACCAATGGCTTGGCGGACTTAAAATTGACACTAATTACGCACTCTCTGAAATCATTAACATACAAAAATTGACCCCCCAAAAAACCGCCTCACATCATTATGGTTATTAAGCTATTAAGGTAATACATTTTGGCTGTTGTTATAAGAACCTATGGTCTCCAAGATGATATGGATAAATTTTAATCTATTAATTTCAATTTTGCCCGGGCAGCGGCCTTTCGGCCTGCTCTTTACGATTTCCAACTGCCAAGGTATCTTTAACGTGCGCAACGTGCACACGGGCCCTCCGAATCTTTTCGTCCTTATCCGAGAAGACTAGGTACTCGATCCTACCCCCCAATAGGACCAGGGACTTGAAAATATGAGAAAAATCCAATTTCCAAGAACTACTCGATCCTACCCCCCAATAGGACCAGGGACTTGAAAATATGAGAAAAATCCACTTTCCAACATGCCTGCACTGCCCGGGTTTAGAACCCGGGACCCTTGGCATGAGAGGCGAGCACCTTGCCTCTAGACCACCTTGTCAGTATTTTGTATGATAAAGGGCATATTAATTATCGTG
This sequence comes from Onchidella celtica, assembly GCA_963931925.1. Taxonomy (NCBI): domain Eukaryota; kingdom Metazoa; phylum Mollusca; class Gastropoda; order Systellommatophora; family Onchidiidae; genus Onchidella; species Onchidella celtica. The sequence continues at coordinate 4,362,590 of OZ007582.1, read as the reverse complement.
GAGTGTTCAGCGACGCCATGCCATTTGATGGCTTCTGAGCATTTCGTTACTTTCTTTGTTCAGGAATCCCAAAGACAGTAGTGATGAGGATGCAGATATCCCTCTGTCTCATCTCTTGCCTTATCGAGAAAAGATGGTCAAACCTCCAAATGTTGAACAACAAAATGAGAAGAGCGAGAAACAAGACACGAGCGTCAAGGCACCAGAAGTTAATTGTTATGTTCTGTCAAAACGACGTGTCCATGGCTTAAATACCAAGAAAGACACGAAACAATATATTTGTGTCGTATCTCATGCTTGGAAAAAAAATGGCATCCAAACTATAGTAACTCAAGTTACGATAGTTTGGAATTAAACGCTTGGTGTCTCCGGTATCGTAACAGTGACTTACGATAGTTTGGTTTCCAGTGCTTGCGCTGAGTAAGGCCAAATTGTTGTCGTAAGTTAACTTACGACTGTTAGCTTTCAAGTACTGCGGCTGGCTGCTTTCATTTTTACAATGGGTCCTGTGAGATACGATTTTCAGGACGGTATTCATATTATTCTAAGATAAGCCCACGAAATCGTGGCGTCTGCATCATTTATTATTCTAAGGAAAGCGAGCGAAATTATGTCTATTTTTAGTCAAGATGCCACAATAACCGACAGCCTAGTAATAATTAGCCAGCACTGACTTCCATTGTGTGATCTGCGATTTGAACATCAATTTCCATTTCGTTTTATTGCAAACTTGCTTGCTATGGATCTGAAGAGAAGTGGCGAGGTAAGTATTGACATTTTTGTTATTGTGAAGAAGATAATGCGTTGCAGTGTTCACTTATTCAATTATATTGTGGATATAATTTGACAATTTTAGCGCTGACTCCTGGAGAGAGAGAGAGAGAGAGAGAGAGAGAGAGACAGAGAGAGAGAGAGAGAGAGAGAGAAAGGGGGGGGGGGGGGGAGGGGGCAAGGGAAAAAGACGTGACAATGGAGTGTAATGATAGCAAGGTTACCAATTTGCCTTAATTCTGGCATCTGGTAAAATGTTCCTCATTTGATCTACACATTCACTCACTCATTCACTCATTCACTCACTTCCTTTTTATCTCTGGCTTGCTGGCCACTCACTCACGCCCCCCCCCCCCCCTGGCCCAGGCTAGAACACCGACCTCCCATCTCAAAATGATTAAAAATTTCAGTTTCACAGAGCATAACATTCATTATTTGCAACATTTATTTAAGTAAATTTTTGGAATTCAACATGAGAAAATGTTGGCATTAGGGTAAGCAAGCTTAAAGAACGTTTATTATGTTGTAGCAAATGTGTGTTCATAGCAGTGTATAAAATACACAATGTTATATGCTTATAGTATACACTGTACATTTAATTGATACGAATAAATGAAAACAATCATTTGATGGCTTCTGAGCATTTCGTTACTTTCTTTGTTCAGGAATCCCAAAGACAGTAGTGATGAGGATGCAGATATCCCGCTGTCTCATATCTTGCCTTATCGAGAAAAGATGGTCAAACCTCCAAATGTTGAACAACAAAATGAGAAGAGCGAGAAACAAGACACGAGCGTCATGGCACCAGAAGTTCAAATGGCTGGCATTACATCCACTTCAAATGATGGGGCATTTACAGTTGCCCAAATGACTGATGTATTGCATGAATTGAATGACGTGAGTGTGTGAGAGAGAGTATGAATGTGAGTGATGATAATCAGATTGAACAAACTGTGGATTTGGAAGACAGTGATGTTAATTGTTATGGATGGTTTGAGGGCTTTGGGGGTGACTGGGGCTCTTGAGGGAGAAAGTGATGACATTGAAGTCGGTGTGCTGCTAGAGACGGTTCAAACGTTGCAGGACGGGGACGTTAGCAATATATCAGCCTCAATGGAAAAAGAATCATCTGAAGTGGAGACTCTAGTATTGAAAGATGCTTCTGTGTTGTCAAGTGAATCGGGAAGTCTTTGTTCTACACCTATTCAAACTTCTACAAGTCGAACACGGAAACCAAGACCAGAGACCTGGGAGAAGACAAAGAAGAAGAAGAGCTGTCAGTAGAGGGGAACATTTTGTTTCTAAAGATGGAAAGGCGACAAGAGGACGTGAAATTCGGCCTGGGTGTGGTGTCAGCTGCCTGAAGAAATGCCACAGTCTGTTTTCACCAAATGAGAGATCAAAAATCGTTCAGAGATTTTGGTCGCTTGAAGATATTAACGACAAAAGATTGTTCATTTCAAAGTTTGTGTCAAGCGATGGGAAAAGCATCAACAAGTCAACTGAAAGTCGTAGAAAAAGAACACTGAGGTGGTTTAGGCCACTCGAGGGCAAGGAAAAGAAAGTACCTGTATGCAAAACGTTCTCTCTGCATACTCTGAACATAAATGAAACAATGGTTTTCACTGCAATTGTAAAGACCGCAGAGGGAGCCGCTCCGAAAGAGAACCGAGGCGGCTGTACAAGGGATGCAGCAGCGGAAAGAGAATTTGTGAGGAAGCACATAGAGTCCTTTCCAGTAGTTGATAGTCACTACTGCAGAAAAACAACAAAAAGGTAGTATTTAGGGCCGCAACTGAATATGTCTTTGATGCATCGCCTGTATGTGGAAAAGAGACAATCAGAAGGAGGACAACCTCTCAGTCTGAGGACATACTTGGAGATCTCCTCTACAGAGTACAACTTGGGTTTTCATAGACCAATCAAAGATCAATGTGATATGTGCATGAAATATGAAAACTCAACCGATCAGGACAAAGAATCAACAAAAGACTGGTAGGATAAGCATCTGGAGGACCATAAACAGGTTTCTCAAATGAAATTGAGCTGCAAAGAAAGGAGCAAAGCCAACAAAGATTTTGAAGCCTACGTATTTGACCTGGAACAAGTCCTTACAACACCAAAAATTACGGCTTCGTCCTCATATTATAAGAGGAAGCTGTCTACCTTCAGCCTGTCGTGGTACGAGTTGGGAAATGCCAATGTTGTGTGTAACGTTTGGCATGAAGGACAAGCTTGGAAGAGGGTCCAATGAAATTGCATCTTATGTCTACAGAGTGCTTCAGAATGCATCTGAAAGAAACATCAAGTCTGTACAATTGTTCTCAGATTCGTATGGCGGTCAAAACAGAAATCGCTATTTTGTGACAATGATGTGCTTGCCAATCAATGAAATTGCTCATGTGTCTTTTGTGCGGGGACACAGTAAAAACGAAACTGATTCGGTCCATCTAGCAGTTGAGTGAGCTTCACAGAATAATAATACATGTATTAACATATACACTAGTAGCCAATGGGCCGCCGTAATTAGAGGAGCCAAGCACAAGAAGCCCCACTACCTTGTGAATGAAATGAACTGGACGCTACTGACATTTTTGACGTCAAGAAAGTCGCCTCCGTTCTGGTCAACTTTGATTTGGATGTCGACAAGAACAAAGTCAACTGGATGGTCATCAGAAGGATAAAAGTAATGAAGGATAAGCCAAACAGCTTCTTTTATTCTGAGAGCCCAATAGAAGAATACAAAGAAGTCAATCTTTTATAGAGAGTGAGGAAGGTTCCCGATCACTGGACACCGATCAAATTCAACTGATCCCAGTCAATGATGCCAAACCAACAGGCATAGATAAGGACAAAAAGAGAGACCTTATGAATCTATGTGAACAGCAGTTGATCCCACGAGTCCACCATCAATTCTTTGAGAATTTGAAGACAAAACTTTAAAAGTTAAGCTACTTTTCCACAACAGTTACAACACTGAATGCCTCTTTTCTCGTGTAAAGACAATTTTATTACAAATAAGAACAAAAGCCATTCCATTCACAGATATTAACATGGTAACCTTTTGTCTTTTTAAAGTTTAAATTCCAAGTGACTTGACAACAAATGAATGCTGCGGTAGTTGAGGGTGTTGTCGAGTGTTGGAAGATGTGATTATATTTGATAATTGTTAATTAGACGATAACATTTTCTTCTATTAAGTCAAAGATTTACTTGCTTCGTTTACTCAGTGATGAAGTGCGCATGGTTCACAACATGTGAGGTCATAGCAGATGTTTGCACGAATTAATGATCATAACCAATTCTTATTACTTGATAAAGAATCTTTTTTGATGTACTTATTTTACATCATTCCTTCATTGATGATCTGATGTGGTGTAAAAAATGCCCTGTCCTGTCTTGGTATGTTAATCTAGTAAAAGATGTCACAGAATGAAACAACTGATGTATTTTCAAATTGGTCTTGAGTTAATTTTTTATGAAATGATAAGACAAAATGCTTAAAGAGAGACAGTGGCATGAATGCAAAGTTGCATGTGATGTGAATACAATAGTCCAAAACATCACTGCTTATCAGTTTTCACTTAGGTGTCAACATTTATCTCTACAAACAAGTAGAACAGTCGTAAATTGGCTGACGTCACTTACATTATTGCACATTTTGATTTCAAACAATAGTAAGTGCAGATACGATACATCGCTGATTTAAGGTTTGGCATTCAAACTGTCGTAACTAATGTTACGATACATCGCTGATTTAAAACTTGGCTTCAAGATTCGACTTTACAATTAATCGTAACTCTTAGTACATGAATTCCGTACTTAACAGCCAAAAATGAACCATGAACATTTACTCGCTTTGTATTTTAAAGCTCACATGCAAAAAATAACACCTTTATCTCTAACCGTTTAAAAATGAATCAGTTTTTTTCGCCTCCTGAAAAGTAGCCATTTTCCGATACGACAGTTTGGAACCCTACCCTCGGTATAGTCTAACAAGAAGAACTACAAGAACAGGGCATTAGTCTGGGCAATAAGTAATTTTCCCAATGTGCATTCGTATAGCATGATTGTGTTATGGGTGGAGTTAATATAACAATTATTGATGTGCAACTTTCTTCTTTGCTGAAAGGGGATCAGAGGGGGGAGGGGCATCTACATTTTCAATCCAGCAAAATACCAAAATAAACTCGTCAATAACATTACAGGTTAAAACCTTTTTACAGTTATACATAATTTTGTTGTTGTTGTTGTTGGAAACAGGGAGCAGGAGAGGGGGGGGGGGGGGAGTGTGCCAAATCTCCCATGTTCCAAGATATCAAAACTAAATCAGTCAGTAACGATACAAATCGGGGCCTCTGTATGCAGACGGTTGCTATGTTGATAACAGTGGTACATTTACGGGGATCCTCGGACAGAGATTTTTTTTAAAGCAAACAGATCCCTGGCGGATACAATAGGTTTTTGTTTTTTTAATTAACATTATAGATCTAGTTAATATCAGACACAGTCGGTCATACCTGTAGAACATTTAATAGTATGTGAGTGCGTCTTACACAAGCAGACTGAGGTACATAATCCTTCATTCAATGTCATTTTCAACATCAGAGTCCACGTCTGGCTCCAACTCATAATAGGTGTTGTCTAAGTTGTCATTACTTGACATCTTGGTGACAACTTCTGTTTCAGACTCCTGATTTCTGAAAGCAAAGCTATCCCCGCACTGGTTCGTAGAGAAATCATCCTTTGATTCAGCCATGGCATGGGACTTGTTAACGTCATGTCCCGTGGTCTCAATAGTTTCTTGGTCCGGCAATTGATGTCCTGAGGGGGCTGGTCGTTCCCGTGAATTTGTAGCTGAAAAGCGTGTCTCTCGTGGTTCTTTCAGATGGGACACATCTATTATCTCAAGCTTAACCTGTCTGGCTGCATCAGTTTTGGCAGACTGTTCCACCAACTCAACAAACTCTTTCTCTTCAGATGATGATGATGGGCTTTCATTGGTTTCTTTCAGCTTTGGCAAGGTACAGTACGTATGCATCAGTTTTCTTTTCGTTTCACCAATTCTTGCATACTCATTCTTCATCTCTGATACTTCACTGTACTGTGCCCCAGATGTCGCGCCTTCGGTTTGGTGACCATTGGCAGTCTGAGAAAATTCGTCTGTGTGATTGTTATTATTTTCTGTGAAGCTGCTTTCATCCAAAGTATTTGTCCCATCATGCAAGAAATCACGTGTAGTTTTGTTATGTGGCATTTGGTATAAGGGAATTGTGTGGTCTTGTATGTCCCTGTTACGAACAGCAACGTTTTGACCGTTCTCGCTGGCATTGAAATGCGCAGTTGGCCTTCTCGTACATGACTCACGAGTATTTCTTTCTGATTCCCGGAGTTTCTGTCGCGTTCGCCACTTGAAAATTACTATACCAGTTGAAGCAATGAATGCTAAGACAACAATGCCAAATGCCAGTCCCACGATGGATGTGATGTCCATGCCAGCCTGTATAGGTTTAGAACAAACTGTGGCAGCTGTCGTGTCGTCCCCTGGTTCTGATGTAATTAATGATGTGGCTGATTGGCATGTTCCTATCCCCAACGCTGAATGAGCGCTGGGGGAAATGTAAAAAGACTGCTCTGTACTCCAAAATATATTGACACATTTCAATTCGCACTTTCCCTTCATATCTTTCAAGTGGAAATATTGACACATTTGGCTAGAGCATCCTTGTGAATTTCGCGAACACGATATCAAAGACTTTAGAACGTGGAAGGCACATAGAACATGAACAGAACTGTGATTCCCCTCACTGTGCTCGAGTGAAGTTTCTGACAACTTGTTGGTGGCTTTTGCTGAGTATAAGCCATATTGGCAGTTCAAACAGTTTTCATTTTTAAGTGCCACTTCGCACACAGTATAATCTGAGTTGCATAGGCAGAGATGAAATCTGCAAGTAGATAATTAATGTAATCCTGTGATTTATTATAATGATATATTTATAAATGTTGCTCACACGATTCTTGACTGTTTCTTAACCATTCCCATTGTGATTGTTCTTCCGTTCCTCGAATTCTGCTAATACATGCAGAGAAATATTAATGGTTGCAGTAGCATAAGAAAGATATGTTTATCCGTATAGATTTCGAACACTTCATGATATTTCATAATTTCTCATTCATTTCCGTTGTCTTGAAGCACACTGTGCAACAATACGATTAATATCAGCATCTGTAACTAATTCATGCGAATGTGATCCCGTTTGATAACTGAGAATGTTGTCCCATTCAATAAGAAATCAATGAAATTTAATTATACTTAATTATTTACATATGCAGACTTACTCTTCAAATTCCGACTGATTGAACTGTACAGCGGCTACTTGTGTGGTAGATTCATTTTGTACTTTTATGACAAATTCAAATGTCTCCTTGGAAACTGTAGAAACGGTGGCGGCGAAACTGACAAACAGGACAGCAGTGGACAGCCTCTGACACATTTTGGTCTGCAAAAAAGAAGTAAATGATAATAACAGTAATCATTAAATGATGATAATAGTCATTAAAAAACAAAACAAAACAAAACAAAAACCGCCAGTAAAAAGGCAATTGATTTATAAAACAGAACAGTTAAGTAAAAACATTGAATTACCTTTGGTAACACTGAATTGACATGTACCAAGCTGTGACGTATATTTACCATACACAATAGTGTTAAAGAAAGATGCAATTATTCTTGAATAAATCAAGTGAAGTGAAGTGATTGAAAAGGGGATATGAAAAGTTTATACAGCTTACGTCAGTTCAATACGTTGAATCTTGGTTTGAGTAGATTTATTTTATGAACTATTTATATGAATGATGTTTGCTTTCATCTTGAACCGCACCTCGCTAGGGTTGAGGTCTTTGCTTTAGGTGGATCACTGCCCTTAACATTTGGGCCTCAAAACTGCACCCTGCTCCCCCTTCTCATCTTTTGATTGCTGCTGTGTGTCTTCAGCTTTTCTCTGTACAAATTCAAGCGACAATATTAATTTTCTTCCTCCACGAGTATCTTCCTTCAGGAAAATATATTGTTTACTTTAAATTCAGAGCTAGCTACTAGCTCAGTGAGTTTCGATGATTATCAGCCTATTAGCGAAACGGTTTTCCAAATCTGACTTTCCCATACTATTTGACCGCATGTTTTTTTGGATCATGATTTCACTGTATTTGTACACAACTAATCATTAATAGAAA
>OZ007582.1:4302086-4349586 GCA_963931925.1 Onchidella celtica | reverse complement strand
ATGAGCTGTAATGGGTTCAAAAGCCAGCACAAGGGTGAGAGGTTTTTTCGTTGGTCCTTTTATTACATTTTTTTTTTAAAGTTTACAACTCCTTATCGCTGTTTACATAAAACGAAACAAAACAAAAACTAAAACAAAACTTGAAAGCTGAGACTTGTATGTAAGGCCTCTGTCGATTGTGAACGACCATTAATGTGCATCCAATGTATTAATTGTCCTGCCTATCTCGTTGACTGGGGCAGCGTAGTCTGAGCCTGTGGAGAACGATGCGACTGTAGCAGTCTCTCTCTCAGACGTCATGTTTATGCTCTGTCTCTGATCCATGGGAGCTGATGGACTCCTTTCATCGGGCACGATTCTCCGCCTCAGCATCTCCTCTCCCAGCTTGAGGCACTGGTTCAGGGTGCCTCCCCATCCTGTCCGGTCAGCAGCAAAGTCCTCTCAGGACTGCGCATTGATGTTGAGTACCTTCAAATCTTTCCTACCGACATCATGTACGGAGTGCCGGCGCGGGGCAGGACCTCGGCGGTGGGCAATTTGTCTTTGCCAGGATAGATCGAGAATGCGAGGGAAAGCTAAGACTTATTTGCACGATTGTGTACATGATCTATCTATAAAAGAGCAAGCTGTCAGGCATCCCTGTTGTACCTGAGAAAGTTATAAACCCTGGTAAGTTCTAACCCGAAAATACGTTCAATTCTTTTTATCCCAGTGTCAACAGAATTAACTGTGCATCAATTAAATCGAAAATCGTCGTATGCGTGTGCGTTAAGGTCAAGTGTCTTTTTATATTATTATGAATCATGGTGGCAACTCGGGCAAGAGAAGAAGTAATAGAGAGAAGAAGAAAAAAAATCAAGAGAAGAAAAATGAAGAAACAACAACAACATTGGTGTGAAATGGAGGGAAAGAGAGGAGGATTTAAGTAAACTGAAGAGTGAAATACTACTACCAGCTGGGTATTGGTTCGCACGTTTAAGCATTTTCTGGGTTTTCTTTTGCTTTTGTTTTTTTCTTTGTTACTGAATTAAGACTGTAAGTCACTCTTTTCCTGTTTTTGTGCAGTTCAATACACTTATACCTACGTGGCCAATTATTGAACATCATAAACTCCAAAGATAAGGTTCTAGGGGGCTGCACAGATTTAACAACATTGAAATCCACAAGTGTTATGCAAGGAAACGCCATTTTAATGTTTCATAAATGAAATACATGTAGAACCAAAGAACACGACAGATATCCGGCTGATAATGAGAGTCAACCGGGCAAATAAAGATCGTCTAACTTCCTGAATGAGATAAAGCGAGATTTACCATGAGCTAGATACGGACAATTTGCTGATTAAAAATGTGCACTGGGGGGGGGGGCAATGTTTGGAGATTTATTCTGTGAATATACAGCGGAAAAGGGGATCAGCGTGACACAGAACCTAGCACACTCTGACACAAACATTCTAAAGAAAGACAAATGTTCAGGTATCCAGACTGACAACCTGATAAAACTAAAGGCTGGATGCATGGGGAATAACAACATAGAATATCATAATCAAAAGATTATCGACAGTACATCCTTTAACAACAGAAAACAGATGTTGAATTTATTGTTGATGAATTTCTTATTCTACTGTTGCCAGATTTAATAGTTCAGAACCAAACATCTCTTCCTAGCTTAAGCAGTAGTAGAAAGCATGCCCTTTCCAGAGTTTGACCAGACAGATTTATTGTAGATACATTTCATATTCTACTGTTCCTATATTTGATAAACCAACACAAACAATCTCTTCCTGGTTTCGCAGGTGGCAAGCATGTCCTTTCCTAAGTTGACAGTGTCTCTAAATTAAGGCGAAGCCTTTCTAGATTGCAGTTGACACTTTTTGGGGTCTCAAAATCCGAGATGGCGGTGTTTCCGTGGCAACCATATGACAAACATATTTTTCTACTAATTTAGACATCCTGAAATCGATTATGGTAGTAAAAATTGTCTATTTCTCATAATAACATAAATCGCCTTCAGGACCCGACCTCCCCCATCCCCGCTCCCACTTAACCCTAGCCAAACAAACCGAATACTGCATGAGAGCCTTTACAACTGTGACTCTGTTACTGCTATACATTACACCTATTCGGTTTGATTTATTGGATTAGTTGCTTGTGTGTAACAAAAGTGGTGATAGTTTTTAGCTTTCTTGTACTGATTTGCGTTTCCATTGTCAATCCCGACTTATAGATTGTTCTCAGTCCCAACCTCTCTCTCCCCCCCCCCCCCCAACCCCCAACCGAACCCATGTTGTGTTTTTTTATTGTAATTTTTTTTTCCTGTCTTTCTTTCCGTTCCCAAAAACTGTAGTCGTCGGGTCTGGCTACTTTTCAGGACGAGCATAAAAACTTTTATTTAACTGGTCTAGTTACCATACATTTTTGAGAGTTTCTTTTGAGATATTTTTGTTCTCTTCAGGACTCTATAACCAAAGTCAATAGACGGGGCTTTGAATGGAGTTGAATATAATAATATCTTATATAATATGACAATCGATTTTGGGAATTTTTTATTTACTACATTCTTAGGGGATGGTGGCAAAGCTGTCCGCAAAAGTGCTCTTTTAATTATTTTCTGTTCATCTCCGAGACTTCCTTGACTAGATCTTCAGCCGCCCAACCCCCCCCCCCCCCAATCCCCTTTTTTTTTTCTTCAAAAAGTAAGGACATTCCATTGAAGTTACCGAAAGACGAGACCACTGAACGGTTCGTAGAATGCTGGAATTAATATTGAATCAGATTCTTAAAACGTTGCTACTGAATACTTTTGTTTTTTGTGTAATACATTTTTAGAACAATAAATTATTTACAAAATAATGGCTTCGTAGCAACCTAGCTTATTTCTTTATATTGCAGCAGCACGGCTTTCTTGTCCGTACATTCAGCAGTTTGTTTGTTTTTTTTCTTCTCTTTTTTTATCAAGTGAGACCTTAGTATTCAAGTATGTTTCTTTGTTTGTTTGTTTTTCGTGATGTTGTTTAAGCTGTTAGTTATATGTTACTACATTTTGACTACAAAACAGAGCACTTAATAATCAACAATTGGTGTCTTTACTGGGAAAAAGAAAGAAAGAAAAAAAAAGCCTTTCCACCGCTCAAAATGTCACTTGGTTTTCAAGTTGGCAACAAATAAATATCAGCAGATAGCATTATGCTTTTTGTTTTCACTGTTGTTCCAGGTGATCCGTTTCTTTGCCAAGAGACAGCGCTCTTCATTGACACTGCAGTTTGTGAGATGGTCACGCTTCCTGTCAGTGGGACATACCTTGTCTTTTTGTTTCTTATTGTGACGGCATGGATGGTGCGCGGGGCATCCTATGATCGAAACAGGAGTCAGATCGATCCTGTTGGTATAATTATCGTTTCAGGTATCGGTCTTGCTTTTTTGTATTGGATATGCGTGGTTTTTGGACAATTATTTAATGGTTTTGCCCCTACGACTATTCATCAGGGTGACCAGGAGTTGCCTGGCAATGCAAAACGAACGAGAAGGAAACAGCATACCGGGCAACGACAAAGACGTAACAGAAAGTCGTCCAGCACTGCAACAGCCCATAATACCAGTCGTCGATGTGGACTGGGATGTGAAGATCTACGATCACGGAATTCTACCCGAAATGGAAATTCAAATTCTAGTCACAGGAACGGCCTACGCAATCCAGGTTCATCTCAGCTATATGAGTCACACCCTCCCACTGCTGAAGTTCATCCTCCACCTTCTCACACCCTGGCCGCCACAGCTCAGCCCTCGCCTATTAACATCACGATCGAATGCAACGGTGTCCGTTGTGTGATATCTGGCGGACACGAATCACATGTTATCAATGTCTGCCTCACAACACAACCTGAACGATCTCCTGCCGAAACCAACGAAAACAAAAGCACCGTATATGATACAAAACTTTGACTTTATTACGTGGAATTTTGCTTTTTCATCCATCAATAGAGTGATTTAACATGGCGTCAAACAGGCCTTACAATGAAGTTACTCCACTTGTGTCATTATATCGTAGACAACAGGAACTGTTTGTATCATACAATAGCACATTATGTATCTCTATATCCTTAAAACATTCATACATGAGAATCTCGGCAGTGCTCACACTAGGCCATTAATTTTGTTTAGTGAACATTGAACAACGCATCCTTGAAACATGGATTTCTAAGCAGTGGCTCCAGCCGGTGTACAGGATATAAATTTAAGTAAACACTTTTCCATCCTTAACGCTTTATTCATTTTGATGGGACATTCTGAAGATGCTGGCCGAGAAGAAATGTTTACAATTTGAAGATCATAAGATTTTTGCTCTGTAGTAAAGCTTATATTTTGTAATTATACCATAGTTATAGCTAACAGGACAGTGTGCAATCTTGATTGTTGATATATGGCACTCTATTTTTTAACAAAACATGCATACACACAAAGTTCAACATTTTTACCATGCCACCAAAGTAACGAGCAGTCTTGAGCAGGTCTGCACCACCGGCTACTAAAAACTTGAATAATATCCTGAATTTAGATATCGCTGGCTTCCTAACCACATGGGGCAGTCCAGACGTTCTGCAGATGGTCACGCTTTTGCACAAATCATGAAAACTAGGTACCAGCAATTTCCAATTCTTCAAATTACTCTTTTACAATACATCTTTACAAATCTCCAACTTTCTGGGCCACAATTGGAAACAATAATTGTTGTGATACTCTAACTTAGTAATACATCTCAGCTTTCAATGCCCTGCTTTGGAAAGACTCTTGAGTTGTCATAAGCCTGATTTTAGACAATGCAGCTATCAAGATTGGAAAAAGACAGCAGTGGTATACTTTTAAAGTCAGGATTGTATGGTGTATGAGGCAAGACTGAAAAATTCTGTTCCTCTAGACACTAGAATGTGGCTGCATCTTTTGTGAACTCCGTGTTGACCGGCAGATTGGCGCTCCTACTTTTTTTTTTTCGGTGACTTCTTAATGGCAAGCATTACAATTGATCACAGAAGAATTGAAACTCTATGCTTAAAGAGTGAAAAAGAAGCCAGAAATCGTATTAAGGAAGTCACATACCGACCAATAAATTTCATGAGGAAGCCGATATTTTGCAGAAATCAAACGGACATTACTATAATTTACATACTGTGCCTGCAGTAACTTTCGTGAGGAAGCCAATATTTTGGAGAAATCCGAAGGACATTACTATAATTTACAGACTGAGCAATAACATTCATGACCAATCTGTACTTTGCAACTTTATAGACATCCCCACGTTAGGCTTGTGCATTACATGGTTTTGTCGTTTTGAAAATTATATTTACAATACTTTGAGTTGTGACCGACAGTATAATGCGATGTGGATAGATACTTTTATGATATGTCATTGTATCACCAATTTGTCTGAATCAGACGATTGCACAGTTTTCCCACGCTAAGACTGCCTTTTTTCCTACACGAAACAAGTTATTGAAGAAAAGTATAACGTTCTCTGTGGAATGTAGGAGGGATTAAACTCTGACCATTCAGTAGCCATAATAATAAAAAAAGAAAACACTCCACAAAAAAGTAATATTATATTAAATTTTGTGTGTGTGTTTATGTGTGTGTAATAAAAAAGCATGACCTATCTGCACCAAACAAGACACTTTTATCTGTATCTATATAATAAAGCAACAACAAAACCCCTAATAGTCCTATGGACTCGGAAACTACACAACGCACCGACCTGAAATTTGGCACAAAGAATTATGGGAAAGCGAACATTGTTCGTATCGCTATACACAAACAAAACCGTTTGTTATTTCTGAGTTAATCGGTAAATGATGTTATAATTAAAGACTAAATTCACGAGAGCGTTTGATCCGAAATTTACGATCAATAAGATATTGATGTATGTTTCTAATAATAGCCCACTTCCGCCTACACATGACGTTATCACTTCCTGCGATGTGTTCACTAACAAACAAACTAACCCGTGCGCAAATCATTGCCATTTGACGGATGCTGACGGGATGCGCAGGACGTCAACGCGCAAAGGGAGAGCAGTAAAACGTATCTAAAAACAAACAAACAAACAAAAATAAAATAAAGCTAAAGGAACAGGCAAAATGAAGCAGGTCCATAATAATCACCCAGAACTGAAACTAATAAATCGATTTATCCCGGGCTGGGCCGGGCAAGACAGCTAGTATTATAAAAAAGTTATATCTCCTGAAAATTCTGATTCTGAAAATACTATTCTGAAAGCGATGCCACTGGACAATAATTTGTTTAGTAAACACGGAATATGGTGTCCCTGGACATTTGTTTTCTTAGTGCTCAGGGTTATGCCTGCGATGCAGTATTAAAAGGTTGATGTGCCGGCGTGGAAGACTTTCATTATCATTGTAGAATTAATATTTATAATATTGTTTTGGCTTAGTTTCTGTCTTAACTATATTGATGTAAATACCAACGTTTATAGATTTGAGAAAAAACGACCTAAGGTGAAAATCCTAATACTGAGAAATCACCGCACGAAGGTCAGAAACTCATTTTCTACCAAAAAGTAGTTCTTGTTATTTTATGATAGAATGGCCATGTTTACATGTCATATCAAAGTAATATGCTTGAAAACATGTTAGATATATTTTATTATGTTAATGTTGAACCAACATGTCTGAACCTGACGGTTTCACACCGTTTCACCACAAACAATGCCTTGATAAATTAACAATGAGAACCGCCTGATTTATGTTCTGACGTTGTCATTTATCTTGTGTCTTGTATGATCTACCCCCTCCTCCTCCACCCCCCCCTCCCACCTCCCACCACCACTCCCAAACCATCGAACTGTTAACATTTACCAGTAAGTAAGTGAATCATACAAGAGTGGACTAATTTTTTTTTTTTTTAATGTTGTTCACCAATATGTAACTCTATGCACATGAATAATGCCTACACCGGGTTTCAAGAAAGACTAGGGTGTAACTACAACTGACCTGTACTGTAGAACTTCTCGCTCCTGGGTTCAAGCTACACTGTGCTGAAATTTCAATCCAAATACTGGAAACTGCCTCGATTAAAACTCCAAATAATTATATTATAATTATCCGCCGCAAATGTGTTGTCCTCATTTCTCATCAGATTCACGAAAATTACTAATACCGAGTGAGCATTTTGCTTCCTGCCTTGGTGCGTGATAATGCGAATTGCAGCTCCACCGCGAGTCCTTGAAGTTGAATTTTAACTGGCCGCGAGCGCTGCCATGCAACAAGTGAATCATCAGCCGCCAAATTAATAATTAATTCAAGTGGTTGTTTACAAGATCCCTTGTTGTCTTACGTTTCGGTTAATAAAAAAATAAAGGAGAGGGGCTGGTCCTTTAATGTCATCGCTGTGAACATAAATTTATCTTCAGTTGTTTTAGAAAGTGTTATTTTTCAGTATTATAGTACTATGTCTGAGCTCTTTTTTTTTTGAATAAGCACTTCTCATTCGTTGCTGACACGATAGGGTAGTTTCACTGTCGCATTGATACCATTATTCTGAATCAAATGTTTAAATATAATTGTTTGAAGAAAGTACGAATGTGTATTTTCTTATTTAACCCTGCCTCTGTTAGCCCTGGAGCATAGAAGAGACTTACTTGCAGTGCAGTCGCGAGGCATTTTCTATTTAAATCTAACGAATGAGTGGAGAGACATACATACAGCACTTGGGCTCATTACGGAGTCAACGGGCACATGAAACTAAGATATGACATCAACAGTACAGTAAAACACATGTATGCACCTAGTCTTAGACTACTATCACCAATGGTCAAGGTACAACATAATTATGCTCATTCTTTATACACTGTTACTTTGGAGGAGGTGAGGGTTCATTCAAAAGGGAATTTTCCTTTTTCTGTTCTTTCTTTTCGTTCCTTTTCTTTAGACCTGAATCAAAGAGCTGAAACATTACAGAAAGATGCAGTTCTTAAAGAGATGTTTGTTCATATTAATAATCGCATGTATCTGATCTGTGTGTCTGTTGGGGGGGGGGGGGGGGCACACATTCAAAAGAATAATGACATTACATTACATTGAAAAAAAAAAGAATAAAGAATCAGTCCATGAATTAATTCAGGATTTTAAAATGATGATAATACATTGCGTTTACAGGGTTTGAGCGCTTCACCCTTTACGCTTTACATCCCAGGTTCCTATACAAACTGAGTCGGGACCCAAACGTTACCAAAGTCTCTTTGTATTTTTCAGGCACTTACCCGTCTACAGACACTCACACATTGATGGCCCAACGAAGGCTTAACTGTCGTTTCGAACATAGCCTTAATTTGGCTAAAAGGGAAACAAAAAAACTTATAACGAACATACGTACATATGAGCACAAAATGGTGAAAATCACATTGCAACTCAGGGAAAAAATACACTGATGCTTACATTAAAGATCATAAAGTTATCTTCGCAGATCAAGGCTAGGTTCACGTAGCGAGTCACGTTTAGCCACTTTCGGCAATTATAGTTTGAAAGAAAGTACATCCTTTGTGTTCAGAAATGCGGCATACGCCCATTCAAACAAACATGCCAGTAAACATTCTCTCCAGCTCTCTTCACTAAGCCTACTGTCGCCTGTATGATAATGTGGGAACAAGGAAGTGAATAGCTCTGAGGTTTTGTGATTGTCCCCGTTTACTCACCGCTCTGCTTATGAGGTCAAAAATAGACTTTGTTCTGTGTCCTGCACTAACTTAGTTAGTTTTATACATTATAAATAAATAAGAATAACATTGAGGACAAGGAAGTGTATCGCTGTCCCCGAGGCAGATGTTTGAGAGTAGAATATTAACACTGTGCAGTATTTGAAATTGTTCATTTTATTTGCTTCATAACACTGATTTTGTCTATGAATAATCAGAGTTATTGTGGTGATGTTTGCATTTCTCAAATAAAAAAAAAATGAAATACTTGTCTCAGTTGAAATTCTGGATTGACGTGATGGACAAACTCAAAAAGAGACAGAGGGAAAGACATACGAAGAGATAGATAGACACAGTCAGATAGACATTCATACATAATTATAGATAGATAGATAGATAGATAGATAGATAGATAGATAGATAGATAGATAGATAGATAGATAGATAGATAGATAGATAGATAGATAGATAGATAGATAGATAGATAGATAGATAGATAGATAGATAGATAGATAGATAGATAGATAGATAAATAGATAGATAGATAGATAGATAGATAGATAGATAGATAGATAGATAGATAGATAGATAGATAGATAGATGCAAGAGTGTAAACATTTAGGATTTTGCATGCTTTCTTACGAACACATTATGTTCTTTCTAATATAAGACACACGATTAAAGACGAATCGCTATCAACCAGTTTTACTTTCACGAGATAATACAATGACTGTGTAAAACATTTCAAAGCCATGGCTTTGTTGATTTTACAGCTGGCAACCAGTGTTCAGACCCAAAGGTTCACTGTCAGGTTAAATTGCTTCCATGAACATAACTAGCAAGATTATTTGAATTGCGCTTTCAGTCATTGAACTAATACCATTCTTATTAGTGGAAGAATCATTGATTGAATTGAACAATGTAATTGAATTGCTTTGCTAATGATAAGATGGAAATTCTGATTCACGATTCAAGATATAATACAGCCTAATCTAGCATTTCAGTTGCATCTTTCTGACTTGAGAGCTTTGGTGCACAGTTTGAAAACGCCACTGCGTAAAGGCTTTTGCTGGCTGATCCTTTCCCCTCATTCTCCAAAAAGAATTGTTACTGCGGTGTATAATTGTATCAATCAATTCATATTTCACTGCTGTTTCAAGAGCCACTAGATTGGTCTGGGGGTGGTGCTGAGGCTTCATCCGGTCTGTCTATACTAAAATTTGGGAAGCACACTGAATCATATACGTTTTCTCTTGTTTCTTCAGAATGTTCGGGGTCTCCACGTTGGATGTCTGTGCCCGGATTAAGCTGGTGTTGATCAGATGTCACTATGTATGAAATGGTTTCGTATGCGTTTTGCGTGACGCCACCACTATCAGCATCCGACATACCTGCAAGAGAACAATGGGCTGAACGATTTTCATTTGAAGCCGTGGCAACAGAATCTTGGAACTGAGACAGTGGAACTTCGTCTTTGGCGTCCGGAAGAGCTGCGTGTGCCTGTTGCTGCTCGTTTGTTTCATTAGCAACTGACGTGTCAGCATTGGTGACTTTGGACTTCGTCATGTCAGACTCAGGAACATCTGATACCAGAGCTTTAGCCAAGCTGTACACGCGCCACCCGGGGACCACAGGTTCATATTCTGACTCTTCTGGAATGTCTTGAAAACTTTCGTTCCGTTCCCCATCCATTGCAGATCGTGTTGTAGACTTTTTCCCTTTCAACAGCTCTTTGAACCTGTCAAATCTGCTTCTGTTTTGAAGGCTTTGAGACTTGTTTCGCTTGTGCCACAACAACATCACCACTGTTGTCACCAAACCTACAACAACCGCAACACCAATTGCGACCCCGACGATAAGAGAAATGTTTTCATCACTTGTATCTGAGGCCGTAGTACTATAGGTACCCAATATTGTAACATTTGTATCTGTGTCCTCCACTGTTGTATTTGCAGTCACCGCTGTAACATCCGTATCAGTGGACGTTGGAACTGCCACTGAAGATGCTGTAGTCATGTTATAGATTTTCTCGGCAGTTCTCAAGGTCTACCCAGCGGCTACAAGTCTGTCCACAGTTATTTCGAGTGTTCAGCGGCACAGCCTAACGCTACCACTACATGGAAGGTCTCCGAGCTTGTGAAATGGTAGGCAGACAGTCGTCTGAACCTATGGAAGTGTATACGTAGTATAAATTTATCAAGAATGCGCAAACATTGATTGCTTCTAGTGTGAGGTAATACAGGGTCAGAACAAAATTAATCCATTGAAACTGCTGTGATTGTGATGACATCCCTGCAAGACTAACACACGGGTAAATGTGTATAGGTAACTACAAGCATACAGAGATGGTGCTAAAAATAATAATTCATATGTGATTTATTCATCACACAAAGCTATTCAATGGTAATAGTGATGAAAAACTCTTTCGCCGAAATATTGCCTATAGAGAATGAAATTGAAACATCATAAAATGCAATATCACACCAACGTTTTCAGAAACCTGATACAAGTAGAATTCAAAAACTATATGATGGCAAATATTGTAAACTGAACATCCGTTCTTTGGTAGTCAAAGTCCATAAAGATATCAGAATTAATTGGTTTCATCAATCTATTTTGAAAAACCCTTCATCTCCTCACATGATGACACGACAGATTTATTTTTAACGAAACTAATTCATACGCTTATTATGCTTGCCTAGTAAACAAACAAGACAGAGACATGTACCGAATATAGTCTTATGAAATACCGTTGCTGAATCAACACTGCCATCGCTTATCTAGAAAGACGACTGTAATATCTTCAGGGTGCGGTGCCCGTGTTAAATGGCAATGCCTGTGGCCTCAGGTTAAGTTACAGCTACGCGAATGCATTATCATATGAATGAAAATAACACTTCACTTCAACACCTTTGTATGCAAGTCTGGTTTATTTTTATAGCAGGCTTATCATGCTTAGTGTCTTGTTTACTTTAGGGGTCAGAATATCAGATTGCATTGTGTTTTCAATGTAGTCTTATCAAACACATGCCACCGCGTGGTTTCTGTAGCACAGTCTTCAAGTTGCAGGCCATGCATATGTGACTATCAGCGCCCCGCCTGCTTTCTACAGGTGACGAGATGAGTTTTAAAGTCAGATAAAATCTAATGCATTTTCTATAATCTTCTCGCTGCGCACTGGAAACAAAAATGTGTAGCCATCTGACAAAATGAGACGCATTTTGGCACCACCCGATTAGGGAAAATCGTTGAACGGCATGATAGGGTCGTTTCGTTGATTTTGAGTGTTCAGTATTTTTGCAGTTTAACCTCTTTACCTATCTTATTCCAAATGACAATGCTCGTTGAGAAGGGTAAATGCCTCACTTTTAATTGAGTCACCATGAATAATTTTGTATTTCTAAGCTGAAACTTTAAAAGCGTTTTTCTCAAAGCTAGGGTTGTGTCACTTCCTGTCTGTGAGAGGCCATAAAATTATTATCTTCTCAGCTAATTAAGTTTGTTTTTGTTTTTTTAACCGTAACTATGAAAGGGCTTTGAATAACCTATCTAGTGATACCAGTATCTCCAAATCACCAAAATGCGAGAAGTTCCTCATTTCGTCAGGCGGCTACACAAATGTTCTTGTTTATGAACAACAAAAGCGTCTTTTTCATAAATCCAGATAATTAATATGTCTTTTACCGGTAACAAAAACTGATCCTCTGAATTATAAAAATGGCAAGTATTGTGATAGCTGATGAAAATGACAGTGATGATATCTGCACCACTTAGGGGTCAATCGTGATGATTCTATCGACAATATGGCGACGAACTGCTTTTTGTTTCAGTAATGAAAAAAATAGCTCGCACGCACTGCCTCTCCACCACCACCACCATTCCTTGAAAAGTTAGTTCAAAGCAATGCTAAATAGGTGGTTTGCTGCTCTCCAGTCAAACATTTGCAAATTCTCTCCGGCCCACATCATTTAAAATGCCCCCCCCCCCCCACCCCCCCAAAAATATAGACACAACAATTTTGTTTAATTCTAAAGGCCCAATCGTATGTTGCTACATAAACTGATAGCAGAAATATGTCCATCCCGATAACTTCGGTCGCAAATTGTAGTTTTGATTTCACATGGTAATCGAGTGTTTTGATCATTGTGGTTGAAGCCACAAGTCTCCCGGCCGAGGGAGGCGTTGTGGACAATGACATATTCACATTTATTCAAAAAAATATTCCTTTTTAAGCAAAGATTTTGTAAGCATAGCTGTAGGAGATGGGACTCCACCCACATATGAATTTAAGAAACAAAAAAAAAAAAGCATTCACTGCAAAATGGAAACAAATCATTTTGTCAAAGCATGTCAGCACCTCTACTACCGTCTTGTACATCTTTAAATACAGCGGCATTTTGTTCTGCAAGAAACAGTTACAGGCAAAAACTTACTTGGGTTTCTGAAGAATGTACAACTGCATAGCAATCATGAACACTGCTAAAATTCTAAGATCCCATTGTATGATTGAAAGGTATGTGTACGAACAAGTTTCGGAAAAAATCAATAGCGCGGTTCGGGGAATTCCGTATTGTGTTATGCGCTTTTGATCGGCACTTGCTGAACACACGTAGGCCTACACTGAGTGATAATAAAACAGAAACCCCTAGTTTTTTGTTGCTGTTTTTTTTCTTATTTAGGGCACGTCCACAGCTTAGAGTCGAAGAATTGGTGGGGGAGGGTCGTATAGCTTATAACATAAACAATCAGTACTGATTATTTTATCACCAGTGTGCCACTACTGTCGATATTCGCTATTCCGTCTTCCCTCTCTGTGTGGTGTACATACGTGTTTGCATAATTACTACAAGCTTAGAAGCCGTGCTCCACCCGGATCCTACCACCCCTCCCCTTACCTCTCCAACCATTGCTCCGCCAGCCAAGTCCAAGACTTCCTACCCTCTCTACATCTGTCTCAACAAAATGAAATAATTCTCAAAGCAATGGACCTTCGCTCCATCTAACTATGCCTGTAGAATAATAGAAGCCGAATTTTATTGTAATAAACAATTTATTTCAGTACACAATAAAAACTTTAAACTGCAGCCATCACAATCAGTTGAGATCATTGTAATGCTGCGGTGTTCTCCTGTATTCTAATTTTAGCCGCAGCACGTCGGACAGTTTAAATATGGCGGTAGGGAATGTTGAAGTCACGGGTCATGTGGCTCGTGAAAAGAAGGAATCTGAGGCGAACAGTCAGCGACACAAAGCAAACGCAAAAAAAAAAAAAAAATTCAAAATCCAAACTTCGGCTTACGATCCGTGGTATTTAAAACATCCATGCAAAATGTGATTACTCTAGGTGATCTAATAAAACATCCTTTTGCGTTCAAATGGATAGAATTTGTGAATTATAATTATATAACTATATAGATGGCATATCATATTATCTTGATACAGCGTATATTGTTTCGTGCTACTGTTCTGGAGGCTTTACTAATTGGTATTGATCTTGCTTCTCTTGAGACATCCCGTGGGTGCGTACGATATTTTTTAGTTCTCGAAAATAATTTCCACATGTGTATTTTACAAACTACCTTTCGCCAGTACTTTATGTACACCATTCACGAAATATCATAAAAACCACAGAAAAACTGTGGGGTCGCAGCAGGGCTATAAGCAAAGTCAAAATTGGGCAAAGAGAAAAGGTTGTATGTTGCAAAGCCCCGCGTGAGAAATAAAACCCAAACAATACAAAGCAAACTAAAGAGAAGACAGAAAATACACAAATTTTCGGCTTTCGCCTTTGTCAAGTGAAAAAAACGAACAATAAAAGACTTCAACAGGAACGAAGTGAAACAGTTTACTTAGCTGCGACTTCTTGCTTCGTTAGCAGCACCAAAGCACGTCCGTCCGCCAAAAGCATGGAAGCACGAAGTGACGCAATTATTTAGTTTGCTTTGTATTGTTTGGGTTTTATTTCTCACGCGGGGCTTTGCAACATACAACCTTTTCTTTTTGCCCAATTTTGACTTTATGTACACCATGATGCACACATGATGGAGGCTGTCATGCAAAACAACGTTCAAGTCAAATTTATTTATCGCCCCATCCCCCCACTGCTCCCAAACTGCAGGTTCCTTTCTCTGTTTTTGTGGATGTTTTCCACATTATCTGTAACGTATTTAATAGAGCTTCAGTGTTATAAAAGAATTGACTGAAGTTTGTCTTCAAAGCACATTGGCCTTTTTTGCACATTTTATATACTCAATGTTCCTTCGGTTAGACTTGCTTCTTTGGTTGCAGTACAACCTCTCTTCGTCGGTAAAACTCAAGATAAGAACATAGAACCGGTTCACATACAAATGAATGTCCCGATAATTCAGCGTAGTTAGCAAGATCACGCATATCTGTCATTGTCAACATGGTTGACAGCATTCTAGGCCGACAACGTTCTGTTAATTACCAAATGTATGTGAAAAGGTGTTTGTATTAAAACATTTAAAATTTAATGCATAAGACTAATTAAGTTGTTTCTACAATGTACAAAGTGGTTATAGCAATTGACTGCGCTTCTGAAAGGCAGTGTCAAGTTGTTAACATTTCTACGACATATTATGTCCTCTTACACCTTGATTTCGAAACTCTATAAACATGCTCTATTTTCCCACTGAATATAAATAAATTAGTTTTGTCCAGACGTTAGATCGGTAACCAGATGGATCGGATATCCCTGTCGCCGGTGTCTGGTGACTCCTCGCCATAACAGCACAATAACAGCCACTGCCACCACTACAGCAATTACAGAACCAACTGTAACTCCAACAATCAAAGAAACATCTGCCAAACTTGCACTTGATGTGTCTGTTTTAGCGGTGGTCACGATCGTCACATTATCGTCACTGTTATCAGTCGTTGTTGCTATCGTCACGATCGTAACATTGTCGTCACTGAACTCAGTTGTTCTTTCCGACTTTCGATAAAATGTTCCTGTAACATTGTCTTGGGTAGTTCTCTTAGGTTTAGGGGGTTCCGTGGGCAAATGTACTGCCGCTTCTTTTACTTCACAAGTGCCAGCATTGACACACGATGCAGTTTGGCTAACGTAGAGATGTTCACTCCTATCCCACACCACTGAAACGCAACTGACGCCACAAGGAAAGTTGAAAGATCTTGCATGGTGAGTCTGGTGCATACAATAGATGTGTAGTTTGGCATGTGACATTTGATCATGTTTATGTGGAAGTCCAATCGACCGGTTTTAAAACACACACGTGTATGCCAGTGAGCAGTCGAACTTTTGCCCTGCTCAAACCGACTCACTTGTAGTAAGCACTCTCTAGTGACGTCACTACGCAGGCAATCCATAAACCTGGGCGATGAAAAATAACAATTATTAATTATATAAACAACTTGATTTCACTGCGAGATTAATAATATATCAATTAATGTATTAATACGCAAGATTCATATAACATGTCACACCGCTCTGGTTTGTGCTGATATGAATTAATCATTCTTTACTGAAGGTCTTACGCTATCATATAGTAAGCCAGTGAGTATATACGAAGAAATTTAAAGGTAAAAATTAGATTTGGGATTATTGCAGATGACTGGACATTGAATGAAGCTATGATTTCGTCACCTCAGTTCACAAGCGTTCTGTATGCAGCGTTTGCAGAAATTGAATAAACAATAATAATATTCAACATTTCGGTATTTTCTCTCTCGCTCATGGAGCTTAAACTTTCAAGCCAGATTTCTCAAACGTGGACAAACTATGTTGAAAAGAAAAAGTTGTTTGGAGCCAAGCCCTCTGCCACCCCACCGGTTTTCTGTGGGTTTATATTTCTCAAACATGGAGTTCCTTGTTTATTAAGGTGGCGATTTCGGCATGCCTTTGGAACAATCAATATCTAAAAATATTTTGACATTCACGACTAATCTCTAGATAACTTCCCAGGTGTGCTTCATTTAGGCACAGCGTATAAGATAACAGATTAGGTTAAAATATTAATTATATTCATTGTAAAATGACAACATTGATAATTCAGTATCAACAAGACAACCAGACCGATTGCAATGCTGAATTTCGGTCACTATAGCTCAAAACGTCTTTTTTTTAATACTCAACCAGTGCCGGGCCTTTCTACTGTTATATGTGGACAATAAGAAAACTTCATGTGAGAAACACTGATTGTATCAACGGGGCTGGAAATTTGGAAATTCTGTCCGGCCACATCAATTAAATTGTCCCCCCCCCCCCCCCAAAGAAAAAACAACATATATTTTTTTTTATCGATATTATAAACACAACCATTTGGGTCAACAAAATGATATTCTGACGTTATTAGAACTTACATTTTTTGAAGATTTGCGGGTTAAAAAGCTTTCTTATAAGAGCATGCACGAAACATCGCACTCTCTTGGTGCAGGTAACTTTATTCACAAAACGACTGAATAGTCAGTACAGACAGCCAGTGGCCTAGCGCAAGTGTCGGAATATGGACCTTAGCACGTTGCCATCCGTGTTTGTCTACATACTACCCCGAAAAGTATTGCTGTGCATTTTTTTTTTGGGGGGGGGGGGGCAAGATTGGTAAAACTGATACCAGCTAGATTACTGAATGATGACACTAAGAATACAATCACAAGATACTGCCGACCTCTTGGTGCCGTGATGTGTTGTTGTTTTTTTAATCGTGTTGAGATGTCATAAATACAATCTGCCGCAAGCTGTCTTAGCATGGATGCTGTTTTAAGACTGTCCATGGACAATGTTCCGTGATTTTTATGTTTGAATTTTATTATTAATTACTAGTTAGCAGGTCGATTTGGGGAATACAGCGATGTGGTATTTTCTTTGCTGTTGGTGTGCTGTCAGCGATGTGTAATGAGATGCGAAGAACGAAATTTGAGATCACACTTTTCGATTTTCTCTACGAAATTGCGGTTATAAAAATAGTGATCAAATAACATCAACAGCTGGCCCTTGTCAAAAATGGATATATCCACGTAACTGATTGTCAAACATTCCAGCAGTTCACCAAGTTTCATTTTTTTTTTTTTATCGCGGAGTCGGGACGTTTTAAATGCTTACATGTTCACTATCTGACCCCTCTATAGTATAATCATTTCTAGCTGAGGTACCCGGAGATGAATCCGTTCATTTGTTTGAGTTCTGGGTGATTATAATGGATCTGTTTCACATCGCCCTTTCGTTTACGTGCATTTTGCTGTTGCTGTTCTTTGTTAGTTTGCCCTTGGGTGAGTCTTATTGCACACTCATTGCACGTTAATGCCCTGCTCCCCCCCCCCCACACCCCCGGCAATCTGAGGTCAGCGAACCTGTTTAATAGTGAACATTTGGCAGGAAGTGACGACACTTAGGCTCAATTGTGCGTGGGAAAAGAAATAGGGCTGCAGAGGCGAAATTAGGGACACAAAGCAGATTTAAAAAAAACACGTCCAAGCCCATTCAAGTCTGCAAATCTGAAAATGAAACTCGCAGGTCAACAGGACAGCACCTTCAAAATTTCGCTGGACTCCGAGCCATATGAGCGGCGCAGGTCTTGTTTAAAATCTGGCGAGGATTTAAAAAAAAAATTTAATTTTTTTTTATTTATTTATTTTTTTTTTTTTTATTTTTTTTTGATTTTCAGAATAACAGTAACAATCATTTCTAATTATTTATCCCGATATATGCTGTTACCTCATGCATGTTGTGGCGTCAAAGACGACGTTTATTGATGAAGCTCCGTAAGGCGATACTCGAATGGTCGAATTCCCATTCTGATAATGGCAAGCCGCAAACATGACACAGAAAAGACAAGCTCCAATCAATGTGTACGCTTGCATGATACAGGACGTAGGACTTGCTCACTGTTGAATAGGACACCGGGTGTACAATCGTTCATCGGCAGGGGAAGATCACAATATTGATAAATGTATAATGCCCCTATTACATAATGAAATGGTAGCAATGTCAGCACTGGCCACTTTTACTGTAAGAACCGCCTTGTGAACGTTAAATAGGGCATCCACAATCCTCTACCAACATACACATTCTGTTTTTGTTTCATGCACCCAGCTGTTTCTTTAGGCGCCAATCTAAACAACTTTCTTGAGGGCTAAGAAACGGCCATTTCAAGGGATGAGAAGATGTCGAAGAGAATAGAAGAAAACAGAAGAGAAACAAAAGTGAGAACAAGAAAAGAGGGTTGCAAATTAAATGACAAGAGAGAGAGATACTCCAAACAAAAGGCCTGGGCCCACTTCCCCCATTTTTTATTCCATGCGTACACGATTTAACCCTCAAACGTTTTTTGGTTTTTCGGGTATTTTACTCAGATGTTCATATGGATTGGTTTGATGCAAAATATTTTCCTCCATGAGTAAGTTAGTCTAACATATTATATATCAATCTTTTCAGCATTGAATGTGCTATCATTATAATGTGGTCTAATGTTTGTCTTCTATCATTATGTGTAGTTTTAGGTCTTGTTTTACAGATAAAAACGAAAAAATAGTATGCTCTCGCAGGACCACACCAAAAGTGGTAAGAAGGAAAAAAACACATACTTGAGGTAAACTTCACCAATTTATAATATTCATAAAGTACACCCATTTTTGCAACATATATCAAAATTTCATGAAATTTGATTGACATTTGACTGAAATAGAGCTTTTTTTTAATAATCCATGTAAATTACCAAAATCGCCACATAAATGTGCGAACATGAAAGAAAGAACATAATATTAGGAAATAATGCTCATAACTGGGTCTCTTAGTCTTAACTCATAAAAATCTTAATTTATACATCAATACAGGTTGCATTCCAATGTATGATAATAAAACTGTGGCCGAAATGGACAAATTAATTAAATATGTTAATTATACTTTATGATAGTCAACAAGACAATTCCTGTCATCTTGAAAACACAGAAAGACATTACACACTGAGCAATATGTCCTAGATTTCCTCTCAAGATTATATTCACTATAACATTTTTTACAATTTCTCCTCTTGGAGGATGGGACCATTACAGGAATAATAGCATGAGCTGTAAGTATTTTTGGTTTAGCTGCTAATGGTACATCATCTAATGGGTCGATTCCTGCTAACTGTCTGATCAGTTCCTCTGTATATGCAAGCTGATTGTATTTTGAACTCCTTTTCAACTCTATCAGGTCTTTGTTCTGTTCCCTCCAGTCATTAAAAAGAATATAACTATTAACTCGAGCAATATCCAAAAAATGAAAGAAAAGAGTCTTCCAGTACTTATTTGTTTTCCGCAGCATGTTGTACTTGGTCAACAGTTTTATCGACCCCTCCCATGTTTACATTGTAATCCCTAACAAGATCTGGCTGCCTAACCTCCAAACTTTCAAAAACACCATTTACTTTAGATCTTCTTTTAGCTACGTTTATATCATTTGCAGAATGAATAGTAGAAATGAAAGAGACGGTTTTATTGTCCTTCCACTGAAGTCCCAAAATCTCTTGCTGCCTGCTCCATCTCATAGCTCCCCGATCTTTGCTCTTCTCCCACTGCTTCACATTCTTCAAATCTGCAGGAAATCCCTTTCTGTTGGACAAAATTGTACCACACGCTGCAATCCCCCTTTTCAATAGATCAAAAAACAATTGAACACTTGTATAAAAATTGTCAACAAAGAGACGGTAACCTTGGCCACAAAGCATATGAACCAAATTCATTACAACATCATAGGCTAAACCATATTTTGAATTTTCCCTTCCATTCTTCCCTAAATAAACATCGAAATTAAATGTGTAACCAGATCTAGAATCAGCCAAAACCCAAAGCTTCATACCCCATTTTGTTGGCTTATCCCTGATATACTGTCTAAAAGAAAATCTTCCCTTATTCCGAACCATCCTTTCATCAATTGAAATATTCATGTCTGGCTGATATAATTTCATGCATTTCCTGCGCAGGAATTCAAACAACAGACGAACTTTACAGAGTTTATCATCACCCCTTTCTCTTTCTGCATCTGAAACTTTCAGAAAACAAAGAATCTGCCGAAAACGAAATTTTGACATGAATGCACGTGCCCAAAGACCATTATACAAACTTTTCTTACACCAGTAAAGGTCTACATTAGGAACTTGGACCATCCCCATGTACATGAGAAGGCCCACAAACCTATAAAACTCATCTTCAGTGAGGTCCACCCAGTTACAGTACATAGAAGGCTTTGTTGGTCCCACAACTGCTGCATTCTTGTTGGTGAAGCTGCAGAGCTGTTGCACTAATGTTGCTGTAAAATACAGCTTGAACATGGAGAGGGGGGTGAGGAACTTCCGCCTGGCCTCTCTTGTGGTGCTGTCAGGAATCTGTGCCCCAGGTGGTCGCTCTGGCCGGAAGGGTGGGATGGCTTTTGGTGGCCCAGCATCAAAATCACCATAACTGATAAAGGAAGAAAGACAAGACAGGACCATGATCATCTGTAATTAGACTGTGACAAATAACTGGGTAGTTACGAAAAAAAAAAAAAAACCAACATGAACAAAAACATCAAAATCTAATAACTAGATTGTTGCAATTACTATACGGTTGAAGAGTAGGCCCTAGCTCATTAGTATATTTATTTATTTATAATAGGCAGCGGTAACCAATGTCAACAAGTGCAACTGCCAGGTTGCTAGGTCTATGTGTGATCTCAGGTGGTGTCATCATCGGCTAAATACATCACTAATAATGACTAAGTTTTAGTCATGAGTTCCATATGTTGGGAGGAATTGTATATGCTAACTGCAGAAACAGCTGAAAGTATCACTTGTGGCACTAATTTTAGGTTTTGGTAGCTAAAACACCAATGCAGCGTCACACAATGGTAAAGAATGAAAAACTCACCCTCGCTCCCGAACATTTCCGCTGGTCGTAGGGGCCCTATTCTCCTCGTCGCTAGAATCTGATTTTTCCTCCTCAATCCACACCTCCTCATCGCTTGATTCATACAAAATTTCTTCATCGGAAGATGTTTCTTCGTCCATTTTCAGCCGTTTATTTAGCTTCGCTGTCGAATGACGTATTCGCACAAATCCAAGATGGCGGCGAAAGGGGAAACACAAGTTGTTTACAAATCGCATCATCATTTTTTGTTAAAAATGATTGCAATGCACTTTTTTCGGTCTAATATCGTTAAATATGGCATTTATCTCTCAAGAACGTTTATTTTGATATTTATATGTATTAATTTTCATGCAAAAAATCATTGTTACATGTGTCGATCACCGGTGGTCGATATCCATATGAGAAAACGTTTGAGAGGCAAGTTTCAGTGTACTTGAAACTTATTACCAGCATGAAATGTCGTCACTGTACATGCTTTGTAATTAAGTGAGTCAAATGCCATTGTAATGCTGGGATGCAGTAAGTTTAAAGTATAGATCGCGCTTAAAAGAAAATATACGTACTGCTAATTATACTTATTTATCTAATATCCAGTGAAGAAAAATGCCTTTTACAGATCCAGATACTCGACAAAATAAAATAAATAAATACATAAATATGTAAATGTCCACATCCTTCCCGACATATGCAACGATAAAATAGCTTCATTGTAAGGTCGATCATTTACACTTGATTTATCTATATATCCCCTTTACATTAACTAATGGTATCTTACCCATCAATTAACTCTGCTTGTAAACTTCATTGAGAAGCGGTGGTGAGAAACCTTTCAGGTGGAGTGATACAGATGATGGTCTTCATCGGTAGAGAGGATTCTCACATTGGATGTTTCGGCCTTCAACTTCCTGGCATCTTCTGGGACCCCGCCATCCACACCGAGGTCACAGCTTCGAATTTATCGCCAACCCAGGCTTCAACCTTTCACCTACCGGGCAATGTCTGACTAAATATGGTGTTCATTTCAAGCCGAGTGTATGCCCGCAGGTCGCCTGGACCAAAAACTTCAACAAACCATTTCGATTATTATATTAGAATAGAATTGTATTAGAGAAATAAAAAGAAATGATAATTACCAGCTGAGTCTTGACTCCTGTATGGTAACCTTGTCTTTTGATGGGTAGCTACACGTCATATACACGTGCATTTTTCATTTCTTAACTACACTACACACTGATTATCTTTCTTTTCAGACAAGTATGTGTCTTGACATATCTTATCTGAGCTCCCAAACAAATAGTTTTAGTAGACATTTTCAAGTGACATTATCTCTAAGCAAAATTGCCTTCAATCTCACTTTGCCTGCGTCTAGCAGTATTCTGATACTTTTGCAATCTGCTGAACACGCTCTGCCACTTTCTCTGCATTTTCCTCTGTTATTTCTTCTTCTGTTCTTTGGCTGTGTGATGCCATTTCTGTTTTGAAGAAATGCTCTGAAAACATCTGCGTTTTGTGTCTAAAATTAATATAATAGTTTGCCCTTGTGATATCTGTTGTGAAGGAGTGACTTGTTAACACCATGTGTCTTCCACCGAACACAGTTTTTTTCTCTTCTTTCTCTTTTCCCTACGTCTAAAAACGTCAACTGCTTGTGCAGTTAATGTTCATCTTGCCTGACAGTGAGACCTTTCTCTATGCAGGCTTTCATTTGTTTGACAATTGTCCTGGCAGACCACACTTCACCATTCTCTAGCTGTGCAAGTTTTTATTTGTTTCACCTTTGTCCTGGCAGACCATACTTCACCTTTCTCTTTGCAGGCTTTCATTTCTTTGACCATTGTCTTGCCAGACAATACGTCACCTTTCTGTGTGCAGGTTGTCATTCGACTGATCTTCTGCCTTTGTAGCCCGTAGTGCACCTTTTTTTTTTTTTAACCTAGCCTTTCTTTTATTTGACCTCTTGTTTTGTTAACCGCATTATAGCTTGTTGTTTATGTATCGTAGACTTTTATTTGTTTGACATCTTGTCTTGGTATGTAATATTTCACTTTCTTATGTAGTTTTTCATCTGTGTGTCTATATCACTGGTCTTGGTAGCGTAAACTTCATATTTCTCTATAGGCTCTTATGTGTCTGACTTTTTTTTCTTGATAACCCATTCCTCCCCATTTGTCTACATGCTTGCATTTCTATCACTGCTTAACCTGGTAGCCCTCACTTCACCTTTCTTTATGTAGGTTTTTATTTATTTTGGCTCCTTGTATTTCATAGCGCAGGCTTATCCGTCATGGTTGTCTTCTGTTTTTTTCCCATCTGATGTAATCGCATAGAGTGGAGGTACGTGTCCGGTGACAGGGTGGGTATATTGGCGCAGAGCGTTAAATAGAGTGAATAGTTAAAAAAAAAAAAAAAACATCGGTGATTGAAGTGCAAACATCAAAGCAATACAGAAATAAATAAAGACAAGGAATTGCCATAGTTGGCTTCGTTTGTTCCGTTTGTCACCCATTTTGTACACATTCTGTGGTCACTTATGATCATTGGTTTTACTACTAAGTTTCGTTCTTGTGACTCCCAGTAGCGCTCTTTAATTGTGTTTGTTATTAGGAAAACACCTCAAAACTTACGTACACATTCGTTTAACGATTAAAGTGTAGTTAATTTAAATTGAACTGAAATCAATTCAATGTGGTCTTGACAGTGCATGGTGAAGATTTCCCATGTATATTATTCATGCCAGTATGTGAATGTTCTTTCTTGTTCAATAACAAGACGTGCCGATTAACCTATGAACTCCTAGTTCAGCCTGTCTTTCACCGCTGCTTTATTGCGCATTCACTGCTTTAAATGATCTAATCTCCTTTACACCCTACACTATCATTCCATATGCCGCCCAAATCACCGCCGTCCGGGTCAAAACAACTGAATTCCCACTTTAGACATTTCCGTATCCTCTCTTACTAGCCTGAAAAACCCTCTGTGTATTTCTTCCGGGTTGGGTATTAATTGAACCCCCGGACACATTTCTGTTTATGCGTGAAGTGGGAAGAATGCTGTGCTTTCGCATTTTGTCTGTCTCTGTATTACAAAATATAATGTATGCACAATTAAAACATTTTTATTACCGACAGTTTACTCAAATTACACATTTTAAACGTTTTATCAACAGCCCAGCTGTCTAGAGACACAAGTTCTCCAAATGTATAGATAAACTATTAAAGTTTTCTAACGTTATAAAAGCTACCACTCCGTTCAAAACATTGAATCTACAATTACTTTCTCTCTGCATAACTATGTCAACAAATACTGGGGACAGGGAAGAATTGTTGTTGCACTGTAACGAAGGAACAATATTAAAAGGAAAAGAGAGAGAGAGAGAGAGAGAGAGAGAGACAGAGAGAGAGACAGAGAGAGAAAGGGAGAGAGAGAGAGAGAGAGAGAGAGGAAGAAGAGAGACAGAGAGAGAGAAACAGGGAGAGACAAAGAGAGAGAGAGAGAGAGAAAGAGACCGGGAGAGAGAGAGAGAGAGAGAGACCGAGAGGGAGAGAGAGAGAGAGAGAGGAGAGAGATAATAGTTACAGATAGTTGAAGAGGCATGCGGCAGTAAAATAATATTTCTCATAGGTAATAATTATTACAGAACCGGTGCGCACAGCAACATTTGAATAGCATTGCTATTATTTTATCATCACTGTTTCCATGGAGGTCAAGAACACACACACAAGCACACACACACACACACACACACACATACACACACGCACACACACACACACAAACACATAGCAAAATTAATAATAACATAATGACAAGGGGTTCTCTATGGAGAGTGACTGAAGCGTTTATTTCAGATGCTATTGATAAAAAAGTGAATTGTGACATGATAATATTGATAACGGACTTTTTTTTCTAACAGACTTCACAAGCCGTACTGAACAGGTACGAAAATGTGACTGGGGAGGGGGGGGGGGGGGGGGAGGGAGTGTTGAGTTTTTATTGAACTCTGAAAAACCACCTAATCTTGAAGTCATAGGGATGGGAACCCTTGATTCTCCGGTCCAAATCTCTTTCATAGAATTTAGACGCAAAAAGTCTATTTGGGAAGGAAAATATAATTTAAAAAAAATATATAATTAAAAAAAAAATAATGTCCCTTGTAAAGTAAATGAAGTAGCACGTTAGCCGTTATCTCTCATTGGCTTGAATAGCTTGAACAGCAAAGCATGATACAATAATCCACTCACTCACGCAGCCAATCAACCAGTAACGTCCTCTGATGACTTTTTTTTTATTCATGGCAGGCAAAATAATTCTTGATACTAAATTAATGGTATATTTTCTCGTACTTGCACTTGGGAATAATGAGTATGAACAAGTGAAAACCACAATATCAAAATTGCTCCGACGTAAAGTTTTGCAAACGATAGTTCTACCTTGTAGAATGTTAATGTAGACATGTTCTTCTCTTTCGGAATTTGTTACAAAATCAGATCGTTGCTTGAGAACATCAGCACATTCAGATATTCATATGGCAGGCATATACATATAAGAATAGAGCACAATAGTATATTAAGTAAACCTGAGTCTATAAGGCTTTACGGTAGTTTTTTTTTTTTTTTTTTTGAAACTTATGTTACAGAATTGTTGCAAAATGTTGGACTCATTCTTTCCGATAATAAAATAAAATCTAAATTCAGATGTATATCTACATTTATTTATTTTTTAAAAATTATTTACATTGACGCACATTTGAATGTGAGTGGCTTTCGAAAATAGAAAGAGTAGAGCTCTAAACGAGATTCCGCATCAGTAACTCTCACAGAAATGCAGATAAAATAATTGTTTTTTGCTCGGATTGCTGTGCCGTCAAACTTTGACTTTACTGTGTTTCGTCATAAACATGTTCATCTGGGGGGACAGTGTCTGTCGCTGTCGATTTGTTTTTGCAGACAGTGGCATAAACGTCCACTGTCACCGTTACCAACGACTTCAAGTTTTCGCACACTGTGGCGTGAATAGGCGCCACAGCCTTAAGCTCATTAGCGCTATTATTGGCGTTTTCGGATGCCGCTGAATAACTTTGTGAATAGGGCATACATTCATCTATTTCTTGCTCTTTATCGGCGTGACGATTTTCAGATTTAAAAGTTGGAACTGTGTGAGTTGATGTTTGGTTTTCATGGTCGAGGATAATAATATCTGTACTGCAGCAATCATCTTCTCCGCTTTCACTACTGCCGTTTTCATTGACGTCGCAATGGTCTGATTCGAATACATTGCCCTCTTCTTTCTGTCGTGGATTAATTTTCCTGAAGCACCCTAGCAAAATTGATGGTTTGGAATTATCTGGTGAATTTGTATGCTTTCTAAGACACCACGTAACTGAAGCAACTGTAACCGTGACGAGGCAGAAGATGAAGAGGATAGAAGAGACGACAACTGCAGCAATGACACCTGTACTGACAGTATTTGTGTTTTCATCCACAAAGTCGTTTTCTGTACCTCCATTTGTCACCTTGATTGATGTTTCAGTGCCGACGCTATCAGTTGTAACATCCACGGTGTCAGTGTCAGTGGCTACAGCCGGCACACTGGCTGGTGTGTCAGTCGCCACAGCCTCTTGTGTTGTATTGATAGATACGTCAGATGCACAAGATCCAGACTTTAGTAATGAACTGGCAGGATCTCCAGTCAGCACCACAGTCTGTGACGAATGCCAGAGGAAATCCGCACAGCCTGAACTGCAAATGGTGCTATTGTTTAGAGTCAGACTGAAAACTCTACATTTTGCACCAGATGTGACATTGCATTCTGTGGCCGATTCTGACACGTTAGCACAGCTCAGAGTTGATACGTTATATCCTGAAGGCGGCATTTCCAATTTGCACTCCTTTGTCCCATAACTGGAGGATTTGGGTGAAGTCTCTAAATGGCTGTCGTCGGCTGACAGTTGCACTCTCTTGACTGAAAAGTCTACATAATTTAATGACATGGAATAGTTTGCCCCATGACTTCTGCAGAGACAACCGTGGAAACTGCGAAAAGAATACAATTAAAGATAATTATAATGCAGGCATACTATTGTTACATGATCAATTACGTGATACTATGCTATAATATCTTGAGAAAGCATAGAGTTATATCATTCTAATAATATTGCATTTGCATAAAGTAAGATTACGTCCTACAATGCAAAAGTGCCGTTAACAAGAATTGGTCCGAGCCTACCGAGATCATTATTACTTTGCACGTGTGAAGACAAATGACATGCAATTGACCCCACGTAAAGGTATCTTAAACCAGATTATGTTCAATATTTGACTCTAAATCATGTATATAGTTTACATCCCCAAAAATGTAAAACCTTCCTACTCCTGACCATTCTCACCCCAAAGCTCGTCCGTACATGCCGTCAGTACCTATCTGCCTTGCAGGCACAGAACTTAATCACTTCGCATTTTCTAACCTGTTAATAATAATAACAAAAACCATCAATACATCAACATAAATATAAAGATCTCAAATTAAAAAAAAAAAAGTAATACTGTCATCGTTTCTAATACACGAACATACCATTCCAATTCTCTGTCGTAGAATAGGAGTTCTTGCTTGAGCACTGTCCCATCATTCGACAAGCTCATATATGTCACAGTGAAGTTGAGTGCAGGCAGGTCTTTGTTTTTGACTTCAGCAACAAGCAATCCACAGCCAAAGAACACACCAGTCCACACTATTAAAAGTCTCATTCTTGCTGAAGATTTCGGGGATATAAGTCAACCTACTTGATGTTTGGCTGAGACAAGCTTGGTAGCGAGCACTTTTCTGGCAATCTCGTACACATACTAATTATGAGAATACACGAAGACATTTGCCGAATGTCTCCCTCATTCAGCACTGCCATTAGCATCTTCTCACTACAAAAAACGAATGCGGTGTAATGGCACAAAAATAAACACCCCACCGCTGACTGTCATACAGAATTAAAGGCGGTGTACTTCCTGAACTATTACTCATTGTTCTTCTCCTTTTTTTTTTTACTAACCTCGAGCGCGCAATTTGGCAGAGCTTCCTGCTTGAATAAAAGGGGCGAGGTGCAAGTTCAACATTTTTTGTTTATTTTAACCGACTAAACACTGAGCCAAACTTCTTGATTCTAAATATTTTCAGCAACATACAAATATCTTGTCTGCGGCTGGGAAATATATTCAAATCCAAAGGCTATTGTAATAATACGGCACCCCCAGAAGACAGCCTCGGAGACATATGCAGAGATCCTTATCCGTCGGCTAGCTAGCTTCCTAGATTATTGTATTTTAACTTGTTTGCTTGATGGACGGGTTTACTGAATGAGTGGAACGGATTTGGAAGGGCATACTTTTTTTTTTCTTCGATCTAATTTAGGTCTTATTCAGCATTAGCCTTGGGGGATAAAAAAACAAAGCCTCTCAAAGTAAAACGTTATAATTGAATCCTCAGTCATGCCGCAATCCAGGTTGATAAAGATACGCTGGTTACTGCCATTTAGTCAAACTACGCATTAGCAAACAATCAAGATTAGTAATGAATAATTGGAATAATTTTTTATTTTTTTTCATTTGCTTCTGGTGATGTTCAACTTGAACAAAAAACACAGAACCCTATCTGTATAAAAAAAACAGCAAGGAAAAAAAATTCACTGCTGCAAGGAAGAAATGCCCAGACCTGAAAAAAATACATGTGAAAGATAGTTCTTTTTGCTATTATGTCTATTCCTTTGACATAAAAGCGAAGTATCGCAATTTTGTAATAAATGAAAATAGGCCTAAAAACATCGAATAATGCTTTCTCCTCAACAATGATGGCCTCCCTCCTGCCTTTGTTTTGTTTAAACTTCCGGTTGCGTTTCAAAGTTTGAAGGCATGAGTTTCTGTGCTGTTTGCCTTATGCACGGGCCATGCGGGTGTTACTATGCCAGTTGTGAGTTGTTGTCTACTTAGATCTGCATTATCTGTGTGCCGATTGTGCATGTTGTTGTCCCGTTCTTTGAATGGGTCCTTACACTAGTACATTAAATTATAAGGAAGACGAGTGGAATAATTCCCCTTCTTTTCGTCATTGCTGTATTCACATCAAAAACGGAGAAAAGGGGAACATAAAGAGGACATACAGAGAGAACCACTTATAATAATAACATCATCATCATAATCATTGCCTTTCTCACCCTGGATCAGGGTATAGGCCACCAACAAACACTTTCCATCCCTCTCTATCATGGGCCAGCCTCTTTATATTATTCCAAGTCTTTCCGCTTCGTTGCACATCATTTTCTCTGGCTCTTCTCCACGTTCCGCGCGGCCTTCCTCTTGATCTCTTGCCCTGGGGATTCCAATCCAATACCTTCTTCGTGATGCTGTTTCCTGGCCTCCTGAGAGTGTGGCCGATCCATCTCCATCGCCTCCTACCAATTTCCTCTCTGACTGGGCTCTGTCTTGTTCTTTTCCATACAATTTCATTGCTGACCTTGTCTGTCCATCTGATCTTAAGTAGCTTCCTCAAACATCTGTTGATGAAAACTTGGATTCTCTTTATGCAGGCCTGGGACGCATTCCAAGTCTCACATCCATACAACAGGACTGACTTCACGTTCGAGTTGAATATCCTCAGCTTTGTTTTTAGAGATATATCCTTGGTTCTCCAAATCTTGCTTAAGGACGTGAAAGCTGCCTGTGCCTCTCCAATTCGTGCTTTGACTTCTGCCTCTGTTCCTCCCTTATTGTCAATGATACTACCAAGATAGCAGAAGGACTCTACTTCTTCCAGTGGTTGATCTCCTACTCTGACTTGTGCGCTTGGGGGTGCAACAATTTTTAGGACCTTCGACTTCGCAGGATGTATCCTCAATCCAATAGATTCTGAAATTTTCTTTAGAGCTGTAGTCTTTGCTTGCATCTCGTCGTGTGTGTGCGACAATAGTGCCAAGTCATCTGCAAAATCTAGATCGTCCAGCTGTGTCCATGGGGTCCATTGTATGCCATTTCTTCCTCCACTGGTGGTTTCTTTCATAAGCCAATCAATCACCAGGACAAACAGAAATGGGGACAGCAAACAACCCAGCCTAACACCAGTCTTGATATCAAAGCTGTCAGTAAGCTCGCCATCGTGTACGACTCTGCAACTTGTCCCCTCGTACATGCTCTTGATAAGGTTCACCATCTTCTCTGGGATTCCATAATGTCTCAATATTCTCCACAGTGTTTCTCTATCGATGCTATCAAAGGCCTTCTCGTAGTCAAGGAAGTTCACTATCAGTTGGGAGTTCCACTCTAGCGACTGCTCTACTATGATTCTCAGCGTGGCGATCTGGTCGGTGGTTGATCGATTACTCCTGAAACCAGCTTGCTCCTCACGAAGTTTTGGGTCAGTTGCATTCTGTATTCGCTTGAGAATAATCCGGTTGAAAACCTTTCCTGGGATGGAGAGAAGTGTGATTCCTCTGTAGTTACTACAATTGCTGAGGTCCCCTTTTTTTGGAAGCTTCACGAGGTGTCCTTCCTTCCAGTCCTTTGGACTGGAATAATAACATGACTGAGCGAAATGAAATGGGAACCGGAGTTAGCAAAAGGAAACTAAAGCGACAAAGGTGGAACTGGTTGGAGAATGGAATCCCGTGTTATATCCCAGTTAACTACTAGCGTGAAAATAGTAAATTATTTGGTTTTGTTTTTTGAATTAAGCTTAAATAACTTTTATTACGAGGTCAATTAAGAACAGTGAACGGAATGAGACTTTATGGAAGAAAAAAAATGATGCTTTTCTCAAAACGACAAAAGTGGATTTATCTCGTTTTGATCACGCCCTTCCGACGGATCTTTGCTTTAATGTTTCATTCTTCCTTCTTACAAGGGTGGCAAATGTTATAGTTTACTTCTGGGTTGGCTGCACTGAACCAAGGGGTATAATTAAGTTTTAGCTGTATCTGTGGTTAGTGCCCTTTGGCG
This sequence comes from Onchidella celtica, assembly GCA_963931925.1. NCBI lineage: Eukaryota > Metazoa > Mollusca > Gastropoda > Systellommatophora > Onchidiidae > Onchidella > Onchidella celtica. The sequence goes on along the minus strand of OZ007582.1, from coordinate 4,318,048 downwards.
AGTGTTCTGTTTTGTTCATTCGGTTATTACAAGTATAAGAGAAGTTATTTTTACTGGAAACTTTGAACCTGCATTTTCTCTCTCTCTCTCTCTATCTATCTCTCTCTCTCTCTCTCCCCCTCTCTCTACCTCTCTCTCCCTCTCTCTACCCCTCTCTCTCTCTCTCTCTCGCTCTTCCTCTCTCTGTCTCCCTCTCTCTCTCGCTCACTCTTTCTCTCGCTATCATTCTCTCTCTTTCTCACTGTCTCTTCCTCTTTCTCCCCCTCTCTCCCTCTTCCTTTTTTCCCGCTTTCTTCGTCTCTCGTCTCACTTTCTCTCTCTTTTTCTCTCTCTATCTCTCTCGCTTTCTCTGTCTCTCGCTCTCTCTTTCTCTCGCTCTTTTCTCTCTCTTTCTCTCCTCCTCACTCTCTTCTCTCCTTCTCTGTCTTTCTCCCCCTGTCTCTCTCTCTCCCTCTCTCTCTGTGTCTCTCTCTCCCTTTCTCTCTCTTTATTAATTTGCATGTCTTGTCTAAATAATGAGAGTAAAGAGATGTTCTTACATACAGAAAAATATTTTTAAAAAAAACAACAACATTAAAGAGAACACAGGAATGGCAAGAGAGATATATAATAAGGAACCTACTGGTAAGAAAGTATTTTAAAATGATGATTATGATGATGATGACGATGATTATGATGATACCAATAACAGTCTAATAATACTGGTATAATGAGTGGACTATTTCACAGTCCATGCAGCAAGGCAAAGCAAGCGCACATTGTTCAGCACAGACATGTCCAGAAAACGATGACACACACACACACATACACACACTCTCACACACACACACACACACACACACATACACACACACGCACGCACACACATACATACACACACACACACACCCGCACTCACTCACACATACACACACACACACAGACACACACACACAGGCTGAACCACGACACAATAAGATATAGCCTGATTAGGTGAATGGTTAAAGCCTTTATTTAAAATCCCATTTACTGTAAGACCAAATAACTACACTGCAGTGCTGATTATTAATTATTTTTCTTTAAATTTCATTTGTTTGCTTGTTTTTTATCGTTTTGTTTTTTTCTGTTTAAACATTGGAAAAAAGTGTTGTTCCTGTTATGTTGTTGTTGCTGCTAATGTTGTTGTTTGCTGCTGTTGTCGTTGTGGCTGTTGTTTTTGTTCTTGTTACTGCTGCTGTTGTTCTGGCTGTTGATGTTGTTGTTGTTGTTGCTGTTTTTCATGCTGCTGTTGTTCTTTCTGTAGATGTTGTTATTTGATATTGTTGTTGTTCTTGCTGTTCGTGTTGTTGTTGATGTTGAAGTTGTTGTTGTTGTTGCTGCTGCTGTTGTTGTTCTTGCTGTTGATGTTGTTGTTGCTGTTGAAGTTGTTGTTGTTGTTGCTGCTGCTGTTGTTGTTCTTGCATTTGATGTTGTCCTTGCTGCTGCTGGTGTGGTTGTTAATCCATTCTATGCAAAAGACATATTTGTTACGATAACCATTGCCAAAAATATTACATGAAAGCATCAAGCCATCGTTAACAAGTACTCATTCTGTTTGCGAGAAATGTAATTTGAAGAAAACATGATTATGAAGAAATTATAATGTACACAGTTGGGCTGGTTTCGCAAGATGCCATAGAACCTGCACGTTTGTGGTTGTTAAGATGGAAAAAAATATACCCGACCTCAAAATGGGGAAAAAGCATTGCATGGAAATGAAATACACAGATATCAGTATTTAAAGCTATAAGCAATGATGAATGAATTATGAAAACCCATGGACACTTCCATTGTATTCCTACGCCGTAAACTCATGAGATAAACTGTTCTTCTATAGTCTTTCACGGTCATTCAATTTTATCAACATGTAATTGAACAGCGTTACCCGAAGTAACGACGGGATATATCAAGTGTCCAACACTTCAATCGCATCTTAGGCTAAATTGGAATGTCTATCTGAAAGGGGTCATAACTCTTGCAAAATTAGACTTACCCAGTTTTGGAAAAACTCACCTCAATTATGGCCCTGTGGGTTTTACGTTCCCAATTTACCTTGAACAACGTTAGTAGGATTGGTGATCTGAAGTAAATTCTTCTGGTCAAGCATCTAAAAAACATTTTAGGTCTACCGATGAAGCTGAGATCAAAGAAAAAACAAAAATTCAATAATTTCTTTTAAAACAAACCAAGCGTTATGTCTGCTTGTTCTCCTCAATGTGTACATACAGCAATATAGTTTTAGTCTGGTATCAAAATTTAGATTCGCTTGTGCAACCTACCAACAACCAACTTCATTCAGGCTTTGTTCTGCACTGTATGACAGGGAAAAAGTAATATTTTGTCTGACATTTTGTCTCATGGTTAGGAAAATGGGCATAATATAAAAGCGTTTATATATAATTATGGTTCATAATTTTCAATGCAGTATAATATCGCCATTGAATAAACGCTGCTTCAATATAGATACATACAAATTGAACTCACTGCAGGAATTTTATAGTCACATAATATAACAAACACATCTGGATACTAACATACCTACACAGGCACGTGCTCACGAACATGAAAAAATAATGTAAATTAAATTACCGTTGCTTTAGTTTGTCGCCCCTCAGAAAAGCAATAAGCGTCATCTATTCCTATAATAATATTTCAAATATAAAATGATAAACACTTGTAGAAATATAAAAGTGAAGTACATATCTAAAGAAATAGCATTTTACAAGATGATTTTTAATCACATTGACGAACATTTGGCGGTGTACGGCTATCCATAATGAAGAAAGTACAGATTTAAATGATTGTTGTATCATCAACTTCATAGGAACAAACAGAAAACCCACTATGTGTTTTATTATTCACATGAGTCTGAAGACAAAAGGCCCAGAACTCACAGTTTGCCACGAATTTTCATCTTTACTGGGCACTTGTGTTGCAGGAGTTTTGTTTTGTTTTTTTTCTTTTTTGCAAACGGTGACATAAACGTCGGTGGTAGTTATCGTCACACGACTTTAGTGCAAACATGGCAAATGTGGCGCAATATCTGCGGACTCTTGAAAACTATTTTTAGGGTCTTCAGTGACCTTAAATAACTTTGTGAAAAGGGCATGCATTCATCAAAATCTGCTTTTTGTTTTGTATCGATGAATAGATTTTCAATTTTTAGGAGTTGAAACGGGTAGTATTTCATTGTCTATGGTATTGTAATATCCATAGTTCTTTTTTTCTTGAGAGTCGCTATTAATAACGCTGTTCTGACCCGATGCGCACTCTTCGTCTTTGTGGGGGGGAGTATGTTACGAGCTGGGTCCTCGAGTGTTACGAGTTCAAAGAAGGGTGTTACAGATGGGGATTACTGTGCTCGTGTTTTACGGGGATGGTTAATTATAAATTTACGTGTTCGACTGCATTTTTAATAAATATCGAGAGGTTTTAGAAATTACTCTGCCATACCATGCCACATACACTAATAACAATTTCGAGTACGTTATATCAAGGACCTTGTAGGGCCACAAATTTATTACTTAAATACCTAACAATTTCGTCTATCGTTTACATATTAAAAGACAACATTGCAGCATCAAATGAAAATACTAAAATACATAACTATAAATCTCCTCTAGATCCTTAAGAGATTTGAAACTCTATATCATTCTGATTCATACACAGTTTACTTAGTAATTATTTATCTTCAGAAATATAGACTGCCTACTATCTCACAAATGATATACTTAGGTCTCAGACGACAATATTAACTCATTTAACTGCTTATAAAGGATCAAACCGTCAAGACACACTGACGTAGTTAAGATAGATCTAGATCTGTTCTAGGATGGGCTGGCAATCCCCAGCCTCATCCAGACACATCAATTACAATTTACAAATGTGTATATCAGTCACTCTTTCTAGATCTTAATTGCAAGTAAAACTTTATGGTCTTGCATTCCTTTGATCGCACTTCTACTGGAAAGTTAGGGTCAGATTCACATCATCTCGAATCATTTTGATGAAACTTACGATTGGTTCCCTGAAACGATTTCAGGGAACTGGAGAAAATAGCTGTGGATTATTTTCATTGTCTATCCAGGACATAGACATGACTTAACAGTCTGTTGGTTCTCTCTGGCTGAACCGTATTAGCCGACAACCCTCGTAGCTGGAAGATCTACATGGAAGTGCCCAAATCTCAAGATGGCTTCGCTTATCTCCTGCAAGTCCACGTGACTGCTCAAATTTCGATTGGTGCATCAACTTCGAGCTCCGCTCGCAGCGCCAATAGATTCTATTAATAGTAACAGACAAAGTCAGACTTAGGATGTCAAAACCTTTCGCAAAGTCTCTACACCCTAAACGTTTTATGTACGAATTTATTCACTCCTTATTCGCCCCGTCTTTCCCTGTTAAAGTACACCCAAACTACGGGGTTGCAAACTGCATCGTCACTGTTAATTTATCCATTCGTTCTATCTTGCCCCACTTTCTCTCCATCTCTAAGAAAAGCGTTACAAAAACAAACTGTCCACGGGAATAGTTCAAGGACGTTTGCACTGGCTAAAATCAATGATGCCATGTAATAAACAATGCGTGACCTAGCACGGCAATTCAAATCCTAACCCTGACATATCCCCCACCCCAGTGAAAATTTTAAATAAAATTTACACGATAAGATCCAAGAAATCTCAAAGTTATTGTGGTAGGGGCTTAAGTAGTACTGTAGAAAGATGAGACTTAAGCTTGAGAAGAAAAATCTAACTAAGAACGTGCATATTGGATGGACAAAAAGCATACAATTATTGATGCCACGTTCTATACAATTTATTCTATTTAAACATTCTTACTGCATACAATCAAAATTCTTAGAAACATCTCTAATAATAATGAGTATATCACTTTATACTGGTGGATTAAAGTATAACTATTATCAAATAATGAAGCCTTACTGAAGAAATAGGCTCATAATTATATAGTCACCACACACAATTGCTGCTTATATATATACACATTCACACACAATATATTGTTAATTAAAATACTGTGGTATCCAATGGCAGCAGTAGCTCTGGTAGCTTGGTTTGCCATGTGTCCATCTCATTGACCCGCTGACAAGGGCGTCAGGTTTGCCAGAAGTTCAGGTCACAGTCAGGAATGACGCTGGTGGAAAAAGGATATTCACAAAAAAGGATTGTAAAACTGGTTCATAAAGTAATGAACAAGATAAATGTGAATCCATCCACCGTCTAGAATTGAGGGGGACAAGCACTATCCAACACCAATACAAGACACAACACTCTTTAATAGGAAATTAAATGAGACGTGACAAAATATCAGCTTGGGAATTGTCACCGCCCGGGATAGACCGGATAACAAACCGGTATTCCTGGAGTGCAAGACTCCACCTCGTTAATCGAGCATTTTTAGCCCTGTTAGTCTTTAAGAATAACAACGGACGATGGTCCGTTTCAATTATAAACTCGGACATGAGTAGATATCTCGAAAATGCGTTTACAGCAAAAATGATAGCGAGGCACTCTCGCTCGATAATTGCATAGCGGCATTCCCTATCCAGCAACTTGCGGCTGGCGTATAGACATGGCCGCAAAGTATCGTCTCGTTCCTGTAATAACACAGCTCCCAATCCCTTGTCCGACGCATCAGTGCGGACAATAAATGTTTGGTTTATGTCTGGTAGTATGAGAATGGGGGAAGTGGAAAACAATTGTTGAACGGTACGAAGTGTATCAGCACATTCGGTTGTCCATTTCACTTTATTAGGAAAATTCTTTCTTGTGAGGTCTGACAACGGAGCTGTAAGCGAAGAAAAATTTGGAATGAATTTCCTATAATAGTTAAGAAAGCCCAATAAACTACGAACTTCTTTCTTAGTTCGAGGTGGTTGGAGCTTTAAGATGGTAGTTATCTTCTTGTCATCTGGAGTCTGAACGCCGTGGGCAATTGTATGGCCCAGAAAATTAATTTCATTATATCCTAAAAATACCTTACTGGGTTTCGCCGTAAGGCCAGCTCGACGAAGAGCAATAAAAACTTGTCGTAGGGCTGCGAGGTGGCCCGACCAATCGGTTTCATAAATACAAATGTCGTCAAAATACGACAATACGGAATTCATACCCTGGAGCAATATTGTCATCATACGGGCGAAAGTAGCAGGGGCTGTAACTAACCCGAAAGGCATATAGCGCCACTGCATAAGACCCAACGGAGTCTGAAAAGCGGTATATTGCTTGCTATTCTCATCAAGCGGAATTTGCCAATAGCCTTTGGAAAGATCAATTTTAGAAAAAATTGTTGCCCTCGCTAACTGAGCAAAAAGATTCTCCTGGTTGGGAATCGGTTCAGCATCATATATCGTAACCTCATTAAGTTTACGATAGTCAATACAAAAACGCACGGTATCATCTTTTTTTTTCACTAAGACGATGGGTGAGTTATATGGGCTCGTCGATCGCTCTATCACTCCCAGGTGAAACATGTTACGTACCTCGGTTATTATAGTCTCTTGTGCGTGCAGCGGACGCGGATATGGTTTAACAAAGACGGGTATATCCGTCTTTAATCTTATAACATGCCGTACCAAGGAAGTATTACCTGGTAGATCAGTAAAGACTGTAGTAAACTCGTTAAGCAAATCTCTTAAATCTTGTCTTTGCGATTCAGATAAATCTGGATTTATATTCACATCCGAAGTGTTTTCAGAAGATCGAAGTGCGGGGATTGAATTCTCAATCTTAATAGGATCATCATCGTCAACTGAAACCAAGGCCGCATTGGCCTGAGCAATGACATTTCGGCGATTATTCTGGCGATTATCATCGTCGGACAGGTACTGCTTTAACATATTTATATGGAAGACTTTGTCCTGTCCTCGAATCTTGATAAGATAATTTACTCGAGAAAGTCTCTTTAGAACTTTAAAAGGTCCTTTCCATGTAAGAAGGAGTTTATTTTTGGTCTCCGGAAGGAGAACAAGAGTTTGGTCTCCGACGGCCAAGGTTCGCAATCGGCTACCTTGATCACGATATTGTTTATAAAGACTGGCATGCGCAGCTGAAGATTTTTGTGCGAGCTGACATGCGTTAAGAATTCGCTGGCGCAAGTCTACAACGTATTGATATGCAGACCGCGTATCGTTGTCGTCGGTGTCTGATCCGGCGAATAAATCATGGAGTATGGCCATTGGACCACGCGGTTTACGACCATACAATAATTCGAAGGGAGAAAAACCCGTCGATGCGTTCGGTAGTTCTCGGTATGCAAAAAGAATAGCGGGGAGTTGTCGATCCCAATCACTCGGCTTGTCGGCGGAAACTCGTGCAAGCATACTTTTCATGGTAGCATTACAACGTTCACAGCAGCCATTAGACTGTGGGTGGTATGGAGATGTCAATCTTTGTTTAATCCCGACCAACTCCAAGACTTTCTTAAAAAGCTCAGAGGTAAACTGTGGACCTCTGTCCGATAAAATTTCAACCGGAAACCCAAGACGCGAAAAAATAGTAATAAGGGCTTCAGCGACATGATCAGCTGAAATGTCTTTTAGCGGAATGGCCTCTGGCCAACGGGTTGCGTAGTCAATGACAGAAAGTATAAAACGATGTCCTCTGTCTGACTTGTGTAGAGGACCAACTATATCTACGGCAACGCGCTCAAATGGTCTGGAAACCATTGGCATCTCCTGCAGAGGAGCTCTCGATGCTCTTCCTTTAGGGGTACGTCTCTGACATACGTCACATGTTGATACGAACCGGTTTACATCTGCGTAAATACTGGGCCAAAAAAATTGCGATAGTATTCGAGACTTAGTTCTGGCCTTTCCCTGGTGACCCGCCAAGGAAGTGTCATGCGCGAGACGAATAATGTCGCGACGAAAAGATCTCGGTACTACAAGCTGCATAATGGCCTCTCGCTTATTCCGAAAATTACGATATAATAAGTCATCTTTAATAAGAAACTTAGAGGTATCCGGTGCGGTAGGATCAACCTTAGCAAACAAATGTTTCAATGTGGGATCTGAATGTTGCTCATCATGAAATGCACTAGACGTTATGTTCACTTCAATAGTAGGATTACTCAATGGACTGTCTGCTCGTCGACTCGATTGTAAGCGTGTTGTCGCACAAGCAACACTCTCATCCTCATTCCAAATTTCCAAGTTACCGATAGGAAACTTATTTACTTGAGGTACATTCCCTATGATTACATCAGCCACTGGATTAGGCAGTACACATGCAGTAACAATACCTGTGAGAAAAGGTGTATCAATATAAACTTCTGCAAGACAGAATCGCTCTACAGATCCGCCAAAAGTAATACAAGTTACCTCCTTGTCCAAAAATTGTGTTGGACGGACTAGTGACTGTCGAACGCCGATAGTCGTGCATCCGGAGTCACGTAGAACAGAAGCGCGAATCGCGTTCACGCGGCCCTGGTAAAATGTTAATTCACCCAGTTCATGTAGGGCGGACATGACTGGAATAGTCTTTGATTGTCATGAAGATTCAGAATGACCGTCAGTCTCATAAAGTGTAGGTTTAACCGAGCAGGCATTTGCGGATTCCAATTTCACGTTACAAAATCTCTGTATGTGGCCTACCCTATTACACTTATAACATATAGTACGATTAGGATCGTTTCCACGATAGGGAAGACTCTGCGGTCTATTATAATTATGATTATCATCAAAATGCACTCGTCGAGGCGGTCCCTGAGGCCGGTTATATTGTTGGCCTGGATAGTTGCCACGATAATATGGGCGAGGCTCGTAAAAAGAATAACTCTGGTATCCTCGACGCGGGGATACATTACCTCCATTCGGAAAATCCCTCTGTTTAACAAAAGGCGGCTCTGATTTCTTTAACGTTAGCTCACACTTCCTCTCCTTCTGTTTCTCTCTTTCTTTTTCTCTCTCTCTTGCTGCTAGCCAATGCTCAAGATCTCGGTCTTGTTCTACTTGTTGTTCGCACCACGAGGCGCGTTCTTCCTCTGGTATGCCGAGAACTTTGGCATATGCCAGGTATTTAAAAAAGTCGGCCATGATATGTTAAAGTCTGTAAAGTTAGTAAATATTTACCCAATGTTATGGTATATCGCGGTATCAATTATATTATATGAACAGTTATTGACTGTTAATATTAACTCAGTGTCTTACGTTAGCACTGCTTCGCGAAAAGAACGTTCTATCTCTCTCTCTCAAAATTATAGGCAGTATCACTTAAACTGCAAACACTTTATCTCTCTCTGAAAATTACAAGCAGTATCACTTAAACTGCAAAAACTTTATCTCTCTCTCTCTCAATATAAATTCTAGTAAGGCAGTGCCGTCTATCCGTTGCTCCCACTGCAATAAAATACTATATATCGCCTTTACTGCGATAAATTAATGTCTCGAGTGATCACTCTCAAAATTTACGTCTCTCTCAACGCGACGAACCAGTGTCCTCTGTTATCACTGTCAAAAAACGAATCGCTCTCTCAATGCGATAAATCAAAAATATATCTCTCTCTCAACACGACAAATTCGAAATATCTCTGTTCTCAAAACACTCTCAAAAATCTCTCTCTTCTCAAAATGCGCACACGCAGTGTCTTCTGTTACCACTGCAAAATTATTCTCTCTAGATCTATCTTCAACGTGAAATTGTCACGTGAACCAAAAATTATTATATCTCTCTCTCACATATGTCAATACCAGATTACAATTCAACGTGGTTTTAGCACGTGAAACACCTCAGGCATATATTGCAAACATATCAATGTTAGTATAGTAGTTTAAAGGTCATTAAGCAAAAAAAAATACAATAAACAGGACGTATACTGACAAGTAAAACGAACGATAACAGACCCTACAAGTCCTAACTTATATTACAGATAGTTTAAGAAAAAGACAGGAGAGACATCTTCCTAAAGAAATGTGAGGAAGGAAAAGAAACGCCACAATCTATACGAATAATGGATCCCTAATAGAACTATTCACAGAGAAGCAAATCCCCCCGAGTTATTTTACATAGCCACCAAGGCCTCCAATATCCTTCGTAATGGCAAAGAAGATATGCTAACCTATGATCCCAACCAACCTCCCGCACTTAAACTAAACATATAGTAAATAGTAAAATGGCCTGGAACAACACACACAGAGCGGAAAGTACGTCGCCCTCCCCAAGACTGTTAGATAGATGGATCACTTATCTTTATTTTTGAGGAATTCAGATGGTAAATATCCTCAATCCATAGCTCCAAGCCCAAACTTGTATTTCTGTCTGAAGTAGAACTGGATGATGAAAGGGTTCCCTCGCCGGTGTCCACGGGTCAATGGGATGAGTTCACCATATGAAATTGAAATACAAAATATTCGATTAATACAAATTGTTTAAACTCTATAATAAAAGACCTGAAAAGATAATATTACAAAAGTACAATATTAAATGATGGAATAAAAAATACAATAGGTGTTAAATAATTTATCTAAGTGGCATGGCGTTATCTAAGGTTCTTTAAGGGTCCCTCTCCAGTGTTACGAGCTGGGTCCTCGAGTGTTACGAGTTCAAAGAAGGGTGTTACAGATGGGGATTACTGTGCTCGTGTTTTACGGGGATGGTTAATTATAAATTTACGTGTTCGACTGCATTTTTAATAAATATCGAGAGGTTTTAGAAATTACTCTGCCATACCATGCCACATACACTAATAACAATTTCGAGTACGTTATATCAAGGACCTTGTAGGGCCACAAATTTATTACTTAAATACCTAACAATTTCGTCTATCGTTTACATATTAAAAGACAACATTGCAGCATCAAATGAAAATACTAAAATACATAACTATAAATCTCCTCTAGATCCTTAAGAGATTTGAAACTCTATATCATTCTGATTCATACACAGTTTACTTAGTAATTATTTATCTTCAGAAATATAGACTGCCTACTATCTCACAAATGATATACTTAGGTCTCAGACGACAATATTAACTCATTTAACTGCTTATAAAGGATCAAACCGTCAAGACACACTGACGTAGTTAAGATAGATCTAGATCTGTTCTAGGATGGGCTGGCAATCCCCAGCCTCATCCAGACACATCAATTACAATTTACAAATGTGTATATCAGTCACTCTTTCTAGATCTTAATTGCAAGTAAAACTTTATGGTCTTGCATTCCTTTGATCGCACTTCTACTGGAAAGTTAGGGTCAGATTCACATCATCTCGAATCATTTTGATGAAACTTACGATTGGTTCCCTGAAACGATTTCAGGGAACTGGAGAAAATAGCTGTGGATTATTTTCATTGTCTATCCAGGACATAGACATGACTTAACAGTCTGTTGGTTCTCTCTGGCTGAACCGTATTAGCCGACAACCCTCGTAGCTGGAAGATCTACATGGAAGTGCCCAAATCTCAAGATGGCTTCGCTTATCTCCTGCAAGTCCACGTGACTGCTCAAATTTCGATTGGTGCATCAACTTCGAGCTCCGCTCGCAGCGCCAATAGATTCTATTAATAGTAACAGACAAAGTCAGACTTAGGATGTCAAAACCTTTCGCAAAGTCTCTACACCCTAAACGTTTTATGTACGAATTTATTCACTCCTTATTCGCCCCGTCTTTCCCTGTTAAAGTACACCCAAACTACGGGGTTGCAAACTGCATCGTCACTGTTAATTTATCCATTCGTTCTATCTTGCCCCACTTTCTCTCCATCTCTAAGAAAAGCGTTACAAAAACAAACTGTCCACGGGAATAGTTCAAGGACGTTTGCACTGGCTAAAATCAATGATGCCATGTAATAAACAATGCGTGACCTAGCACGGCAATTCAAATCCTAACCCTGACAGAGTACAATTCGTGAAACAAGTTGAAGAAGGTGGGGAATTTGCTGGCTGATTTTTACGCTCTCTATACAACCACATTGCTGAAACAATCAGGAAGCATACTATCATAAAGAGAAAAACACTGTTGACAATTCCAATAATGATACCTATACTGAAACCTCCATTTCTGTCGTCGGCGGCGTCAGGCTCTGTTGTTAAATGTGTCACACTCCTTAGTGTTTCAATACTAATACTATTAGTTCTGCTATCCATTTTGTCATTCTCTGTGGTTACAGCCGTCACTTTAACCGGCGTTTCAGTGGCCATTGTCTCTTGCATTGTACACCTAGGTGTGTCAGATTTACAAAATCCAGAATGTAATACTGAAGTGCTGCGACCGTCAGCCATTGTCAGACTTTGTGACGGATCCCACAAGAACTGTACACAATCAGAACTGCAAATGCTGTTTCCCTTTAAGGTCAGATTAAAAGCTCTACACTGTGAATGTGTTGTACATTGTGAGCTGGACACTCTTGCACAGGTCAGTGAAGACGGGAAAGAATCTGAAGACCGGTTTAATTGCAATCTGCAGTTATAAATACCGGACGTGGAGGTATCTGACGGAGTATCAGTTTCTAAACAGTCATCACTGTCTGGTAGCGATAGCGATACATTGCGATTGGCTATGCCGTTGCCTATTATTGGAAAAGACCAATTTTGCGCCTGACCTTTCGAGAGGCACAGGAAGAACCTGCGAAAACAACAAAACAAATTGTGCACACTGAAAAGGAAATACTTTACCTCTCCTGGTAATCCGAAAAAACTGGTTTATGATGTGAATTATGCCGCTGATCTATGCAAAGGCGCATGGGGAACTATGGGGAAAAGTGGTGGATTGTGGACATTGAATAGGAAATGCTTTAATACTCTATGTAATCCAGAAAATCGCGTTTTCTTATTTACGTTTCTTTACCCTTTTCTCCTCACCATCAGTTTGTATCTGCAGCGTGTGCAAAATGATAGTTAATCACTTCGAATCTACTAATTTCATAAGAGTACCTTTCGTTTCCGTGAACAACCAAGTATGGCATATAAAAAGAATAAATAAGTAAATAGATGTAAAGTTATAGACACTCTTAACCATACGTATACATACCTTTTCAATTCTTCATCATAGAAAACGACCTGTCTCTTGATATATCGCGTTGCATTCAGCACGCTCACATATCCCACTTGTAAGATTAGTGCAGGCGGAGTGTCGTTACTAACTCCACTCAAAAGGGAGCACAAACAAGGATCACAGTGGTCCACGCCACCAAGAGCCTCATTTTTATCTGACGATTTCAAGCTGATTTCGTCGTCTGAGACAAATTCGTATGGAGTCCTACTGTGACACTCACAGAAAATGAATTTTCCACAGGGAATCGGCGAAATCAGAAAAGTAATATATTTCCCGCGTTTTCTTGCCACTTTCCTCTGCTTACTTCAAATGGCAAGGGTAATGTCGTATCATAGATATTCCAATCATTCTAGCTTGAAATATCCGATACAGAACATAGGTGGGTTACTTCCTTGATCGCTGCTGTCAGTTCTCGTCTTTTTTTTTTTTTTTTAATGTTAATGCCAATCTCAAGCTCGCACTAGAGACATTTCAACCTCCTCAAGGAACTATGTAAACCCTCTGAAAATACCCTCAAACAAGTTTATTTGAAAGTGAAGCAGAGTATGTGGCGAAATTGAATGCATGCTTAGTATAGCAATGTAAACAGCATTCTCATAGTATGAGCCCCTGAGCATGTTTCCCCTTTTATACAGTTTTCTCTGACACAGATAACCGAATGAAAGGCAAACAGAGCCAGTGGAAGTACTGTTTCGGATCCTCTTATAAGACGAGTTGAAAGCGTAGAAATGAAATGTGTTAAGGGACATTCCAAGTAATATGTTACCCAAGAGCCACTTATCAAAACCATGCCTGGAAGGAAAAAGTGAATACATTAGTCTCCGTCTAAGAACTCGCCGCCTTAGAACCCGATCCGCCTTAGAACCCGCTGTTGCCGCGAAACCGAATTTTTTCAGTGTAATTTACATGCGTAAGAACCCGCTCTGAAACGAAAAATCCGCCTAAGAACCCGGCATTTGACCGTGAGACAAGCACACTTTTACGTAAAATTTCGATATTAAACACAAAATTCTCTTTCAAGTAGACGGAATAGAACAAAGCCACACAGTACAGTGAAAGAGAACAGGTGGAGGGAAGGTAGGGGGAGACGAACCGCACAAAGGATGGAACCCAGTTACGTCTTTCGTGTGCAAGCAGAGGCCACTCCTAGGCTAAATTAGCATAGTCATTACCTAACATCTATTGTTGTCTGACTCGAGGGGCAGAATTTTATACGTAATTGACCACGCGCTCGGTTTGCACGTCGCATGTACATGTACTGAGGGCTGTATGTGGTTATTACACATGGTATCACTGGGCCTCGTGTTGTATCCGCCTAAGAGCAAGGTCCGCCTAAGAACCCGCTTTTTCTGTCTCCCGTTGACCGGGTTCTTAGGCGGAGACTACTGTAGTTGTATTGTTAAGTAATATTTTTATTTTCCTTACGTGATCATGTGACCTAGCGACCATCTTGGAAAAGAGCACATGTTTACAACGCCTCATCAGTTACCAAGACAGTGTCCCGCGAGTTACGCAAACCAATTGCCCCGATGTGTTGAAAGTAAAACTTGATTATTTATGTTTTTTCTAGATGTCAAAATGCATTTTTTCTAATGTACAAAAACATTGTTCACTAATCGTGTTGGTTTGGTTTAAGAAATTTTGCAATTTCATTTTGCTTATGTAAAAAACATGGTATTTCTTCTATCCCATCAGTTACCAACTTAAGTGAATTCAATCGACTGGACTCATCTCAATCTTTATTATTTGAATTACGTTTTTATCATTTCTGTACCATTTTTATGGAGAGCTGATCCATCAATTTTTGAAATAAATGGTTGGTTATTTATTTAGTGACATTTTCTTTCTTAAAACTTATTGTCTGAACGTCCCGCCAGTTACCGTGGAGTGTCACTTAAGGCAGTTGAGGCAGGGCAATGAAGATGAATAAGCAATCACCAGGCTTAGGTCACTTTCTCAAAATTTGGAAGCCGATGCTGAAGAAAGCCGCCGGCTTCTTCTTCGAACATTATCATGGTATAGCTGCCCAATTGTCTGGTATCGATTATGTGACATGTGATGTCAATTACGTGATACTTAAGAAGGCATTTTCATTAATGTATGATCGATTATGTCTAAACATAGATATGAAATCATAGTTAGACCTACTAGTTTTAATTGATATTAGTTAAGTGTAATGGACAGATGGATTAACGAAAGGCTAAATAGACTGATATAGTTTCAAAATGTCGGTCAAGCCTGGAATTGTAATGTATCATCCCTAAATGTGTGTGCGCCTGAAGAAAGATCCCAGTTGTCGGTACAGCTATTTTTGAGCTAGGGGGTGAAAAGGTAGAAAAAGTCGTGCCTAGTCGAAAATGTACTTCTAGCAGAAAACACAAGTTTAAGCATTTCTAAATAGCATATGAAAAGGATTTTGGAATATTTTATGTCTAAATATTATTTTATTAATTATTTGTACAACATGTGACTCTTCAAGAAGTAATATTGAAGTGATTGTTGCTAGGGGACCGTGGACTAATTACAAAGCCGTTATAGAGATAATACTGAGTAGTGTTCACTGCTCATCTATAGTTTACCGTGTAACATGCCACATTCCCCTAAAAACAGTCAAGTCGGAAGTTTTTTGGATCTTGTTGGGAGAGCGCAATATTTTACATAGAGAGCTAGAGCTGAGCAGTGAACACAACTCAGTAGTTTCCCAATTTGCCTTTATAATAAAACTACATGTAATTGTAACAACAATATTAAAAGAGCCTGTCATGGGAGTGAGCTGTTAAAGCTGTTTTTCTCAAAAGTTTGTTTTTGGCCCCTATCTTACAAAATGTGTCAAATCTTCAAAACTACTTAAGATATTGTTAAAAATTTTAAAAGCAGCGCGTTCAGCATTGAATTTTCTAGAAGAATATGCCCTTATCTCAAAATCCAAAATTTGCG